>JACEIK010000463.1:410616-444146 GCA_018107945.1 Datura stramonium | reverse complement strand
AGTATTACTAACCTCTTGAAACTTTTGCACAAATCGTCCAACTTGTTTTCCAAGTCTATGGTCTTCTGCTATAGCTTCAAAACTCTCCGAGTAGGAAATACTTATGAGGGAAAGTATTTCTTCTCACAAAGGTGAATTTTTATGGAGGAAGAGGTTTATTTATAGCCACGTTACTGGGGTGTAAAACCCTAATTCCAAAACGTATAGGATTCCTTCTATCCAGGTATTTGTACACATTTTTAGGTTATCACAAACCCAAAACGTGTACAACATTTCTTTCTAGAAGTTTTTCCAAAACTTTATAGGATTTTACTACTACAAAACTGGTTTCTTCCTTTTCAAATTTATTAATTAATCAGGTATAGCAGAGACCACAAATTTAATTAGTGGCGCTTTCAATTACGGTATTAATTTGCAAAATGAATGAACTAACCTATCGTAATAAATTATAAATTGTTCCATTAAAAATCTGTAATTGCACTCCTCAGTATAATTTTAAAATTATTTATTAAATCTTTAACTCTCTATGTTAAGATTACATATACCAACCAATCGAATTAAATTTTTGACTATTTAATTTACTCATCAATTTAATTATTTACTCATATGCTTAACTTATTTCATGTGACGGATACAAACTCCACCTGTAGGGTTTTCACATGAAAACTTATAAGCAACCATAAAGGGGTATCATCAATCAAGGTCGAGACATGAATTTCATCAACTAATTATTATTTCACAAATGTTATTTGTCATCATTCAATCTATCGGGAATATTTTAACTCACGAAAGAGTTTCACCCTTTGATAGATCAAGATAACAAATAAATTACATTGATCATAATAATTATATCAAGATTAAGAGTATAAGTACATTTACTGATCTAGAGAAGATGTTTCATAAAATTCAGAACATAAACAATCATCTCTCTTTGGTTTGTTTAATACATACTAAGTGTACTAGCATAAGAAGTTGGAATGCGATCATTCCGATAATCAATAATAAATTATCTTAATTTTGTTCTAAAATTATACCGATGAATTTGTCCAATTTCTATCTTAGATTGTGAACATGTTTATACTTTACACTTACAAGAACTGACGATTTAATCTTATGTGTATAAGCTAAACTCTATACGCTAAATCATCTACTATATAAGAAAAGGACACACATGTAAAATGATCTATTTAACACAAGACTTTATTAATTCAAATAAATATACATAAAATAAAATGTAATATTATATCAAACTGCATGATTAATAGTATATCCTAACGCGAATTGTCTAAGATATTTCTTATAAGACCACTCGTGGAGTCTTGTAAATTCTCCACTATAAACACACTATAGTGTAAAGATGATTTTCTCTCGATATTTTTTGGAGTGTGAAATGACCTCAAAGTCACCTATTTTATATATAGTAGAACAAAGTAATCTTTAACTTCCACTTTATTGAAGAGTTTCATAACTATTCTTCCATGAACTAGGAAGTTACTATGGAGTTACAACTTACTCTATTCATGAATTACATTCATGTGAGGGATAACTTATATACTCACATATTATAGGTGTAATAAATTAGTTCTAACATCACCTTTAAAAATTATTTTCAGGATTAAGATTTATAAATATGTAAATTGATTCATAAATTATATATTGTATTTTGGGTGTGTGATTCGGAAGAAGAATATTTTATTCATAAACTTAAAATTTTTAAATGCTCTTTACAATCTTCATAATTTCTCACAATAAAAATAGCTTACAGTATCCCTATTTATCGTAATACTAAATCTATTTTAACTCAAACAGCAAAATCTATCTCTATATGAATTTGACTGTTAGTCCTAACCAAATATGAATTAAATAAATATCAAATTTTAAATAAATTTGGTTCCTACAATTTTGAATTATTTTTTCAACATTCTCTCATAATCCAAAGTTGTATACTCCCACCCTTTTATTGTTGTTGAATTGGAGCACTTCTCGTTAATATTTCGATTTCTTATTTATATTGGAGCACTTCTCTTTAAAAAAAATTTTGCGTGTATTGGAGCATTTCTCTCCGCCTTTTTATTTTTTTTGTATTGGAGCACTTCTCTCCAACTTTTAATTTTTTATTTGTATTTGAGCACTTCTCTGCAACATTCAATTGTTGATGCACTTCTCATCAACTGTCAATTGTTGAAGTACTTCTCTTCAATCTTCATTATTGGAGCACTTCTCTCCAACTCCTGTTATATTTTTCTTGTTTGTGTTAGAGAACTTATCTTCAACTTCCAATAGTTTATGCACTTCTCATCAAGATTCAATTGTGGAAGCATTTCTCTTCAATCTTTAATTGTTAGAGCACTTCTCTTCAACTTTCAATTTGCTGAAGCACTTTTCACCAACTCCTGTTGTTTTTTTCTTGGTTGTGTTGGAGGCCTTCTCTCCAACTTTCAATAATTGATGCACTTCTGATCAATATTCAATTTTTGAAGCACTTCTCTTCAACCTTCAATTGTTGAAGCACTTCTATCCAACTCTCGTTGATGCATTATACCACCAACACCTAATTTTATTGAATCACTTGTAATCAACTTTCCACAAAAAAGTTTTATCCATTTTTCTAACTATTAGAGTAAAGTTTCTTCCTCTTATTTCATATTTGCTTGCACTTATTTAAATCTACAATACGTTTTTGCACCATCCTCTCCGCATGATTATTTTTCATGCTATATCATTAGTCCCATATTTGTTAATATATCACTGACCAGACGATTTTTAAAATAATCATTGTCCATATGATTTTGAAGATAATCATTGGCCAGACAGGCGAAACATCTGGCTAGTGCCACTCGCCGACAGTAGAAATTATTTAATTCTCTACCAAGATTGTAAAAGCTCTGATACTAATTTGAAAAAATAATATTTTATTCATAAACTCATAAATTTCTGAGTGTTCTTGTCACGACCCGAACATAGGCCCAGATCGAGACACGGAAAAAGGAACCCCGAGACGCTCCAAGTTGACCCATGGCATGAACATATCATCTAACTCAATCATAATAAAGCAGAAGATTAACATAATTAAAATAGAGAAATTCTAATAATCTCATAATATCGGAATACATACTCAAGACCGAAGTTGATTACATTCTATCTCTGGAAAGCCTCTACTACTGATGAGTTGAAGGGACAAGACTCCAACTAACTCACTAAAGTCTGAAACAGGAAGTACTAGATAAAACTGAAAAGAAGGGCCCTCGAAAGATGAGGACTCACCAACTCTGGCTGATAAGTGCAAGTGCTGCAGGTCTGGCTAATGACGAAATTGATCCTGAATATCCGAGCCTATATCATGAAACGATACAACATAGAGTATGCGGTCAGTACGTGGAATGTACCAAGTATGTAATGTAAGTAAAACTGCTAAGTAAGTAAAATCATAAATCATGCATATCATAAAACATAATCTAGATAAGATTCTGAGAGTAGGGCTTGCATGCTATTTTCTGAAATCATGATCTGAACATAACTAAATATCATAACTGAATCGAATGACCCAAAGTTGAACACTGATAATCATAAAAAAAAACTTAACATTGGGTCAAACCTTCTGAAAAACATAATATCATGATTGATGAACATGCATAACTAAAATCATAAGAAATGGGAGACTTTTCATATAAGCGACATTACCACGATAGAGCTTCCATGGTCCCCACTATCACACTCAAGTGGGCAGAGCCGTCCTAAATTTTGTCGGGGCTAAGGACGCTACCATGATATCGATATCAAGCTGAAGGCCCTTTGGGGGCAGGGGAAACTCACAAGGAAGGTCCAAAATAATTTGAGTATACCTACATTGGCTCGTAATTCTAAGACATAGGGTTGACTGACCCTTAGCCTACTCGGTGCTAGACACTACTCCCAAAAACAGTATATGCTCTCCATCATTGAAGCTGAACCATTGTCTAATGACGAAGCTAACTCATACATACATGCATAAATCTGAAATCATAACATGAGGAGTCTTGGGCTCAAACCATACCACAAGATAAAAATAGTAGGAGTCTAGACTCCAAAATCCATGTGGTAAGCTAATACATGAAGATTAGATAAATTTATGAAACATACTTGATCATATGGGCTGGCCCAATACTTAAACATGCTTGAAAAATACTTGATCATTTGAAAACATAAACATAGACATGGGTAATTTGAAATCATACTTTCTTCATATACATGTCATCTTGCTTGAATACATATTTCATAGATCTCAACTTTCATGAATTTTCATGGATGGGCATCATAATCTATAAAACTTGAAAACATAATTTATAATTGAAAATATTGTAAAATATTCCCATTAATCATAATTAAACATTAGAAACATGCTTGGACCATACACGTGTTTGAAACTTAGAGAATTTACATGTTGGGTTAAAACCCCATAGATTCATCAACTAGAAGTCGCTCCCTAACCCATACACCTATTGTAATGTTGGTCAACGAGGTAAAGAATCTGAATTGAAATCAAGAGTGCTTTCCTAAGAAGCTATATGAGAGGGGATTAGGAATGGGTGTGGAAAATTACACCCATTCATAATCCTACATACCTGTAGAAATCTGATTTCACAATTTCCTTGATTGCCCAATAGAAATTTAGGGAAGAACTTGAGGAATTTAGGCTTGATCATCCTTAGGAATTCTAGACTTGCATGCATGGAAGTGAACAGGACTAGAATGAACTTACCCCTCTTAAAACACAATATTCTGAGCTTAAAACGACGTAGTTTAGACCTTAAAAACTTAGGAATTACGAAAAAGCCCTTAATAAATTCGCAGGGAAAAACACACTGCCAGTCCCAACAAGGTACTGGATGACTCATCATCCCTGACCACGACTTGTGGTCACCTCTCGCTGCCTGCACTAGAAATCTTCCTTCTGAGGGTCACCATGACTCGTGGTGTACCCAATGACTCGTGGTGACCAAGTCCACCCTGCCCAAACAATAGGCCTTCAGTCAACTCTTGACCACGGGCCACACAATGAATCGTGGTGCTGGCCACGAATGGTGATCACACCCGTGATCGCCTCAAAACTCAAAATGTCAACCATGTCCAAACCTCCTCCCCACGAGTTACTTAACGACTCGTGGCGCACTCAAAGGGTCACTGGATGACTCATTTTGTGACCTAAGGTTGAAAATCCTATTTTCTCTATTTCAACTCCTGGGTCTGATCTTAGGGTTTTCGAAGTATTACAATATCTCACCCTTGGGAACATTCGTCCTTGAATGTGGAAAAACATACTAAAGGCAGGGAAATGCAATCATCATATTCAAATACTGAACATACAAGATGAAAATTGATGGAATGGCTGACTCCAAACTGAACTACATGACTGAACTGAATTCCTGAATCACACATACATTCATTGACATGAAAGAAACTGGGGCATATGAATTGAACATGAAACTGAACAGGGTACTAAGGAGAAACTGATACCTCAAGCTGAAATTGAGCCGGAAGGGAATAGATGTGGGTATTTATCCATCATATTTGCTTTGTCTTCCCATGTAGCTCCCTCAACATGCTGGTTCCTCCATAAAACCTTGACTGAGGCTACTTCTTTGTTTCTTAGCTTTCGAACTTGATGATCAAGTATTTCTACCGGAACCTCATCATAACTAAGGATATCTTTCACACCAACACTGTCCACTGGAACAACTAGAGCTGGATCACCAAAACACTTCTTTAAGAGTGATACATGAAAAAATGGATGGACTGAAACTAATTCTGAGGGAAACTCCAACTCATATGCTACCTTGCCAACCCGTTTCATAATCCGGTACGGACCAACATAATGGGGATTGAGTTTCCCTTTCTTTTCAAATCTCATCACTCCCTTCATGGGGGATACCTTCAGAAACACACAATCATTGACTTCAAACTCAAGTTCTCTCCATCTTACATCCACATAGGACTTTTGGCGACTTTGTGTTGTTTTCAACCTATCCATTATGAGCTGAACTTTCTCCATAGCCTCATCTACTGAATCCGGTCCTATCATTACAGTGTCACCGACTTCAAACCACCCAATAGGCAATCTACATCTCTGCCCATAGAGAGCCTCAAACGGCCATTTGAATGCTGGAATGGTAATTGTTGTTATATGCAAACTCAATGAGAGGCAAATGGCCATCCCAACTACCCTTGAAATCAATCACACATGCTCTTAACATATCCTCGAGGGTCTGAATGGTCCACTCGGCCTGACCATCTGTTTGCAGGTGAAATACTATGGTAATCTTGACCTGAGAACCGAGTCCCTTTTGAAACGATCTCCAAAATTGGGAGGTAAACTGAGTACCTCTATCTGATATGATGGACAATGGAACTCCATGCAACCGAACTAACTCTCGAATGTACAACTTAGCATAATCCTCCACTGAATCGGTAGTTTTGACCATTAGAAAATGAACTGCCTTAGTCAACCTGTCCACAACCACCCAAATAGAGTCATACTGTCGACGAGTGCGAGGCAACCCTGTAATGAAGTCCAAATTGATCTCCTCCCACTTCCAAGTAGGGATACTAATGTATTGAAGCATATCTCCTGGTCTCTGATGCTTAACTTTCATCTGTTGACAATTCGGATACTTAGTCACAAACTCTGCTATGTCCTTCTTCATGTCATTCCACTAATAGGCTCCCGTAGGTCATGGTAAATATTGGTGGCACCTGGATGTATAGAGTATCTAGAACTATGAGCCTTGTGCAACATCTGATCTCTTAAATTATCAACACCCGAAACACACAAGCGACCCTAATATCAAAGCACCCCATTTCCCCCTTTGGAGAAGACTTCTACCTTTTGATTTTGAAAGGCTTCCTTCAACTTTACCAAAATAGGATCCTCGTCTTGCCTAGATTTAACTTCAGTCACTAAGGATGATTCTGACCCATTCTGAACAATGACACCATCATCTGTCGAGTCAACAAGACAGACTCTATCCGTGCAAGCCAATGTACATCCTTCACCAACTCCTTCCTTTCCTCATCTAGATGGGACACACTCTCCATGGAAAGCCTGCTAAGAGTGTCCGCCACCACATTAGCCTTACCCCGATGATAGAGAACACTCATATCATAATCTTTCAAAAGCTACAACCACCTTCTCTGACATAAATTCAATTCATTTTGGGTAAACACGTACTGTAGGCTTTTATGGTCTATAAACACATCTATATGGACCTCGTACAGTTAGTGTCTCCAAATCTTCAAGGCAAATACTATCGCTACTAATTCGAGATCATGAGTCGGGTAGTTCTTTTCATGGACCTTCAGTTGCTTAAAAGCATAGGCTATGACCTTATCGTGCTGCATGAGTACACAACCAAGGCTGATCCTCGAGGCGTCACAATATACCACAAACCCATTGGTACCCTCAGGTAAGGTCAACACTGGTGCTGAGGTGAGTCGCGTCTTCAGCTCTTGGAAGCTCTTCTCACAAGCCTGCGACCATCGAAACTTCACTTTCTTCTGGGTCAACTTAGTAAACGGTACTACAATGGATGAAAACCCCTCAACAAATCTCCGATAATAACCAGCCAAACCCAAGAAACTCCTGATATCTGAAGGATTCACTGGCCTAGGCTAATTCTTCACCACTTCTATCTTTTGAGAGTCTACCTGTATACCCTTACTTGACACCACATGGCCCAAAAATGCCACTGAGATCAACCAAAACTCAAATTTATAGAATTTGGCATACAACTGGTGATACTTGAGAGTCTGTAGCACCACCCTCAAATGAGTGGCATGCTCCTCCTCGCTCCGAAAATATATAAGGATGTCATCTATGAACAAAATCATGAACATATCCGAGTATGGCTTAAACACCCTGTTCATCAAATCCATAAAAGTTGTAAGAGCATTCGTTAGTCCGAAAGATATAACTACAAACCCATAGTGATCATACCAATTCCTGAAGGTTGTCTTCAGAATGTCACTCTCCCGAACCCTAAGCTGATGATATCCTGATCTAAGGTCTATCTTCGAAAAGTACTTAGCACCCTAAACCTGATCAAACAAGTCATCAATCCTGTGAAGGGGATACCTGTTCTTGATGGTAACTTTGTTCAATTACCAATAATCAATGCACATACAAAGAGAACCATCCTTCTTGCGGACAAAGAGAATGGGTGCACCCCATGGGGATTTACTGGGTCTGATAAATCCCTTATCTAAGAGATCTTTCAACTGCTCCTACAACTCCTTTAGCTCAGCTGGAGCCATTCTGTAAGGAGGGATGGGAATAGGATGCGTATCGGGAAGTAGGTCAATACCAAAATTGATCTCCCGCTCGAGAGGGATTCCCGGTAAATCATCTGGAAACACCTATGGATACTCACACACTACAGGAACAGACTGGATAGTCGGGGTTCCGGACGTATCATCCTTAACCCTAACTAGATGGTACACGCAACCTTTACAAATCATCTTTCTAGCCTTAAGGTAGGAAATGAAGCGACCTACAGGCACAGCTGAACTACCCTTCCACTCTAGGACTGGCTCAAACGGAAATCTGAATTCTACTGCATGGGTTCTATAATTGACTGAGGCATAACATGCATATAACCAATCCACGCTGAGGATAATATCAAAATTAGTCATGGCTAACTCTACTAAATCTGCTGAGGTGACTTTCTGAAGAACTGTGACAGGGCAATTTCATATACCCATCGAGCTATAACTGAATCACCGATTGGAATAGAGACTGAGAAATGTTCTGAAAAGATTTTGGGACTGACTCCGAAACTACTAGCAACATAGAGTGTCACAAATGATAAAGTATCCCCTAGATCTAATAATGCATATACATTAAGGTGGAATAATTGTAACATACTAGTGACTACGTCTTGGGAGACCTCCTGCTCCTGACGAGAAGCAAGGGCATAGAATTTGTTTTGATGTTGACGACCACCCATACTAGTAGATACCCCCTGCTAGGTTGGGCATGCTGGTGGATCTACTGAACTAGAGGCTGGGCCTCGGCTCCTATCATGACCCTGTCTAGCTGCTGGACAATCCCTAAGCATATGTTCGGGATTCCCGTACCCAAAACAAGCACCCGAACTTTCTAAGCACTGACCCACATGTCTCTGGCCACATCTGCTACACTCTAGAGGGTTGGTCTCTACAGGTCTGCTACTCTGGCCTCTAGATCTTGATGCTCTTCCCCTCTGATCGCGCCTGGATTTGGATGGCACAATCATAACTGAAGGCGCTGGGGCTGAAGACCTCTGGTGGGACTGTTAACGGTGTCCACTAGGTATCTTCTAGGAAAATCCGAAGCTATCAGTCCTGGCCCTCTTGGCCTCTCTCTCTCCCGCTCACTCATCTGCATCGCCTCCATCTACTGGACGTATAGGACTATCCAAGAACAGTCAATTCCCTAAAGAAGTATTACGGTCCGAAAATCCCTGACCAAGTAGTCTTCTATGCCATGCAAGAACTGACTCACTCGAGCTCTCTGATCTGACACCATCTCAAGTGTATACTCGGACAAGCGAGTGAACTCCAAGGCATACTCCTGAACTGTCATCTTCCCTTACTTTAGGTTCACAAACTCGGTTGCTTTGATCTCCCTCATCTCACAAGGAAAGAACCGATCAAGAAATGCGGCATGAAACTCCTCCCAACTAATAGGGCCCGCCCAACTACCCCGCTATTCTTCCATTGCTTGAACCAGATGTGCACAACCCCTTTTTAACTGATACGAGGCTAGATCAGCGCACTCCTCTTCGGTCACCCCCATGATCTGGGTGATCTTCAGGACCTCATCAATAAACTCGTGTGGATCCTCGTCCACCTTTGACCCAAGAAACTCCAGAGGGTTCATCCTCAGAAAATATCTGACTTGCCGTTACCACATTCCCATTCTAAGGGACGTGCGCTACCGCCTGTTGATTGACCTGGGAGGTCAAGGCCTGAGCTAGCATCTATATGGCTTCCCTGAACTCTGTGTGGGCAACCTGCTTGGGTACATGATCCTCATGGGCTGGTGGGGTCTACTGGTGCCCATCCCCATTGTCATTCTCGTGGTCATTTCCGTTCCCATTTCTTCTTCCATTAACTCGGTGAGGAGGCATGATTCTACAAATGTGTATAGCACGAGTTAGAAGGATAGAGAGACATTTCATCATACGACATAGATCATGTAAGGAGGGAACATTTCCTAAACGTCTCGTAGCCTCTTCGTCATAAGTATGGCGCACTTCACACCCATGAAAAAGACTCTACTTAACGTGGCTTTCAGACACCTTAGGATACTTCAAAACCTAATGCTCTGATACAAATTTTTTCACGACCCGAATATAGGCCCGGATCGAGACACGGGACAAGGAACCCCGAGAGGCTCCAAGTTGACCCATGGCATGAACATATCATCTAACTAAATCATAATAAATCGGAATATTAACATAGAGAAAGTCTAATAATATCATAAAATCAGAATACATACTCAAGACTGAAGTTGATTACACATTCTATGTCTGAAAAGCCTTTACTACTAACAAGTTGATGGGACAAGACCCCAACTATCTCACTAAATTCTGAAACAGAAAGTACTAGATACAACTGAAAAGAAGGGCCTTTGAAAGATGAGGATTCATCAACTCTGGCTGATAAGTGCAAGTGCTGCAGGTCTGGCTAATGATGAAACTGAGCCTGAATATCCAAGTCTGTATCATGAAACGATACAACATAGAGTATGCGGTCAGTACGTGGAATGTACCAAGTATGTAAGGTAAGTAAAATTGCTAAGTAAGTAAAATCATAAATCATGCATATCATAAAACATAATCTAGATAAAATTCTGAGAGTAGGGCTTGCATGCTATTTTTTGAAATCATGATCTGAACATAACTAAATATCATAACTGAATCGAATGACCCAAAGCTGAAAACTGATAATCATAAGAAAAACTGAACATTGGGTCAAACCTGCTAAAAACATAATATCATGACTGATGAACATGCATAACTAAAATCATAAGGAACAATAGGAGACTCGTCATATAACCGACATTACCACGATAGAGCTTACATGGTCCCAACTATCACACTTAAGTGGGAAGAGCCATCCAAAGTCTTGTCAGGGCTAAGGACACTACTATGATATCGATATCAAGCTGAAGTACCCTTGCAGGCAGGGGGAACTCACAAGGGAGGTCTCAAATAATCTGAACATACCTACGTTGGCGCGTAGTTCTGAGGCATAGGGTTGACTAACCCTTAGCCTACTCGGTACTAGACACTACTCCCAAAAACATGCATATGATCTCCATCGTTGAAGCTAAACCATCGTCTAATGACGAAGCTGACTCATACATACATGCATAAATCTAAAATCATAACATGAGGAGCCTCGAGCTCAATCCATACCACAAGCTGAAACTAGTGGGAGTCTAGACTCCAAAATTCATGTGGTATGCTAATACATGAGTTTAGATAAATTCATGAAACATACTTGATCATATGGGTTTGCCCAGTACTTAAACATACTTGACATATACTTGATCATTCGAAAATATGAACATAGACATAGGTAATTCGAAATCATATTTTCTTCATATACATCTCATCATGCTTGAATACATATTTTGTAGATCTCAACTTTTATGAACTTTCATGGATGGGCATCATAATTTATAAAACATGAAAACATAATTTATAATTGAAAATATTGTAAAATCTTCCCATTAATCATAATTCAACATTAGAAACATGCTTAGATCATACCCTTGATTGAAACTTAGAGAATTCACATATTGGGTTAAAACCCCATAGATTCATCAACTAGAATTTTCATGAACTGAGAGGGGATTGGGCATGGGTGTGGACAGTTACACCCATTCATAACCCTACATACCTGTAGAAATCTGACTTCACAACTTTCTTGATTGGCCAATGGAAATTTGGTAAAGAATTTGAGGAATTTAGGCTTGATCACTCTTAGGAACTTTTAGACTTGCATGCATGGAAGTGAATAGGTCTAGAATGAACTTACCCCTCTTAAAACACACTATTTTGAGCTTAAAACGACATAGTTTAGCCCTTAGGAATTACGGAAAAGACCTTAATAAATTCACAGGGAAAAATGCTCTGCCAGTCCCAAGTAGTGACTAGACGACTCGCCGTTCCTGACCACGACTCGTGGTCACCTCTCGTTGCCTGCACTAGAACTCTACCTTCTGAGGGTCACCATGAGGGACACCACGACTCTGGTATACCCAATGACTCGTGGTAACTAAGCCGTTACCTACAATGCCCAAACATTAGGCCTTCAGTCAACTCTTGACCACGGGCCACACGATGAATTGTAGTGCTGACCACGATTTTTGGTCACACCCGTGGTCGCCTCAAAACTCGAAATCTCAACCATGTCCAAACCTCTTCCCCACGAGTCACTTAACGACTCGTGGCGTACCCAATGGGTCACTAGACGACTCGTCCTATGACATGGTGCAGAAAATTCTATTTTCTCCATTTCAACTCCTGGGTCTGATCTTAGGGTTTTCCGTGTATTACAGTTCTCTACAATCTTCATAATTTTCCATAATAAAAATAACTAGCAGCATTCCCTATTTATAATAATACTAAATCTAATTTAGCTAAAATAGAAAAATTTATTCCTATATAAATTTAACAATAAATTCTAATCAAATATAAATTAAAAAAATATCAAATCCTAAACAAATTTAATCTGACGCGTCTTTGAATTGTTGTTCCGATAGATTCTTAGATCCATTACCATTCTTTCCTACGTGATGATGATTTGTAATCTCGAGAGAGAAAGCTGTAGTAATTGACTTCTAATAATAGCTTCAATAAATAGATCTAATAATTTTCTATTTTAATTTAAGACCTTCAACATTATATTTATTTATTTATTTATTATGAAACAATACTAATTAATAGTGTAAACTATGAAATGATGATGAACATTAACCCATCATAATATTGAAGAAAAAGTTTTCAAAATATATTTTCTATATTTTCTTAAACTTTTTTTTGTCCAGGTTGTTCATTGTTCAAGAGTCAATTTTAATATTGAGCTAGAAAATTCCTAAATCAGCCTAGACTCGAAATTCGGGCTCAAACTAGAATGCACAATGACTCATTCTGATTGGTTTGGAGCCTCTTGTTGTTGTTCCAAGTCAACGGGATTTCCGTGCCAAATTGATCTAGTTGTCAAATATAATTTTAGTGATTACGTTTATTTTTCATTTTGCTAATTCGTATAGATTCAAGTTGAAAACATACACTCCCTGCATATTGTCAGTGCCGACACAATAAGTCTATATTTTATAACCCGCTCATATTTTAATGGGTGGATGAGTGACTTTTTAGATGAATAAATTTTGGGTTTAAGATCATACTTCATGGGTAAAATATGAGTTAGCTCAATTGGTTAAGGTTTCAAATTTTATTCTCTAAAAATTAATGATATAACTTCCCTTCTTTTTATGTTTTTTTCTCTTTATAGTTGATTATTTGTAACTTCTTTTTCTGTAAGTATTATNACCCTTTTTGTTGTTTTACGTTCTTTTAACTATTAAAAAATTCAAATAGAAGTTGAGCAAATAAAACATGGATATTTCCGAGAGATTTCGAGTTCGAGTCTGATGAATGATGGGTCCAAAGCAGATACCGGACTCCGAATGGGAAACAATAAAAGGACTACTTGGATATCATTTGTCTAGTCTAGTTAAGACCAGAGCTTGTGAATCAGATGGAGAACCCAAAGCCAGGAAAAGGACCATCTTCGAAAAGCAAAAAAGATGTGTTCCACTACTAATACAAAAAAAAAAAAAAAAATCAAAAATATCTTCACAGCAGTAATAGAGTTGCAATAAACCCATTAGGGAAGAGTTATTGTTTCCTTCCTCTCCCCTTCTTAGGTGCTCGTGCCTCCGTTTGTTCTTTGCCACCCACTTCTGATATATCAGCTGCAGCGAAAAGAAATTGCAGAGCATTATGATGACTAGAGCCACTGGGGAGATGCAACTATGCAAGTATCAAATAGAACTTCTTAGGAATCAAATACGCGCAAAGATAGAATCATGCCTAACTTCCCCACCTCGTCCCCTCCAAAAGAAAATTAGAGAAAAGGCGAGACGGACTTGACAAGAGTAAAGATCAGATTTTCATTGGATGTTATTTATACCCAAACGAAAAAGGTACTTGTGAGGAAAGTTTGAGAAAGTAATACCGTCTGGACCACGAGCCATCAAGGTGAAAAAAATGTTGTTAAGTTTCTCCATCTTCTTCGCATCTAGGGCTTGGTCAGTCTTAAACTTGATACACTAGCAAGGAAATTAAAAAACACAAACGATTAGAACAAGGTAACCAATATGGAAGATTCCTTGGCTAGCTACCATTCAAGCATGGGATACATTTAAATACCAAATGTCTAAAAGGAAATATCACATAAAGGAGCTGCAAAGGTCCACAATTATGAGATACCAAAAATGCATAAAAGGGAAAGATCACATCAAGGAGCTGCAAGTGTCCCTCTTTTCATTCAAGAGAGAACAAGGGGAACTCAAACATTTGATGCAAAGACTGAATTATAACTTTGTCCAACACCCTGAAAGAAACAAAAATGTTTGCAATGGTAAAGGTAAAGAAGGGGAACCGTGTGTGTCTTCAACTGAAGCCTCTTCTTTTGAAAATTATACTGTGCAAGTAGGTGAGTAGACTAAATTAAGGACAAGAGAAGAAAAAAATGAAGAGTGAAAATCCTGCTCACTTGAGATTACATGTGTGTATATCACTGATAAAACATCTATACAAAAAACACTATAAATCTTCAACATGTTCTCCTTTCTTTAACCCAAAAACACGCACACTCCACAGATTCACAGAAAAGACATTGCTTGAAGGTCTATGTTTATCAGAAGTATGATTACATCACCATGCTCCACGGTGAAAAGGGTGTATGGCAAAATATGCGACCTGTTTCCACACTTCATCATATACTTATCAACGACACTGCTATGATTCCATATCAAGCTGTTTATATTAAGACTCAAGCAGTCAACTTAAAAAATCCATTATGTAGAATCTCCCCATTGAAATCATAGCCAATATTTTTCCTTATCATGATGAAAAGTACAGCTTACTAAGTGAACATTTCACCGTAGTTATATGTTGGGCAAAGATGTTTAGTGTGATTTACTGCTGTGAGGAGAAAGAACCCAGTTCTGTGACAAAACCGTTGTGCATAGGCATCAAAAGGGCTTTTTCTATATTTTGATCAGAGAACCACAGCAACCACTTGGGTTTTTTTTAACCCCGTCTATCCTTTTTTGGATCCTTTTCTCTAATTTCAGCATAGAAGAAGTGGAAGCTGATAACATTTCTCTGTACAATGGCCACTTTACTATCAGAAATTTACAAGCCAACTCAAACATTTCAAACCAAAACAGAACACATATATTTTAGGACTATTCTCCATTACTTTTCCATGAGAGGTACCTATAACTTTAGAATTTGGGTATCATTAAAGCTTCTGACAGAATGTTCAGTCATCCAAGTAAGCTGCAAATAGCAGAGGTATGTTCTAATGTTCAAACATAGGAGAACCAAAAGAAATAAGGTTCACCACAAGCTAGATAATAAGAGAAGTCAAAAAATGTTCAGGGAAAAAAGACAATGGAAAGGCCTCAGTCCTTTGACACAATGGCAAAGGTAGCACAATGAGGGATGTATGTCTCACGTTTGAATCCTGTTGTGAACTAAGTCAGGTAAAAAGGAATGAATCATTATCCATCGGGCTTCAAAACTGGAAACTATGGGATTTCTCGGTAATTTAAAAAAGAAATCATATGGAGAGCTGAACCATAAAATAAAATGAGAGAGGAAGGAAAAGCATGGCAGGTACAGCATCAAAGATCTTAAATGTGCCCTCTACTGAAGTAGGTACAGCATCAAAGATCTTAAATGTGCCCTCTACTGAAGTTTAGGAAGATATATGAAGCTTAGAAGAGATTCCAGCAAGATATCTGGACAATTCTAAATTTGTGATTCGAGAATCAAAAAATTTGTCTAGGCCATATATGCACCCTCTCCTAGGAAGCTTCACAAAAATAAGCTTAAAAACCATCCCGTAGTAATCATAAAGAGGAAAAAGATAATACACAGATCACCCGACAAAACCGATCTCCCTGTCTATCTATCTCTACCCTTCGACTCCACACTTCCCCCTTCCTTCCTCCCTGCCCTGAAAAGTTAACATTTTCTTGTACTTACTACATCTTTCACCCTCTTTACCTTTTCACCAGAAGAATCAACTTCAAGAACATCCAAACAAAAGCATGTACATGATAAGCTTTAAAAAGAAGAGAAAGGTCTGTCATTGTAAATAAAGCGGAATATGGTCTGTCAATGATACTATCCAAATAAAAAATATTATCTATGTTACTATAATGTTTTGGCTCACTCATGTCCAAGGATTGCAAATGACTCCACTTTTTAGACCATAAAAGCTTTTCTCGAGATGTTGTCTAATTGTTGGCATCATTGCAAAAAGCCAGGTCTTATTTAGGTATTAACCTAGTTGGTTCCACAATCCTTGATCATAAAGGAAAGAAAAGATTTTCTTTAACATCAAAGGTAACCTACTTTCTTCTTGATCATTTCTTTTCCATGTACTTCCCAACTAAGCAGTGTTCTCATCTGATTTTCAATTTAGCACCTCCCCGACATTTAATCTTTTTGGAGTTCTACCTTATCAATGTTACTGTAGGACTTTTAACACCACAAAATTAACTATTGACCACAAGAGAAATTACAATTAAGAAAATGAGTGTCAGTATGAATGTAACATGTGGTTAGGAGAAAAGGAAAATAGTGCATATGAAATACTAATTGGCACAAAACAAGAAATCTATTCCTTGCAACTTCGCACATTCACAAGAAAATAACCCTAAGATATGCCCTCGAGCTTGATTTGGATATCTTCCCTCTCCCAGAAAGAATGTCAACTTCCACTATGGATTCCCAAAACACTCATCTCTATAAAGCCTAACAGCACACTAAAAACCTACTACAAGATAGACCAAACACCTCAGTCAACCAGGTTTTAAACTGCCATGCTTCCACATGAAACAAGAACAACTATGCCACAGTCCCAAGGAAGTTAGGGTCGGTTATATGAATATTTAGTTACAACATTGCTTCATTTAAGCACATCTTAGACCGATATTATTCAAAAATATGACCTTTATAAAATGTCAATTTGAGACTCACCAAGTTTATGCAACAAAAATGTATATCAGAGCCTTCCCAAAAGATGATCATCTTCACTCAATGATTTTATTTTAGCCATAAAAGAAACATATGTATGCTTGCTCTAATTGTGATTAGATCATATGTCTCAATATGACAAACAGCATCTCCAATTGCATCACTTCCATCCCAGAAATATGAAACAGGTCGATTTTGATCATCAAAACTTAAGACAAGCTAATTAGTGTTTCTTTATAAAAACGTGAACATCATTATACTGCCAATCTCATGTGTTATTGTATCTTTTCCACACACCCCAGTAGTATTCAAGTGAGAACAACAACAAAAGGAACCCAGTAGAATTCCACCAAAAAAAAAACAGCAATAATTGAAATTCAATTCAGCATCCATGTATGCAAAACACACAAACCATTAAAAAAATATTTACCTCTTTATCATCGGTGACCTTGAGAACCAATTTACCATCAGAATGTCTGTATTTCATCACATAACGAGTCTACAAACAAAACAAACACCATAAATACATGAATGTATACGATAAAACATATAACTAATTAAAGGATGTACTTAGCGAAGTCAAATAAAAATTACTTTCTCGGGATCGGCGCGAAATAACTGTACGGATCTCTCAACGAAATCATCCCACGAAGTGATATACACCATTTTTTCCCTCTATTCTGATATAAATAACTGCTAATCAAGCGTTTTCCCGGTGTCCCGTTGACGACGCCGGAGCCAAATTCAGTGACCGGTGAGGTTTTCCTGCTCTGCTGTTTCAAAAGTATTTTATTGGAGTCTAGGTTGCTTTCCCATTCAGTATTTGATATTTGAATCGGACCGGATTGACCATAGTTTAGTTACTGTTACGAGTGGGCCTTTTCATTGGGCCGTTTGATCATTTAAAAAAAAAAGTCTTTTATTGGAGTCGCTCGAGTAAGCGCATAATGGGCCTGGAAAAGCGGGTCTTAACCCACCAGATCGGCCCGTTTAGCGTATGAGCTGATTCTCCTTTCCAAATCCAACGAATTAAGGGGGTAGTCTTGAATTTTTAGCTTCACTTAAACAAAATTTTAAAAAAATAGCCTCTACTTCAGAAAATTCGTATTGCGTATCGAGTCTAAGTTTAATATTCAATTTTGAATTACATATATTTTAAGATAATGAATCAACGTCGACTGTAATCTATGTAACCTATTTTTTTAAAGAGATTATGAGCATTCAGATTGCAAGGTTCGGATTATTAGTAATTTATACCTTATTTTTGTGTGATCTTTAACATATGTTCTTCGTAACAAAAATCTTTTACGCGCGACATAAATATATGTATTTTCATATTATAGAAGGGGGACAAGATTCATCGATTAGGTGGCAGCAAGGTTTGTGACTCTTTGATCTATCGGTTGACTCTGTCTTTTTAACATCCTTGATCTTGATTTGTTTCCAGGAGCAGAGATGGAATGAAATAAGCAATCAAGTCCGTCTGGACTCCGATCGAGAAAGACCTATCCTCGACCTACTTTCATCTTAAAGCATTGAAAGAAAGGCAGGCAACTTTGCCGATTTCAGAGGTGAGGGAGATCAAAAAAGGAGTTCAACCATTCCCTAAATATGAAGTCAATGACTTTGAAGGGCCATTATTGAGTCAAGCAACCGAAACCGAGCAAAGAAGTCACATCTGTTATAGTACCTTCCAAGTTATGTCCCACACGACTTCAGTTTCTAAAGAGCTTATGCCTCATTAGGCAGTACTTCGATTGCTTTTAAAGGACCACAATGCAAAACACCAAATATAAGGGGTAAAAGTTAAAGACCACCCATTTCAAGGACAATTCATGCAATTTTTTTAGAAAGGATACATCATACATCAGTACAAACAGCAATTTGCAAGTTACATCAATTACAAAAATCACAGCATGCTAGTCTCTCTTCATACTTTTCCATAGGTCTAGTATCTTTAGGAACCCATGGTACCTTTTTTGTTTTTTTTATGATCGAGAAATCCGTTGGGAGCCAACCCTTTGGGCAAACCGCAGCCTTCAAAACTCGGAATGATATGCCAGCCCCATGGCACTAAATTAACAAGGACTAGCTTGTAGATACAAAGTGAAAGATATGCCCCCTCTTGTGACCAAAAACCAACCCCATCTGATTATGTTGCAAAAGAATTCTCTATATAACTATTGACACAATTTACTAACCATTGCATCTATATTTCTGCTGGAAAAAAGAACCAAGGTACTTTTGGTAAAACGAGGATGCGGTCTAAAAAGTAATGAATGATCGATACATACAGGCTCCTGTTGACACTTAAGAAGACGCGTTCTTCTCTTCTTCGAGTATGGCAGCCTCTCTAAGTGCGATTTGTGCCTCATTTTCCCTTCCCAGTGTGAAAAGAGAAGCAGCTTGCAGATATGATGCAATATGCCAAACAGGAGATATCACTTGTGCTTGTACTGTATCATTGAGAGCTTCTTGTGGCATATCACTCATTAGATAAGACAGACTACGACGAGCGTATACAGTTGGAGAGGCCATGGTTCCAACATCAATAAACTGCAAAGAGCAAGCAAAGTGATAAATAAGGAAATAGTTCAAAAACTAGATTGAATCCACATCCCACAGTAGCATGTAGCGCATAAACGTTCATGACAGATTAAAATTCCGAAAGGAGATCAGTAACAAATCGATTAGTATTCTCTTTAAACCAATTTATTTCTTCTCACCAGGCGTATAAGCATTCATCCACAGGAGGATATCTACGTTTAGAAAGTGTACTAGGTAGAAAGAACTAGAACTCTAAATGCATAAGGAAAATCTTGCTGGTCATATAAGAACTGTCAGGGGTCGGGGGGGAGCAAGATAGTTTATCAAAATACATGCCGGTTTACAAGAGGATAGTGGATTTCCAACCTGCGTATAGCATTCAATGGCAGCACTGAAATCTTTGTTCTTGAAAGCAACATCACCTTTTTTCTTTGAGTTCAATGTTTCCAGCATCTGATCTGTCCACATCTGAAATGAAAGCTGCAAGCAAGAAAAAAAGTGTGATTATCATGAGATGCTAATAATTGGCTTTCAATGACATATAAGCTGGATATGATCACAATATGATGAATTGATGACAATAAGTTGAAACACATGAATCACATGCATGACGCTGAACCGCACAATAAGTGTTAACATGGAACTATCAAAAATCCTTGTTAAGCATAACACCGCAAGAAAACTGCACATTCATGGTCAAAACATGCTATGAAATTGGCTTGAGCCTTTCATAGGTTACCTTTTTTAACAAATTGAAATTTGGTGGAACTCTTGAGGCTTACTACGCTTTTTATGCTGCAACGGTTTCCTCTTTGAGAGGAATTCGTGTCTAAAATACCCAACCCCTATTGCAGCAGACATATCATTGTTTTCTCCTTTTTATTAGTATGCCATTTCTTGAAGCTAAAAGGTCAAAAATATTAATTGAAATGTATTCCAGTTCAGCATACAGCAAGACCTTCCAAAACAAAATCTGCAAGCACATCAAGCAACTATAAAGAAGAATTTTATAGGCATGGTGGAAAAACGACAAAGATGCCCTTTCGTAGCCACATGCATCTAACATCTCTACAACAGGAGAGAGCCTCATAGAACATTAAGGAAACGGCATTAGTTCTATAGAACAGGAACAAGTTATAGAAGTTCAAAAACATGCATATTTGCCAGAAAGAATAATAATTGATAGACAAACCTCAGTAGCTGCTCCCCCGTCATCTTTGTACCCAAGCGCTTCTAAGATCTCATGGATGGCAGTCAAGTCCGTTTTCAGACAAGCTTCACCAAGTGGAGATAGAGGCATAGTTTCACCATCACATGATATACCCATTAATACATGAGAGGGAACCTGAAAAACAAGTTACTAAAACTTCAAACCAACTAAATCTGTCATGCAATAGATAATTACAGCATTTTACTATCAGCCGATATGGATAAGAAAAATCAAGTTAATCAAAAATAAAGGTAACCTAGATGTTTCTCACCATATTCTAATTATTGCTTTCACTAGTTTCGGGTAACTACTGTATCACAGAAGCGTTTAGAAACAAATATATTGCTGGAAGAGAAATGCCTGGGCACAATGAGTCAAGGAAAACCAACTATTGCTGATAGTAACAAAATTTTCCAAAATAGGAGAGCTTTTGTAGGGATAATGAAGGCCTATATAAATTCAGGGAATAGTCTTTCGTTCCTTTTTTTTTTTTCGGTGCATCCATGAGGTTTTAGTTTGTATAAAAGATTGGGTGGCCTCCGCAGAGAATCATATTCTCTTGTAGAATCTCAACTCTTTGATAGACTGCTGGTAAACGGGACCATCATTAGTGAAATTATTTATCTAATAAAAACATTAAACAAAGTCCTTGCAAGCAGTTCCATATCCTTCTATTCTCTAACAGATTTTTTATTAGATCAGTTCCATTAATCATGATCCATTTTGTCATAGAGCTAATAACTAACTAATGCTTCAAGGAAATTGATTATTACTAATCATAAATAAGGATAAACCGTTGTCTATTATATAAAGCATTTTTTTAATAAAATTATCATTATAGCTAGCTAATACTTAAAATTCAAGAAAACGGATTATCCTTATACAATACCATTATAGCTAATAATGGAAATTCATTATAGCCGCATTATACATGCAATCACCTAAAAGATTTCATGGGTAACTTTTCATGTCTAAGAAAACAGTCTCACCTAAACTGTCTAGCAAAGTTCTCAAAGACATTTTGTTTGGGTGCCCTGGAGAAAACCAGTGCTAAAATAAAATTATAAAAAAATTCAGAAAAAATGTAAAGTAAAATAAGACACACATATAAGAAGATAAATAAATACAACAAACAACAACAACAAATCTGCCTCAGTGAGACAAGTTTGGGTCACCTATATGAATCCCCATTGACCATGTTTCTCCATTTAAATTCGGTCAGGCCAAACATTAGCATAGAAATCTCAGATCCATAAAAAATCTTGAAGCTAATAATTGATATTAGACCATATAAGAGAAGCACAAACCTCAGATTCTTTTTGAAGAGGATATAATGCAGTAACTAATGACTTCAGATTCGGCCGCTCACGAGGCTCGTATTGGAGACATCTTGAAGCAATCCGTACCAATTCAGTTCCGTCATCAGTGGATAATTGACCTTCCAAGCAAGAATCAGTTAGCATCTCAAGATTCCGGTCTTTTATCAGATCCAGTGCCTGAAATAAATAGATACATATTAGAAGGAATAAGAGCACTGGGAAGAATTGTGTTAACTCATGATTGCCTGTACTTTCATAACCATTATACTTTTGATATTCACCACGCATACTAAGTGAAAATGGAAGCCAGCCCAGCCCTTCTTTAAATTTGATGTCCGATTTTAACAATTTCGCCAAGCTTTTTGGAGATTCATGTTTAACTCCTTGAAGTCCTAATCTTACATTTTCTCAAAAAGACAGAACAACTAAAAATATGATTCCACTTATTGGATTCTTAGTTTTCCTTGAAGATTCCAAGCATTGGTACTAAGTTCAACAAGATAGATTACTGAAGAAGAGGAGGAATTAGAACAAAGAATTAGATGTAAGTCTTTTAGACAGCCATTGAATATTTTTTCTTGTAGTAATACACTCAGAGAGCCCAAAAAGTAACAGCATTTCCTGTTTATCTTCGCAATGTATTGCTGTCCTTGTCTGTATTAAATGGGACAGGCCAAATCTCAAACTATTTAGACTGTCTCAAAAGCCAAGAAGTAGGTACGCTTAAGCCAGACAAGGAATTATTTTTTGGGGGGGTGATAGATAGGATCATGTAGAGCTCATCCAAAGTGCAAATGGCGCCTTGCAATCACAGTTGTCATTGAGCACATAGCATATGATACCTTCAAACTCAAAACTTGAGTTGGACGGGAAAGAATTGATCATCTATTTACGTAGCCACAGAAAGATATACTTATAGAAGAGAAACTAGAAAGAATGTAGGACAGTTCTTGTAACAATTAAGTGTGAGCAATATGGTTGTAGGGAACATTTAACTAAGAAAGGAAATAAAGTTAGCAGGAAAACCATACATGGCTAGGAGGGATGTGCTTTCCACTGATAAGGTCAAGCAAAAGCGTACCAAAGCTAAATATCACACTCTCTGGGGTGATTCTTCCTACAGAAAAGTTCAAAAGAACTGAGTGAACTAAAAAAATTTCAATAATACAAGAAAGATAAATGTAATTAACACCATGAGTTCAAGGAACCCTACACATTGAGTTATTGCAACAAAATCCTACAAGGCTACACCAATGCTATAATAGTCAAAGTGGTGGCTCCTTTCTTTTTTAATAAGTCAAAGTAGCTCATACAAAGCATTCCCCTTTAATCTTGTAATAATAGGAAGTGTTAACAAGGCCTCTCCAGGGAACGTGCAAGAGGCAGCAAATAAAAGACTTTAGCATCCCATACATAATAGAAAAACATATCATCCCCCCTCTCCCTACTCTCTCTAACAACTTAATCTTTTATACAAAGCAGTTCAATGTTCAAACACTTTAGCACAATCATTCAGGTTCATTCTCCAACACCCAAGGAGACCATGACTAATACAACAACTGCGCCTCAACCTCAAGTTTGTTGGGGTCCACTATATATATCCTCAATATTCATGCCACCCTATGTAGGCCTGTCTTAATCCAACATTTTTTGAACAAATTAAGTTTTCTAGCATAAGAAGTTCTCTGCATTTCCTACTAACATATAAATCTCTAACAAGACTAAGAGACCCCTTGGAAAAAATTGGATCTAAAGTAAATGTATCAACATGACTAAAACTTAATCCCAACTAATTGTATCACATAGAAGGATCATTCTCTTCCACTATGCCCTATTTTTTTTCACCAAGTCCGCATTGGATTCCCAGATATTTTAGAACCTTTGTGACACTTCTTTCCATGCGATTTTAGGTTTACCGCATGCCTTTTTAACACCTTCAATCACCATAATTTCACACCTATGGATGACTGCATCTGGAGGTCGACCTAAGAAATTACCAGAACATCTCAACAGACCTTCTCTCATTTATCCTCTATTATGAACGAAGGTGTATTGAGATGGTCTGGTCATTTCTTACATCAATCCAGGGCTTCGGTCTAGTGGTAAGAGCGCAAACAGTGGTGTGTGGGTTAGACGCACGCCTGGTATTCAAGTGGAGAAGGATAGAGGGGCAAGCCCATTATCTACTTGGTTTTGAACTGCGCACCATTAAGGTGATTTCTCAGTTATCAAAACAATGCTTGCACCTTGTGCCGAATTTTTTCTAAAGATAACCCAAGAGAACTACTTCTATAACCACAATGGTACTTCAAGTTCAATGGATACACAGGTCATACAACTTCATAATAACTGAAGTGTTACAAAGCAAAACATCAAGCAGCTCAGCTGGCTGTGATTGGTTAGTGTGTGAATCATTAGACATGACAGAATTCTGTGCCTTAAGATGGCCATGTTTGTTTATTAGGATAGCTCTTACCTGTCCTCAAATATTCAGGAGGAGTAAATGCCAAGTTTGTGCTGTAACTTTTTCCATCTCGACTGTTCTTCATCAAACCAAAGCAAGAGAGTCGGGGATCACCATCCTGTGAAATAGATGGAGGAGACCATTATAGGCATTTAAGTAGAACTGCAAAATTTGACATTTACCAATGAAAAGACTGAAGATGTAACTATCTACTTACTTCACCGAATAATATTCTATAAGCATTAAGATCATGATAAAGAGCACGTCCTTTGCCTGTACAATATTCAAGAGCCTGTGCAATATACAACGCCACCCTTAACCGCATTGCCCACTTCATTGGTTGTGTGTCCCCTGAGTTAAGCTCTCACAAATAAGTACTGAATTTTATTAATCATTATCGAAGAAATATGTTATCTTTCTAAGGAAATTCATGATTTTTCAGTCTTCCTTAAAGCAGTTAAATCAAATAGGGGTCCCATATCATCCAATCTCATTTTCCACTTTCCATAACTCTCTAGACAAAGTTTTGGATAAGCTGATGATCATGTTCTACTTTCAAGTTCTTCACAATTTCTAACCATGTGAAAAAAAGAAAAAGAAATGTACCATGTATAACTTTTCCAAACTGATTAACCTCATCTGTTTCTTTGACTTCATTATCATATTCATTGCTTCGCACTCTCTCTCCTTCCCTCTCTTCTCAAACTAATCCAGTATGCTTCTCTCATCACATGGATCTACCATCACTTTCGAGCTAACACTGAAAACACTCCCTAGTTGAGCATTTAAACCGCACGTAACTGTACCACTTCAGCTTGAAATAAACAAGGCTAGTTGCAACAGTAGAGCACAACTTGAGAAACAGAGGAAGACAAATGTGGGCAATATTGGTTAGGGGACCTTAGGTAATCTGTTGTAGGATTCTTATCAGGGGAGGGTAAAAGCAGTAGCAGTTGCAAGTGAATTGGTGTGTAAGCATTTGAATTCGCTGTTAAACAAGGGATGATCTCTTGTAAACTGTGTATAATGAACTCCATGTATGGACATGCTAGCAAACACACAGAATCTCATTTCTGATAAGCAAATATACCTGAGAACACAATTAGAAACCAAGGCTTTGTTTGGGAAATCATTCTCTGAAATGGAACAGTGCATGAACCCAAGGCTTTGTTTGGGGATTTTCGGAACAAGATCGCAGATTGGATCTGCTCTTGCTTTCTAGTTAGATAAAAGATCTAACTGTAGTCTCATCCAGCTTGTATTTATCATTTAAGCCAAAAATCCCTTCAGCAAAATTAGTTCCACAATTCTAGTACTCAACATTTATATCAATATATCATATCATTAGTACACAAAATATGTTTTACCAATGAACAAATAGAGAAAGTGAAGAAATTAAAAACAACCGTATCTCGCAACTCGCAAGCGAACTAAATCCGAATTAGTTTCACTCTAGGCCCCCCTTGGAGTGAAACCAGTCCAGAGGTGGGGAAACAAACATATCAATGTGAATGCACTTACAATGAAAAAGATGCTTTGCAAGCGTCTCTTTGGGCATGAATTCTGCAACTAGCAACCTCTCATCACCCTCGCAGCAACAGCCAAGAAGATTTGCTAACCTATTGTTGCGGAGTTGACCGACGGCCCTTGCTTCTTCCTGAAGTTTCCATACGAAGAGAGAAAATCAAGTCCGAATATATTGGTTAACTAAGTTAAGCATTTGTCAGAAGGTAAATCACAAGTTAACTACAAGCTACAAATGCATTCCAAAGAGTGTGAGCACTAAGGAAGCAGCGAAAATCTAAGGCATGTATTCATTTCTCTGTTTCCATTTTGTTGTTGATGCATCAGGTACATAATATAAGGAGTAACTAAAAAGTTTCTGAACTGGAATGATGCCAGACAAATACTCACTTAATTAGACCTCCAATTGTTCTCATTACCTTTTTATTTATAATTTTCTAGTCCTGTCACAAAAATCATTGCCAACATTTAATGTAAGAAAAGGAAAAGGAAATCATATCATTTTAGAAGATGGATATGGGAATGTCTTTTTCGTAGAATTGAAATACACCAAAGAATTAACAGACAAGCTCTTACTAAAAACTGCCGGGAATCAGGCCATGCAGATCTGTTGAAGCGTTTAACAGCAACCGGCCTCTGGTTCTCCAGCTTTCCTTTATAAACAACATTTGGAGCTTTTTCACCATGTTCCGAAACTATATTCTCTACAGCAAATGCAGATGTAGCTATCCTGAGCTGCTCAAATGTAAACTCGCAGAATGCAGGCGAATCACTAACTTCATTTTTTTCCTCATCTACGAGAAACAGGAATCCAAATAAAATAACAATTATTAAACACTGCAGGATCCGGTGATATAGAATAGCTTTCAATAAAAGATATACATACCAGGATTTTGAGCCTCGTGAATGGGGCCACTCTCTCCTGTCCAGCAACACGAGGCAAGTTTAGAAGATTCACAGCCCATCACACTACCCCAATGGTTTAAAGCCTTTAAGGCTATAATAACTTTGAGTTTGTAGCACAACCCGACAAATCACACTTTTTGCTGCTTCAAGATCCCATTTAGCTGCATGAACCAAATGGTCAATTCAAGTGCATTCTGCTTCTTAAAAGGTATCCTTGTTTTGAAACTAGAAATAGAAATAAATTGGCAGGATTCAATAAATTGCAACAAAATTGTCACTCATTAACAATTCCCTTGAAACCTTCAAATGGTTCCCGATATACACAACAGAAACTGTAAAACAGCACTTTCAAATCCAAAACTCAAAGAACTGCATAGAAATTTCAGAGGCAAAGCTGTGTCCCTATGTGTCAAAAAGAAGAAATGCAATACAAAACTAGAGTATCAATCAACTACACCTCAATCATAAACTAGTTAGTGCCTGCTATAAGAATCCTCGGTATTATTTGTCTTTACTCAGGCCAATCTTTTTCCAAAATAAGGACAACACCATATACATAATGGACATTTTATTTCAGCTTCATCAGAAATCAAGCTAATACTATAAGCAAAATCAGCACGAGAAGGTACCTTTAGTATCAAATCAAAGCTGAGTCAACTGAAATCCACATAATGAAATCCAAAACACACTCTTTCTCTGCAAGGAAACCAATTCCGTCCCACCAAAAAGCTTCCTTTTTCAACTGAGTCAACAGAAAACTTCAAAACTGCCTGAACTCTATATAGGCCAACCACAAGTCAAAATCAGAGCTCAAGCTTAATGCAAAAAAAATCCATATGAAAAAACACAACCATAAAAACCCGTGTAAATAAATACATGTAAAATACAGGTAGCTCAAGAAATAGATGAGAGAGCAATAAAAATGAATTCTTGATTCTTTCTTCAACCCAAGTCAAAATCAAAACTCAAGCTTAATCCACAAAGATAGCTAAAATGACACAACATAAAATCCCATCTACATATAATACATGTATATAAAGATAGCTAGAGAAATACATGAGAAAGAGCAATAAAAATGAAATCTTGATTCTTTCTTCAACCCGCATCAAGATAAAAGCTTCAAGCTAAATGCACCAAACCCCACACACAAAACACAAAAATAACAAGAACCCACATAGGAACTAACTCAATAACAGCTCCTGCTGACACTGGACTGAATTCGTGATTCCTTGTTTAATTAACTCTAAAGACAGAAGATTTAGAGTCAACAGACATGAACCTTATATAGGTCAATCCAAGTCGAAATCAAAACTCAAGCTTAATGCACAAAAAGTCCACATAAAAACACACAACCATAGAAACCCCCCTACAGATATATACATGTATCTACATAAAGCTCAAGAAATACATGAGAGAGAGCAATAAAAATGAATTCTTGATTCTTTCTTCAACCCAAATCAATATTAAAGGTCCAAGCTAAATGCACCAAAACCCACAACACAAAACACAAAAACAGCAAGAACCCATATAGAAACTAACCCAATAAGAGCTCCTGCTGACAGTGGACTGAATTCGTGATTCTTTGTTTAAATTAACTGTAAAGACAAAAAGATCAATAAAGTGGAGAAAGAAAGAGAAAGGAGTCAGTAGAAAGTGAGAATATACACATAATAATGATTATAGAGTAGATGAGATAGAATGAAAAATGTGATTGTACAGATCCCTTTTGGTGTGAACAGCTACTCCATTATTATTAGTACTACTAAGCACAATTTTTGTGTTTCTTTCATGATTTTCCACCCTACATAAACTTGTTTTTTTCCCCTATATTTAGGACACCTAAGAACCATAATCATTTATCTTTTTAAAATTAAGAAAAAGTTGTCAATATTTGACAAAATTACAACTTGTCATACCACCTAGTTGATCAATTACGGCTCCCTACTTGAATATTCGCAAGTTCTGTTTTTTTTAATTAACAAAAACTCTTAATTTTTAATTATTTGCCTGTTGTTTTTCTTTTGTTTCTCATTCGGTATTTAATATCTATTTTAAGATTTAATTAATTGGATACTAGTCGACCACAAATTTGTTTAATATTACTATTATTAATTATTAGAAAAAAAAATTGAAATAATTTCGAATTTAAAGTGTTGAATTTGACTCTTCTATTAAATGTAAAAAATGATTCAAACTTTAAATATAAACACCTAAGTTGATCATATAGTCAACTCTGCTAGTATTATTTAAGAATGTCAACCTATAAAGTAGAAAATAAACTTTTAATTATTTAATCTTGGGATTTTATTAATACCAGGTTGATTCAAACTTTTAACATAAATATGTAAGTTAGATCATACAATTAACTCTAGTGATTCATATTATTCGAGGTAATGAATTAAGTTTTAAAAAATGAAGTTCAAAATGTGAAATTTGGTGTTTTTACTAATACAAGTGTGATTGAAATTCCCTACATAAACAAGTAAATTAATCATATAATTAACTCTAGTAATTTACATATTACTTGAGGATGCCAGTGAATTAAATAAGAAATGAAATTTCAATTATTAAATCTCGTGTTTTTATTAATGTAAGTGTAATTCAAACTCCCAATGCAAATACATAAATTATCGTATAATTAACTTTAGTGATTTATACTATTTGAGGATGTTAATGAATTAAGTAGAAATTGAGGTCATTGGAACCGTGAAAACAGTCACTAATGATTACATTAGAATGGACTATCTACGTCACAACCATTAAAGTGTGGCTCTTTTCCAAATACTATCGTAAACGCGAAATGCTTTATGCACGGCATCGCCTTGAACTTGCAACCAATCCAATTTCAATCACAACAAGATTTACTCACTAACTACACTGAGACCTCTACTAAAAGTGCTTTAAACCAGACACATCAAACTGAATCTACTGGCCATTACCCCATATGTCCTTTTGACTGTCAGAGAAGTATATTCTTTGCCTTTTTATTCAGTGAATGAAGTCTTCTAAACATAAGAAATCTAAAAGTAAATATAAAGATCTCAGTTCTATAATACACATTCATTCATATTCGTTTCTCCAAAATTCCAACAGGTCTACTACTGTTATTAAAGACAAAAGAAACTTCGAAAGACGACGAATGGTAGCGAAAAATAGAGATATTTCAGAAAAGATACTGATAAGGTTTGAATCCAGCATGAATAACTTATGGAACTGTGGAATTAATCTCATCCTGTATAAGAGAATAGGTATGTTAATGAATATACTGATTCTTGATATATTACAAGCTTTCCATTTGCTACCAACATTTTTAACTAAAGAGCTGGAGTGCAATGTCTTCTCTGTCCTACTCTTTCACAACAGCAAAAAGATCTTCATTTGTGTAACACTCTTCAACTCCTTTTGAACTCATTTCTGAACATATAATCTGTGCTTCTTGCAATCTTCCTTCCTCTCGAAGGCCAGATAATAACTCGTTACAAATATTGGCTACTGGGAGAAGACCATTGTCAACCATCTCTCTGTACCAAATGTATGCACCAGAAAAATCTTTAAGTTTGCAATGCCCTTCAACCAGAATATTATAAGTTTCATTATTGGGAACAATATTGTTAGTCTTCATCTGATCAACAAGATTCTTGGCTTCTTGACATTTTCCCTCTTTCAGATGCACCATAACCAAGCTATTGTACGTCTTCTTGTCAGAAGGAATTCCTCGTTCCACCATCTCTATGTGCATAGCAAGTGAGTTTTGAATCTCTCCATGCAAAGCATAGCAATGGATGAGCTCGTTATATACCACTCGGTCAGGAGAAAGATCCATCTGGGACATTTCTTGAACAATTTTGTCGATCAACACCAGTCCGTTCTTTCCCTTTTTGCACACTTTAATTAGAGGATGAATTGTGGTGATTGTAGGTTTTATGCCAGAGGTTTTCATCTTCTCGTAGATTTCGAAACACTTCTCAGTGTCCCCTGCATCTGAATACCCAGAGATTAAAGAATTGTATGTGATAACATCTGGAATAAAACCTTTGAGTTGAATATGGACAACCAACTCCTCAGCTTCTTTGATCTTACCCTTTTTGCAAAGCCCATTTAATAGAGTGTTGTATGTAACCAGTGTTGTTTCTGCATCACTTTCTAGCATCTTCTCCAAACACCCAAAAGCATCAGCCATCGTTCCTCTCGTGCAATGTCCGTCTATAAGCATATTATAGACCTGTGCATTTGGTTTAACCCCTCTACTGATCATGTCACTTAGGACTACATCAGCTTCAAGAAGCCTACCAGCCTTGCACAAAGAATTGATTAGAGAACCATAGGTAATTACATTAGGCTTCAATCCATTATTTTCCATCTCCTCAAGAATCTCAAAACACCTCACGAATTCCCGCTTGTGCCCATATCCATCAATTAAGATGTTATATGTCTGCACATTAGGGGAAACTGGCTTCTCAAGCATTTTCCTTAACCATTCTTTTGCCTCTTCCATCATACCCAATTCACAGAACTTCGTGATCACAGTATTAAATGTGACACAACTCGGCTTCACCCCAGAAATTTCCATTTCATCAATAGTTGAATAGGCCTTCTCCATATTGCCTTCTTTGCAATAGCCACTCAAAATGGTATTAAACAACACCTCTGTAGGAGTTAGCCCATTTTCCATCATCTTCGTCAGAATCTCTGCAGCCTTATCCGTCTTCCCTTTCTTGCACAATCCATTCAACAAAACACTACTCGTGTACTCATTTAACTGGATCCCTTTCTTAACAACTTCATCATACAATGCTAATGAGGAATTAACATCATCACATCGCGAAAACCCATCAAAAAATATACTAAAAGTAAAGCCATCAGGTACAAATCCATAACCCTTCATTTCCTCTACTGTGCAATTAGCTTCCTCCATCTTCCCCGACTTACAAAGTCCGCTAAGCAACGTATTAAACGTCACAATATTAGGCTCCACATTATCATTCTTCATCTTTTCTCTCAACTTAAAAGCCTCCTCCAACTTCCCCGTCTTGCAATAGCCATCCATAAGAATATTATAAGTCACCTTACTTGGTGCGACTCTTCTCTCAAGCATTTCATCAAACAGTTTCCGCGCTTCCACAACTCTCTTCTCTTTACACAACCCACCCATCACTACATTGTACACAAACTCATTCGGACTCAACCTACCACTTCTCATGGAATTCAACAGCTCCAAAGCTTTACCCAAGTCCCCAACTTTCACTGCTGACTGTATAGCTTTTCCATAGCTAAACCTGTCAACCCTTATACCCCAATTCATTACATCAGAAAAAACTTCAAGGGTCTTTTTATACTGCCTCAAACTATTTAAAGACTCAAGAAACACATTGAAAGCTGATAAAGATGGAAACTTTCGATCCTTCCTTATCAATGAGTAAAGTTCTTCAGCCTCATTCATAAGCTTAGACTCTAAATACACTGATAATAGCAAGTCAGAGAAAATGGGTTTTGCAGGGGAAGGAGAAAACAGAGAATAAAGTTGAGAAACTGAGCTGGTACGAATAAGGGTACCCAAAACACCCTTTGCACTTTCCATCCGACGCTGTTGCAGCAGAATCCGGACCTTCCGGAGCTGTTCTTCAAGATTTTGGGTTGAAGAGTTTGTGGGGTTTTCATTGTTTATAGTATTGATATCTTCTTGAAGCAGAAATTGGGTTGAACGGAAGAAATTGCAGGCAAAATGGTGATTACCGGTGGCGGCAACTTTGAAAGAACGATGAATCTTAAGCATATCGGCTGTGCTTACTGCACAAATTAAGAATCCCTGTGCTTGTTGAAGAATCCGTTAAGTATCCATGTGCTTGTTGAAGAAGTACCACTATTACTGCACAAATTACATACATTAGATAAATATTGTATGTAAAAATCAAAATATATATTTTTTTTTAAAAAAAAAGATAAATATTTTAGTGTTAATTTAATTTATTAAAAAAATAAAGCTTATTTCAAATTTAAAATAATTTTGTCTGTATGTATATATTTCTTTAGCATTTTATCCAGGTTTTCTCTCTTCCGTTATTATTTAAGTTGAAAGTCTATCAAAAACAATCTTTATATCTATCGAGATAGAGATAAGGTTCGCATATGCATTCCCCTCCCTAGACAAGTGCCTCTCTAACTCAAAGTAAAAATAAAATCCACAATGTTGTTTTCTCGAGCTAAAAACATATCGAAAATAATTGAACTCAATAAAGTAAAAATTAAAGCATGTGTAC
>JACEIK010000463.1:375053-393910 GCA_018107945.1 Datura stramonium | reverse complement strand
ATTGCATCAGTTACAATATAGGTATATACAGACTCAAATATATGCTTTGCGCTAAGAGATAGAACCAAAATATATATTATAGTCGTTTATTTAGTTAATATACAATAATAATTGAGTAACAATCAAATATTTAGTAATTTTTTTAAGTGAGGTGTGTAAATATTTTTGTAATTTGAACCATTATGATTTTTAGGATTAATTAAAAGGATCTAATGATCGATCGCTATACAAAAAATGATTTAATTACGTACTAACTTCAGCACTAATCTATATATTGCTAAATAGCTAACATGTTTTTTAACAAGTTTTTGCGCGGATTGCTCCTATTTTAAGGTGTGCCCCTCAAATTAGTGATTTTGATTTTATTTTTTTTAATTTTTTTTGTTAGATACTTGAATTTATAATGCAATATTGAGGCACTCATATAGTTGAAATGCAATGGAATGTCATAAAAGAAAATGCACATTATATAGAATAATGCACTTATTCCCTCACTAATTAAATTGATCATACAAAAATATTATACATTCAAACTTGGCCTCAGCCGACAAGTAATTAACCCTCCAACGTTGAGTATGCACATGTAGACACCTCAACTCGTGATCCATTGTGTCAATTGAATACTCCAACTTACAAAAATGATCACCTTCAAAAACTAATGTGTCACGCCAGCATCAAGACGAGTTGAAGTGTTTAGTTATCGATCGAGACCAAATTGAGGTACACAATGTTCACTTCTTATCCCATCTATAAAGGAAAAATTTGTCCTTAGATTCACCTTCAATATAAAATCCTCCATCAGTCACAGTCCATTTGCATATCTCAGTGGTAGGAGGAAGATCTGAATTCACCACACATCCATTAAAGAAATTGAAAACTTCAAAAGCTCTATCTTTTGAACCCCACCAAAAATGACAAAAATATTTTGTCCTACCAAGAAATTTCTCCTGGAATGACCATTCAATGTGGGCATTATAAGCAAGTTCATGAGTTCCAATATCATCATCTTTAGAAGCACAATGAACTTTCAACACATTGGATATGTTTGAAGGAGAAATATAGTTCTCAATTATAACATGGTATCTTCTTGCAGAAAATAAATCACGTACCTTGTTGCTTCTTACTTGCAAAATGTTTATATTTATGATGATCAACAATACAAGGAGTGAAGTTTTCATTTTTTTGTTTTAGGGGGTTAGAACTTTGTTAGATTGGTACTTGAATTTATAGTGCATGCCAAATTGAGGTACTCATATAGTTGAAATGCAATGGTAATGAGAATTTTAAGGAACTAGGTAAGGAAATCCGTACACTGTGCAGGACAGTAAGTTCTTTTTAGTGAGGTGTGTAAATATTTTGTGTAATTTAAACATTATGATTTTTATTGATGGGTAAAGAAAACGAGTGAGTTAGTTTTTAAGAGGCACGTGATATTTTTGAAATTTAAAAAACAGTTTTAGAATTATTAGATAGCGAGGATATATATACATCGGTTTTTTAATGAAGGGTATATCCGCTCTGAATCACAGAGTTTGAGGGATATATTTGCCCCTTTTCCCTTGATTATATTATCAGTAACATGATAATGTATTGAAAGATGGATAAAAGGATCTTGATTTTCTCAACCAAAAAACAACCAACTCCTAAATTGCTCTAGCTAACATATGTTTTTTAATAATTTGTCGCTAATTTCATTGCTAAATAAGATAAGGAACTGGCGTCGCTGTTTAGCTACAAAATTTGTCCGTTTTAGTGGTGAAACAATGGAATTGTGCATGATCAGGTTCGTACATGAATTACCCTATTCGACATCCTAATATGCAATTCTAACGGGTTTTAGACGGTTTCTTGAATAACTGTGACATTCTGGCCAACTTAAACACGCTAAAATTTTATGGCCCCAGCCACTCCTCCAATATAAGAAATGAGAAGTTACAATAGCTTCTCTTTCTTGCTCGTACACGAGTAAATACTAAGTAAGCAACTTTGGAGTGGTCAAGCTTTTTGCATAAACGAATCCATTTTGAAACGTTCTGCATCAGGTTGAGGCAATAAATTCAGCATTTAGTTTCCTTTCGTGGATCGATGGATTAAGTGTAAATATTGATATGTTTGGAGTTAAGGACATGCACATATATATATACACACACGCACACACTATGGAGAGCCTCAAACAAATTGCAACTGATTCATACTGATATAGCAGGTGCTCAAAGGACTCAATCAATAAAAGGTAGTCATATCATTTTTGTTGATGATCTAACCCGCATGTGTTGGATTTACTTTCTCAAGCATAAGTCAGAGGCTGTTAATGTCTTTCGAAAGTTCAAAGCAAAAGTAGAAAATGAAGTTGATTGTAAAATTCAGTCCATAAGAACAGATAATGGAAAGGAATACACTTCTCAACATTTCAACATGTTATGTGAGGAAGTAGGGATTCATCCTCAGCTTACTACTCCACATACTCCACAACAAAATGGAGTAAGCGAAAGAAGGAAAAGATACATTATGGAGATGACCAGATGCATGTTGCACGAGAAGAACTTGCCAAAGAAATTTTGGGCAGAGGTAGCAAATACAGCAGTGTTTCTTTAAAATAGGCTTCCCACAAAGGCAGTGAAAGACGGAACTCCTTTTAAAGCTTGGTATGGATTCAAACCATTGTTAAATTTCCTTAAAAGTGTTTGGTTATCTCTATTTTTCCTATGTTCCTCAGGTTAAACGAGATAAGTTAGATAAAAAATCTGTCCCAGGCATTTTTATTAGATACAGTGTAGTTTCAAAGGCATATAAGGTCTTCCAACCACAAACTGAGAATATGATCTTCAGTAGAGATGTGTTTTTTATGGAGAATGAAGAGTGATGTTGAGAAGACTCAAAGAAATCTGTCCTAAACTCTTATGACTCAGCAAAAAAGTTTCCTGCCAAGGTTTCTAGAAAGCAAATGTCATTTTCATGACAGGATGAAATGGTGGATCATTCACCAGTAAAGGTACTCAATTGCTCTCTGATATATATCATAGAAGTAATGTGGTGGTATGTGAAGTTGCTGGGTATAATAAGGCCAAGAATGATGAAAATTGGGTGGCTGCATATGGAAGAGGAGTTATTTATGATTGAAAAGAATATCACTTAGGAGCTTGTTGATCAACCTCAAGACAGAAAGGTAATTGGGTTGAAATGGGTCATTAGAACCAAGCAAAATGCTGATGGTTCAGTCAACAAGCTTAAAGCAAGACTTCTAGTTAAGGGATATGCTCAAATTTTTGGTGTGAATTATTTTGATACATTTGCTACAGTTAGCAGGCGTGACACGATCAGGTTACTTCTTGCTCTTGCTGCACAATTGGACTGGAAAGTGTATCAAATAGATGTCAAATCAGCATTTCTGAATGGTTTTCTCCAGGAAGAAATTTATGTTGAGCAACCTGAGGGCTTTGTGACGAAAGGAAAGGAGGACAAAGTTTATAGGCTAAGAAAGGCACTTTATAGACTTAAACAGGCATCAAGGGCCTGGTATGGTCGAATAGATGACCATTTACTTGGCTTATGCTTTGAAAAGAGTCTATCAGAATCTACTCTTTATGTTGATATTCTTGTTGTAACTATATATGTGGATGATGTACTAGTTACAGAGAGCAATACAAGGTATATCGAGAATTTCAAGCAAGAAATGATGCAAGCCTTCGAGATGACTGATCTTGGTCTAGTGTCCTATTTTCTTGGAATGGAAATCAAATAGGGACAGAATGAAGTTTTCATTTGCCAGAAGAAATATGCTAAGAAATTCTCAAGAAGTTCAACATGGAAGATTGCAAGGAGATGAGTACTGCTATGAACGAAAAAGAGAAACTAAGCAAGAATGATGGAGCAGAGAAAGTGGAGGAAACGTACTTCAGAAGCTTAGTTGGTTGTTTGATGTATCTCACAGCTACAAGACCTGATATTTTATATGTTGTAAGCATTTTATCGAGGTTCAAGCATTGTGCTAGTGAGGTGCATCTAAAAGCAGCAAAAAGAGTTGTCAGATACATCAAAGGAACCATTAATTATGGTGTCAAGTTTCAGAAAAATCTAGATTTGAAATTACTTAGGTATTCTGATAGTGATTGGGCTGGATTTGTGGATGACAAGAAAAGCACATCTGGATATTGCTTCAGTCTTGGCTCAGGAACTTTTTCGTGGTGCTCAAAGAAGCAGGACATTGTGGCTCAATCCACTGCAGAGGCAGAATTTGTGGCTGCAATAGTAGCAGTGTATCAAGCGTTGCTGTTAAGGAAAATATTTGTTGATTTGCATATGAATCAAACAAAGAGAACTGAAGTATTTGTGGACAACCAATCTGCGATAGCAATTTCTCACAATCTTGTATTTCATGAAAAAACTAAACACTTCAATATCAAGCTTTTCTTCTTGAGAGAAGTACAAAAAGATGGTGATGTTATTCTGCTCTATTGCAAAACTGAGCTGATATCTTCACCAAGCCTTTTCCAGGAAAATAAATTTCAACTTCTCAGGCAAAAACTTGTAGTTTGCATCTCTTAAAGCAAGGAGGAGTGTCAGAAAAATGCATAAGAACTGCAGCGGTCCAAGTTCTGTGTAATCTGTGTAATAGTTATTTACTGTTTAACAGTTAATTAGGTTCTATGTTATCCCTAATTCCTAGGAGTTGGTTTCTTAATTTCAATTGAGATTGTAAAACTCTATAAATTAGTATGAAATTTATAATGAAGAATGTAGTTTTGCTTTTATCAATATTTTTTTTGCTGGTTTATCAAAGTTTAATCAAACTTATGTTTCACTTGTTTAACAACAAGGTAAACCAGATTTTTCTATTCTTCATTCTCTGGAAACTCACAGGATCATACAAAAATATTCAAACTCAAAATAAATATTGCTACAATCTCACGGTCCCGAACAAGTTGGAGGATAAGAGGACTGTGTTGGTTGTAAGAGATGTGAATCTGCCTGTCCAACGGATTTTTTGAGTGTCTGCATAATGTACTTCGACTCATCATTACTCTAGATGGTGTGATGTTGTCGACAGCAAATCAATATTGGGTTATTTACATAGAGAGATGGAGAAAATTGCAGGCTCAAGCATTTACTTTTCTAGTTAGGGACCAACATCTTGGGACTAACATGGTATCTGCTCAAGGACCTACTGATTTAGGTAAACATCTAATGCGTTCCCCGATCAAAGAAGTACTTATTCAGATGAATCGGGAATGACATCGTTGTTTGCTCTACATGCATAATAAGTAAATAGACATTCAAACTTGTATGTCGGTATGATTGAATAAAGATCGATACACTGTGTAGTAAACAATTGATTCCAAGATTCTTTGATACCGTAATCTTTCATTAATCATAACATGAAAGTGTAGTTCCACCGATGAGTATGAGTACAATAAATACAAAGCGAGAAATGCCATATTTTATGTAAACCAATAAAATGCTCCATGTACGAATGCTAAAGAATCCTTGACCATATGATCATCTGACAACACAGGGTAATCACCACTAGGACGACTTTTATTGTCAATATTTCTTTCAGGAATCACTTTTCAGTGCGAGAATTCCATAATGTGCTTTGTGATCAATCTTGAGGATCTTATAGTCACCACTAGTTGAGTCATATCCCCAATCCGCAAGTATAATCTTTTGACAGTGAAAATTTTGTACAAGGAAGTACTATTGATTCTCTCGTGGAGGGGTTCCATAGCAAAAGTAGGCGGCGTTCATAACAAGGATAATCATGAACCTTGATAAGAGCCAATTCGTCGTAACAACAATACATTCTGAACCTCCATGGTCTATGGTTCGAATGCCAATCAAGTTTGTATACATCCTCAACCAGTTGAACCGGCAATAAAGAAACTAAAGTCAAAGAAGAATGATATTGTAAGGAAAACTCGCCGTTAAGAACAAGAATTTTTGGGGAATTTTGGTTATTTTTCCCATGATTGAGATGCTTTGCCGTGAAGTAAGGCTTGAAAATCAATGTCATCCAAAATTTTGAAACACATTTGAATTAAAGAAGAGACCGCACAGATAACCTGCTAAGGATATCCGTAATTATTTCTTCTTGCAAGTGAATTCCCATAGCCCCATCAACATCCATCTTCTTTGCTTTCTTTGAAAGCTTCACAACTCTCTCACCTACGATTCAAATTTGTGGTTCGTCCTGAGTGACGAAATTAAAATTTCCATTAAGAATATTCAAAATATAAAGAAAATCAAATATATAAAGAAGTTAAGTTCAACATCTACTATATATAAATATTTTAAAAATTAACCTTATTTATCTAAGACTTGGTAGGCAGAGTTCAAGTTAGGTGAATAGTCAATATCCATACATCAACTATCTCCCCTACAATTCAAATTTGTGGTGTGGTTAGTGGCGAAATCAAGATTTTCACCGGGAAAATTCAAAATATAAAAAAAAATAAACATATAGAAAAACAGGATTCAACATTTACAAGATTTTTCATCGTTTCCTACTTTTTATATGAAGTATCACGATTTTTCGAGTTTAACATATGAACTATCACGTATGCGATTTTTCTATGTGAACTGAACCTATAGTTCATATAGAAAACTCAAAAAACTAGATACTTCAGATTTACTTTTCACCCGTCACTCTACAAAAATACCTCAACACAAAACTCAATGGAACTGAAACAAAGTGATTAACTCAACTAGGTAGATAGTTGATACAATCACTTTAAAAGTATGGAACAAGATATATCCAACAGACAGTTAGTTCGCGAAAATAACAAAATCGAACTCGTTACAGCCCTGTAAATCACCATGTTTGACATCCTAATATACGATCTCAACGGATCTTAGATAGTTTTTTGAATAACCATGATGGTCGAGCCAGCTTAAGCACATAAAATTTTAAAGCCCCTGCGACTCCTCCAATATAAGCAATGATGAGCTACAATAGCTTCTCTTAACAGAACCTTGTAATATTTCAAGAAAAATAAATACTACTACTTTCCTTGATCCAACACTGAGTAAATACTAAGTAACTTTGGAGAGATCAAGCTTTCTGTATAAACGAATCCGTTCTGAATACATTCCGAATCAGATTGAGGCCATAAGACAGATGATTCTTTGGATGTCTTAAACACATAACCAGTACGTTCCAAATGTATGCAAAGGAGTAACACTTCACCATCTGAAAACATGTATTTCGGGGTGATTGAAAGAATATTGACACCTTGTATAGTAAACAATTGATTCCAAGATTCCTTGATACCGTAGTCTTTCATTACCCATAACTTGAAAATGTAGTTCAAGCTCAACATATGAATATGAGTAGAACAAACACAAAGCATTCCTCCAAATACTGAAATGCCATCTTTGATATAATCCATGTTGGAAGCCACAAGCACTCCCTCTGGCAACGGTATTTCTCCGTACACCTCATTTGAAATATTAAATGAAACCACAGGCTTATGCCGGTATGAATCAAGCCAATGAAATGCTCCATCTACAAATGCTAAAGAATCCTTCAAATCATCAAACACCGCGGGGTAAACGTCATTAGGATGTTTATCAATTTCTCTCCAGGAACCACTTTTCAGCGCGAGAATTTCACAATGTGCTCTGTGATCAATCCTTAGGATCTTATAGTCACCACTAGTCGAGTCATATCCTAATCCCCAAGTACAAAGGACATCCGGTGGAAATTCTGGATCCGGAAGTACTATTGATTCTCTTGTGGAGGGGTTCCATAGCAAAAGTGTGAGGCGTTTATATTCAGGATAATTACCAACCCCGATAAGAGCCAAGCCATCATAACAACAATATAATCTGCACATTCGCTGTTCTCGGCTAAAAGGCAAATCAAGTTTTTGCACATCCTTAACCAGTTGAACCGGCGATAAAGAAGCTGAAGTCAAATCAGAAGAATATTGCAAGGAAAACTCGCCGTTAAGAAGAAGAATTTTTTGGGAATGTTGGTTATTCTTGGCATGATTGAGATGCTTCCTCGTAAAGTAAGGCTCGGAGATCAATGTCATCCAAAACTTTGAAACACATTTGAATCGAAGAAGAGACTTCACAGGTAACCTGCTGAGGATATCCATAATTATTTCTTCTTCCCAGTGGATTCCCATAGCCCCATCAACATCCATCACAACTCTCTTCCCCTGCAATTAAAAATTGTGCTTAGTCCCATATAGACCATAAAACACCCAATGGTGCAGTCGAGGGTACCGCAAGCAGTCCTTCATTGGAAATTTACATTATATATACATGGTCAAGATCCTTGGCTTCTTGTATATTTTACTTCTTTATAGAGAGAAGGGTAAAAAACACNGTTGGGTTTCTCGGAGTTTGTTTTCGGTTCTTTTGCCCTTTATAGAGAGAAGGGTAAAAAACACACTTAAAGTATCATGGTTTTTTGAGTTTCATATTTAAACTATGACATGTGTGAGTTTTCCTACCTGAATTATCATCGAATGTTTATAGAAACACACCTAAACTATCAGTTAATCCCTTTTCCTACCTAAAAGATGGTTATCTTTCAGGTAGGAAAAGTGAGCAGTTGATAGTTCAGGTACATTTCGATAAACATTTCGTGATAGTTCAGGCAGGAAAGTAAATACCTAATAGTTCGGGCGGGAACTCAAGAAAATAATCCTTCACTTTTCTGTATGTTTTAAATCCCCTTAATAAAAATTCTGATTCCGCCACAACTATACAGAGGTGGTGGATCCAGAATCTTAGAGTTTATAGGTTTTGAATTCTAGAAAAAGGAACTTGTTGGATTTCGAAAAAATTATAATAGATTTCTTAACACAAATAACATGATTTTTTACCAAAATTACTGAATTTTGCCGAACCTGTAACCAGTATTCTAGCTCCGCCGCCGCCCCCAAGCGGAGTTTAAGTTAAGAAGATACTAGAATTCAGTGGAATAAATTGAGGTATGCTAAAGCTAACTCAGATGCAAGAAACACACAAACACAAATGAAATGAAACAGATAGCTTTGAAAAGATTTTCCTTTTGAGTCTTATCTTTGGAGCTTCCTCTTCTCTATTTGCTTCTATGATTTTGAATGCTTATTAGGGTTTCTACTTTTCAAAAATTTGCTCTCTTTTTATACTTTTGAGGAAATGATACTTATTTCTTTGCTTAATTGATATATTTAATTGAACAAATAAAAAGAGATGGAAAAAAAAAAAGAAAGAATAAGATAGTTTTACACAAAAATTATGGGTACAATTTATTCTCTCGATATTTTTGTACTCTTTTATATTAGTAGATTGTTCACCTATCACGCATAAATGTAGGTCAACTAATCAAGCCACGTTAAATTGTCCTCTTTTATCGTCTAGTTTATTGCCATAGGTTCTACCATTATCTAACTACATACCTTTGGTTACTTGTTCTATGTTATTAAACGAATAACTTACAAATTGAGATTATCTATATGAATCATCATAAACGATATTTCTCAGGCAAATCGAAGCTTATGAGAACTATTCCAATCAAAATAATAGGTACTATATTGCATCAGAAAGTTGAATTTTTATGATATTACAACGAATAACCTCTGCAAATTTTACAGGCATTTTTTGCTTTGATTTGAATGCTAGGGTTTTTTCATTTTTTTGGTTAATATTTGTACTCTCATTTTATATGATGCTTAATTTTTATTTTTATTTTATTTTTTTACTTTTTTCCGTGGTAATTTAATAATAACGATCTTATATATTGTATTTTATTATTATTTTAAGTATAATGTTTGTTTTAATTGTTACTTAAATTTAGTAAGATCCTTTTGACAAAAAAATAGTCAGGTTGCCCTTACTCTCATCGAGGCTGAAGAGAAAGATCACTCCCCGAGCCAAGCCAAGGATGAGTGTCAAAGAGAAAATACACAACCAAGTTCCTCGGAGTTTCCTCGTAGGATACTTGGCCAAAGTCTCACCTGCCGATAAGAAAATATTGTGACAAAACAGTTGGTGATCATCATAGACATAGGATGCTCCGCAAAGCTTTATTATGTGTCTCACACTTAGTTACACAACTAACACTAGTTGTTTGAAACTTCTTCTAGTCTCACAATAATCAAATTTTTTGTTCATGGTGGTTTATGGTAGATTTACAAGAAGAAAAATGCATATGAAGAGACTACCTAAGAAGTTGTACAGGCAAAAGAAAAAGAAGTGGTCTGCTCTTTCAAAAATAAAATTTTACTTGGACACATTCTACAATAAATTAGGACCAAAAACACAACCAAAATTTTGCACTGATATGAAAAACAGCAAAAATAAGGCAAAGAACATTTTCTGCTTCTCTGCTTTTTCTTTTGACAAAATTGGAAAGAAGAAAGCTAGTCTTCACTTTACTTCCAAGCTTTTCTCCCTCGAAATTGTTTGCCAGCACGTTGCTGCTTCCTCTTTTTATCGAGCTTAGATCTTGCTACCTTGGATCTCTTTGCTGCTAATGGCATGAATTTTTTGTGCTCTTTTTGCTGATTGCTTGAACCACCCGTCTGCAGAATTGAAACCCAAATGTAATCACATCATCCAAATCACAAGTGCAAATTCATAAGAATGGTAACCTTTTTAACTACTAAAGATCTACATGTTTGTTGACTGAAATAAAGATCGTAGTTCAAGCAAGTGCCAAGGTTATGTGAGATGCGAAAGGGAAAGAGATGAACTTGTGTGTGAATGGTACGGGAGAAGAGAAAAATCACAAAGAAAGTAGAAATCCACCTGATGGGATAACTCGAAACCAATTTGAAATTAGGAAGAAATGTGGCTTTCAATGTCTTGTTTAATTCAAAATAATCCAACACAATAGCTCATTCAAAAAAAGTTTAGATGTTTTTAAATTCTACAGATCCTATAACATTCATAATGCATCCAGGATGTAGATGCAAAATGCGCTTGCAGATACGGGCATACAGCACTTCGAAAATAAAAGTAGTTTTCTATGTATAAGGTGTAAAGTTCCTTGTGAAATGCTGAGTTCCCCATTCTTAGAGGGGAAAAAAGTAGGTAAGTAGCTCCGAAACTTGTTTAATAGTACCAAAAAGCTGGGGAAAAACAAAACATTATGTCAAGGAACTAGGAGCTATGGAATAAGAGAAATTTAGAAATATGCCATGCTAAGCTTATGTAAACAAAATCATTTGCAAAAAATAGAAGTACCTTTTTCTTTTTCAGAGCAGTTTTAGCCTGGTATCTCCCTCTATCCTCTCTGCCAGCCCGAATAATCGCCAGTCTCTCTTCCTTGCTAAGCTTCTTCCGTATGTTAGCCTAAAGCAGTAGAAATAATAGCATAAGACACATCCTGTTAGGGCAGAAGATTGCAATTAACAAGAAACAAAACAGCCAACTCCCAAAGTAAATCAAACAAAAGGGGACAAAAGTTTGTGTCCAGAGATCAGAATTCAAAAGAAACTACAGCACAATCTAAAATCATCTTTCATCAGCTTAACATGGGTGAAGCATTTTCTTTTTTCTCCCTCTCTTTTGTATAGGGAAAGCATTTTCTCCTGAACCAATTCGTAATTCCAAATACAATAGTGACTGCTGAAGAGTAATGATGTGAAAGTGTAAGGCACCTAACCTCAAGTTTAGCAGCATCAACTCTTTTAGTACTAAGTTGGTCAGAGCTGGGAAGCTTAAATCCATGTTGTGCTAAAACGGTCCTCGCATCCTTTTTAGCCTAATGAGCAAAAAACAGAGAAATGTTACAGCAAAAAACAACACATACTCTTGTAGGAGGAAGTTCAGGACATAAGAACTTGTAAGGTCACAGAACATAAATGAAGGATTTGTTGCAAGTGGGCTTCAGTTTCTTCAAAACCAGCATACCTTGAGTTCTTTGATTCTTTGGAAGTCCTCATTAGATAGAATACCATCCTCCATATTCAAGGAGTTATGTTCCAATTTCGCCCCCGCTAATTTCTTTAAAGCACGAAGGCTATTACTGGCAGCATTTAGATCAATATCAGACATTTTCCTTTTTATTCCTTTAGATTCCTTTTCATCCACATCATCCTCTTCAGAAGCCCAACTACTATGATCCTGCATTTTACTGTCATCAATATCCTCTTCTTCACCATCACTCTCATCATCTTCAGTGGCATCAGCACTATCAATTGCATCATCATCTTCTGAAAATTCCTCAGCAGCTTGTGATCTGTTATCTTCATCACTATCACACTCATCATCACCAGACTCATTGTCAGAAGCATTATCTCCATTTATTTCACAATTGACATCCTCTTCTCCTAGGTCAACATCTTCATCACTTTGATCATCATGGTCAGACAAGCCAACAGACCCCTTTTCTACATCATCATCACTATCATTATCCTCCTGATCCAGCAACTCAATGCCAGGAATGCTGCTGGCAACACTAACCTCACCAAATGCCTTTGGCCTTGCTTTTGGGTTAGTAGGGCGCCCTCTGTCCTTCTTAACTAGAAGTGAAGGGCAAACCTGCAAGCAATTGTCGCAGTTGAACGAAATAAAACTTCACTGATTCTTAACATGCTTATTAACGAGAGACGGAAAGACAGAAACTCGTCATACCTCTCTGAATAAAGTAAGAAGTGATCGAGCCGCTGCAGAAACTGCCTTCTCATTCGATTTTTTATACAACACAAGATCTTGTAGCAAATCTTCGGTCATCAACTAAAACAAAATAGATGAAATGACAAAAGTTGTGAATATAAGAACACGTAAGACAGTATATTATAAATGCTATACACTTGAAAAAACATTATACATACCAAAGGCATGCGTAAACATATTTCTCGGATTACATTGATCCCAACAGAAATAGCCTGGAAATGTCAAATACAGATATAGCATTAGTATTATTTGCATACAACATATATGACCCTAAGGAGACATGAGGTATTTTGAATACCTCGGGCCTTGAACGGTCATGCACGAACTGATTGACTACTTGTTTAAATAATGGTTCAACTGCATCAGGAGGCACCTGTCAAGAAAGATATCATATAAGCATGAGAAGGCCAGCAAGCTTATTAAAAGAAACAAAGAAATTGAAGAACAAAAAGCACCGTACCATATCATGGCATGCCTGAACCGCTGCAGCAAGCAAATTTGTCACGTCACGCTGATGGGGCTGCAATTATAAGAACATCCACGCGCCAACCTTAAGTATGAATGTGAAAGTACACTGCCAAAAGAAATATCGACTGTAATGCAAAGGAAATTTCATAATTAGATACCTGAACATATCTCTGAAGGTAAGGATAGAAGTTCAACAAAATCAAGTGATGAAGCCCAACTGTTCGGGCAATTACTTTCAGCATCATCATCTTAACCTGGAAGGAGACAGGAAATGAACAAATATGTAATTTTAAGTGATGGCCCACAAAGGATATACTACACTGGAGAGTCCATTCCAGTTGCAGGAAAGCAAAACTAATGCAAGTCGGGAAGTAAAGAAAGATATCTACCTCAAACCTCTCATTGCAAGTCTGAAGATGTGAGAACAGCTTTTCAGCAAATCCCTGCAAGAAAATATATACTATAGGTATCTTTTCCACAGGTTCCAAATCACAAAGACTGCATCATAGAGTACTAAGAACTAAAAAAACCTGAGCATCCTTTAAGTGGTTTAATGGGGAATAATAACTAGTGTTGTTATTTTCGGATTGCACGCGCTGCTGCTTCTTCATGCTGCGGACGGCACGCTGCAACTTTGCTTGCTTTTTCTTTTTGCTGGACGATGTACCCTTATTATGTGCCTAGATGTGCAAGTAGTCGTTAGTACAACAGATTTGACAAATATTTACCACAACAGAGGGCAAACTTTCATTACTCTCTAGAGAGTTTGAACAAAGTTAAGTATTGAAAGACGGAGACACCGGTAGCAAGTTGTTCTGACATTCAAAGATCATAATATGGGAACTCATTATTCCACTCCAAAACAGAAGGATCAGATTTGAGTGCAAGAACTCATCAGCATGTTTTCCACCTAAAGCGGAGGGCACTGCATCTTGAACAGACCCCCTATGCTATACTAGTGCCAAATAAGATCAATATAATCACATTTAAACAAATAAAGAGTGAAACATATATGCTGACATGGATCAAAAAACCATTTAATGAATGACGCATTAGAATTATAAACCATTCAGTGTAATTACTAGCAGGGATTATTACTCCGCAGATGTGTATTATATAAGGAATGCCCGCAGAGAATTTAATATGAGAACCAACCTTATAAATAGCCTCTTTATTTAGCACAACCTGAGGCTTATTGGCTGTCTGCTCATCTTCACTATCTTCCATATCACTATCCGAGTCATCTTCAATTTTCTCATAATCAAGAAGAAAGGATAAAGAGGCAACCATAATCCTGAGGAATTTAAAGAAGTAGAAAGAGCTTTAGTTGTAAAGCGGTGAATGCAGTGAGCAACTATTAGCAACAAAGCCTACCTTGATGATGAATGAAAGCATGCCGAGCATATAGCATTTGCTGTTCTATCATCAAACCACACCTTTCTTCGATGAAGTTCACAAAGTGTGATGAGTGATCTTTTCGCTTTTGCTTCATCCTCTTGCTATCACATATTAGTATCCACAAATAAGCAGAATTTCAACCTTCAAAAAGAAATTCAGAAGACATAACAAGAAAAGGCAGAACCAAACCTGTAGCAAGGCAAACAAAATATTCTGAAGTGCCCGATTCTTCGTATCATTCTTGTGCTTCTGATTCATACGTCTAATACTATGGACAATATGTGAGAAAGCCAACTTTCTCAAAACCCTATCACCCAGAGTCTGGAGCTCCATGAACAATGCAAGTGTGTCCCCAATGTCAACAATCTGAAATAAAATATAACATCAAGGTCGATCTACATTAGTTCCTTTTTAATTTGTCGGTGGTGATATTTCATCAATGTTTATCTACATAAGATCCTTAACCAACTAGATTTCAAGGTATCCCATTGGTTCTTTCATGGTTAACACAACCATGTTGAGTGAACTTGCAAGTACTATGTGATGCACAGACTATTGCAAAAAAAAAATTAAAATCATGGTGTTCGCGCTAGCTTGCGTGCACCTCAACTATCCACAAGATACCTATTACCTCCCACCAACACAATTACCGAGTAACTCTATGCGCCAAGGCTTGGAGAGATAGGAAGAAACCACCTAGTATTCTTTGCCTCTGTTACTCGTAATTCTCAACCCACTTCATCGAGCACTAGGCCACACCATTGAGTGTTTGATGCACAGGTTATTGCAATTATCATCCCTAAGGATACAGTAAACTAGAATCTTGGTTTTGGCATCATCATAGGCAGCGCCATGCTAAGCTTATCCTTATCCTTGAAATTTTATGGATTTCCTTGAAGGGACAATTGAAAAACAATTGAGGAGCAGTACTTCCTTGGTTCAGAAAAATCTAAATCTACTTTTGTGTCACGTACCAACAAAAGATGCTAATTCCAATTAGGTTAAAATTCTGCAAACAATTATAAGAACCAACAGGAAGGCAAGTAACCCATTTTCAAGCAAACAAACAGTCTTAGCATGAGCTAAAATGGGTTTAACCTATAGTAAACCATAATATAAATGGGCAGGTCCCGAATGTAATTCTATCATGGCCAACTTGGTGAGTCAAACTATTTCATATTGAAATTGCCACCACTGGCTGGACCCGAAACCTCAGAACACTTCTTGATCATGATGGGGTTGCACCAAGGATCAACCCTTAGCCCGTTTCTATTTGTTTTAGTAATGGATAAACTGACCCGTCATATTCAAGGGAAGTTGCCGTGGTGTAAGTTATTCGCAGATGACATAGTATTGATCGACCAGACGAGTGGTGGAGTTAACGATAGGCTGGAAGTTTGGAGAAGATCCTAAAATCCAAAATTTTCCGTTTAAGCAGGATTAAAACAGACTACGTGGAGAGCAAGTTCAGTGACGTAATGCATGAAGCGGAGGTAGAAGTGAAGGTCGATACACAAGTCATACCCAAGAGAGGTAGTTTCAAATATTTCGGGTCTATTAATCCAAGGAAACTGGAAGATTGACAATGATGACGCAAATTGTATTGGAGCGTTGTGGGTGAAATGGAGGCTCGCGTCCAAGTTACTTTGTGATAAGAATGTGTCACCAAGGCTGACTCAACGGTAAGTTCTACAAAGTGGTAGTTTAGACCTACTCTATCGAATGCGGCAAAGTGTTGGCTAGTCAAGAATGCACACGTTCAGAAGATGAAGATAAGGGTCCCGCGCATAGCAGGAGCTTAGTGCACGGGCTTCTCTTTTTAGAAACAATTTAACTTTACTTCCATTTTTAGCCTTAATGCCATGATTCATAGTCATCTGCCCCCATTTAGAACAACTTTTAGAAAAGCATGGGAAGTAAAATAAACCTGTAAATGTGCTATCATGACTTAAGAAATCAAATTGAGTAGCACTTCCAACTTTGCCACTGCTTTAATATTTACTAGAGAAGTCAAAATTAAACTATGTGATCAATCAAACAACATCACATATAAAACGAAACAAAGGCACTAGTATTTTATGTTCAGTTCAATATAACAACCAAAAAAAGTTTGAGGAGCAATACCTTTCGATTAATAAGTAAAATCAAAGCTTGAGTAACATGAACACGTAGTCCAGAAGGCAAAGTCCGAGCCGAAGAACGAAGCAACTGAGCTAACTCTTTGGGGAAATTAACCAGCTGTTTAGGATAAAAAGGAGTTACATGTGACAGAAACATCGCACGGTCACCTAAGTCCTTGGAAACAGTCGGGTCAGTTGATACACCACTAAGGGAAGTGAAATTGAGTGCTGCTTGTTGTTCGAAGAGGTCCATTGAGGATTTGAATTGATTGTATACTAGTGTTAGTTCTGATTCGTATCCTTCTGGATCGCATTTCATCTTTGATTGTAGAGTTGGTAGGCTTAGTTTCTCCGATGTGAGCCCTGAGGCTGCTATTCCTTCCGCCGTCAGCTCCGACGGCCCATGACGGCCGGGAATTGGAGACATGATGACCGGAGAATATGCTTGTGTGTGTGAAATAAGAACCCCTTGTAAAACCCTAGAAAATTGGTTTGAAGACTGCTGAGAGGTACTTGTACTCCTTTAATAAGGAAAGGGTATTTTGGTCTTCAAAGTACAACTACATAAAGCTCGAAAATAAAGAAATTTTTTTTTCTTTTTTTGGTTTGAGCATGTGTTCGGTCTCGTTTGCACGTAACTCGACTGATTTCACGAGATACATATCATCTCTCACTAATAACAAGTTGTAACTCTGTGGACAAATGAATCTTTTAATTTAAATATTCCTTTTACTCTTTGAGCATCGGGTCTTAAAAGTTATTTAATTTAGATTTGCACAAAGAAGACTCGCAATAAATTCAAGAACTCCCCTTGTGTAAAATTTCAGCACTTCTCGAAAAGAAACTGCTTAGTATGAATATTGATAAAACAAACAGTTTACCTAGAGAAGCAAAATTAGGAACGTAATTACTGCTCTTTAACAGAAAAATCGAATTTCCAAAATTTAGCAATGGTTTTTAAACAAACTGTATAGAAACACGATAAGTTCATACAAAAGACACACACAAACCATATAATTATGATGTTTTATATATCTGATAAAATCATACAAATATCATATATGTTATTATATGTAGTTCAGATGTTATTTGTGTGAATTTTGCATATCGCGTGTGTGTCATTGACTTTGTATGTTCAATAGTATGTTGGACATACAAATAAATATACATCCGACATATAACTATTCCTACTTTTTCGAGTGTGAGCTCATCCTGCACTCATGTCTGACTCCGAGAACTTGAGTTAAGGGATTGTTTATTGAACGTCTCATATTTTACCTATCATTCAGTGCTCCTTTCCATTTCTCAAGCCACATCACCAGGGGGAAAACGGAACTGCTTGTCACTGTATACTAAATACAACAAGTCTATTTTGCTGTGTGGTTTGAAAGAGAAGGGGAAGAATCAACTATGCGAGCTAGATGAGTTGTATGAAGTGGAAGCTTCACGTGAAGTTTTAAAGTTGAATAGGAAGTAGTAAGGTATGAAATCACTTAGATAGAAACATGTTACTTAGTGCAAGACTGCCTGTCATGATTGGTTAGACACTTTATTCGTCTAAGGTCTTAGCTTGGTCACTTGCTCGCTTTCTCTCAGCCACTAGTGGCTTATGTAATGATCGACATTCCTTCGTGCTCAGAAGCTCCAACAAGCTATAAAACTCTTAGACTAGAACAGAAACACCTTATGAGGAAGTTGTGTGGGTGGAGAGAATCAAAAAGTGTATAATTCTGCATTTTAAATGTCCCTATGAAGAGGTCTACTCGTCCATCCCTCTTCCCCAAGCTAGCGCTAGGGGCCTTGCCTTCTTATCCTCTCGAGCAAGTCATTGCATATAGCATATCCCTTTTCTTGCTCGTTAGCTCTATTTTGTTATTAAAGCTACCACGCTTTACTAATGAAATTGAAAGGGTCTTTCTCACTTGTTTAAGGTTATATAAGACTTTCTTCAGTTGGCAAACAAGGGGAAAGTGAGTCTACCACACCAACCAACTATCCTTTTTTTTATACACCCAGTCAACTGACAACCAGTAAAAAATCATCATACCCTCCACAATAAAAAGATCATAACCATTATTTGTTATTATGTGGTTCAGAGAATCTCACAATAAAAAAATGAGAGCTATTATAAACACATCTAACTAATGCGTCGGAGTTCATAGTCGGATTCAATATTTAAAGTTTATAAATTTTTTTAATAATTTTAAATTAATTACAATGATAATCAGGTTCACGATTTATTTTTTAATACAATAT
>JACEIK010000463.1:338384-362602 GCA_018107945.1 Datura stramonium | reverse complement strand
CTCTTTCTCTCTCTACAACACCCACATCTCTCTCTAAAAAAAACTGGAAATTCATCAAAAACCACACCGGTAAATCCGATTCACCTGCTTCTTCATCATCATCATTTCGATTTTAATCGATTTTTATTCTTAACTTAGGCTAGAATTAGGAACAATCGCTTTAGCGAATTCAAAAAAATCTTCCCATTAACAAACCTTTACTGTACGTCGCCGTATTACCTGCAACGTTTTTTATCCGCCGCCGCCGGGTTCTCGTTCTCCGGTAAAGTAAGTTTACGGTGAGAGTCCGATTACTAGCTGCTTTTATCGAACGAGGGGATATAGATTGTGCTTTATTGCTTCGGTCGATACTGAGTTGTGGTTTTTTGAAATCAATTCATGCTATAAGCATCTCTTTTTGCGGAGTATTGTTTTGGTTGAAGGATTGGAGCGGAATTAGGGTTTTGGGCTCCTAGATTTAGTTTTTTCGGCTTGCTTTTTAGGGTTAGGAAGATGGATTAGTGAAGTTTTTGTATTGATTTTGTTTGGTCTTCAGTGGGTAGTAACCGATCCATTGTTTTTAGTGTCAGACACTGTGTTTGGTGTTTTCATTGACTTTTATGATTTTGTGGATCAATTTTTTTCTGATTTTAAGCAATTGGGTATCTGAATTTGAATTCATAGAACATGGTTCAATGGCAGTGATTGCTGCGTCATACAGGGCAATTTCGAATATTATTAGAATAGTTTCGGATGTTCTTGAAATGAACTTTAGTTTGTTTTGATACATTAAGTTAGCAATTTTACTTCATTTTTTGTTGAGAAATGCTCTGCTTATTGATTAGTTTTGAATTTTCCTTCTGTTTCAGAGGTTTTTGGAGGGAAGAGAACTGGCAGTAATACATTTGAAAGCAATTACCTTTTCGGGAAAATAAGTGCAACTGAAATTTTAATGTGAAGACACAATATGGCTTTTTATAGGAATTATTCGAATGAAACCATAACATTAGATGACAAAAGCCTGGGGGAACAGAGTACGCAGGGAATCCATCAGGATGTAGGAAATGAGGAAGTGGAAGGTAGTTTGAGTGAAAATGATGATAATGGTCAGTTACAAGATGAAGTTGGTGTAGAAGTGGAAACAGCTGCGGAGGATCAGGTGCCGCCTGGAAGAAGAGTTAATTTGGCTGGGAAATGGGGTTCTGGATTTTGGAAGGACTGCCAACCGATGGGCCCCTCGGGTAGGTCTGGTTCTGGAGAGGAATCGAAGAGTGGATCAGAGTATAAGAACGAGGAAGAATCTGATGAGGTATCTGATGGTAGGGAAGATCAGTTAGAGTCGGAAGATGAAGGAAGGCGGAAAGAAATGGGAAAGAGTCGAAGTGTTCCCGCAGATGAGATGTTATCTGATGAATATTATGAACAAGATGGTGATGATCAGAGTGACTCGTTACATTACAGAGCTGCTAACCCTTCAAGTGGGTATAGTTCAAAGCCACAGTCAAGGCCTCTTGCTGCCAGCAAGTATGCAAGTCGGAAGTCAGTAGCTTCAAAAGATCAGGATGATGACGAGTATGCTGATTACGAGGATGATGACAGTGAAGATGGTAAAATTCTATTTTTTTCCAAACATATGTATGATGAATTTTCTTTATAGTCATTGTGGTTTGCTATTCTTTCCTCTTCTATGGTGGGACTCGCGGAGAATATGTACATGTGGACAATTGATATTTTGTTAGAAGTTACTCTAATGAATTGCTAATGTGTATGTGGAAAAAGAGGAAAATTAGAGGATTGTAGGAATATAATATAGGAGAGTAGTACAAAATTAAATAAGCACCCATTTAATAGATTACTCTATGAACCTATTCTCTTTTCTTGCTAGTGGTCAATAAGTTATTCGAATAAATTTGTGATCAAATTCATAGTTGACTTTCAGTATAACCTTTTTATGAACTGTTTTCTTACTTCTTGCAGAAGACGATCCCGATGATCCTGACTATGGTAGCACAGGTCGTGGAAGGGGCATTAAGGTGTGCTCTTACGAGTAGTTTTGATCATATACTATTTGGCTTGCTTGGCCTTGTTTCTGGTACTTCATGTTATATGATGAATGTTGTGCATTTGACATACCTTTTAGCATGTCCACTTTTAGAATATTTGCAGTAGGAAATTTTGGTCCTTATCGTTCCTGTAGCGTTCCTATTTCAGAATGTAATACTTGAAAATCCCTGTGTATAGTATTATAGTCATAATAATGCATTTGATATATTGATGGGATGAATTTTAATGATAAAATGGCAACGAGTGACATATGGTCTAAATATGGATTTTGTACTCTAAATCGGAGATGGAGGTACTGAAGATTTAAGATGGTTTTAGATGAAAATTAAGCTACATGATAGGCAGCAGAAGCAACTCTGTTTCGAAAATGTTTCGTTTCAGCCGAGGGTCTTTTGGAAACAACTTCTCTGCCCCACAAATAACCTCTCCGCCCCACAAAGGTAGGGGTAAGGTCTTCGTACATCCTTACCTCCCCAGACCCGACCACCTGTATGATTATTCTTTGTATGTTGTCGCTGATGGGCAGCAAAATTTTGTACTAATAAGGTCCTTGTCAGTTGCTATGACAACAAGATTATTGAAGCTGATAGTATCGAACATTAACAAATACATGTAAGGATTAAGTAGTATCATGTCGAATGATGATTAATTAGGAGAGTTAGATAAAAGCATTTTCGGCTCACCTGATTCTGATGGTCGTTTTCCATACTGTAATATTCCCTACTTTGGTCTTCTCATATGAAAATTTGCGGAAGTTAAAGTTTATCCTCTTGTTGAATCCGATATTTAATAGACATTAGAGTCTTCTACGGAGATGTTAACTTGAGATTGAACTCAATAAAAAGAAAATGCAACAATAGTTAGCGATTGATGTTCACCTAGAGGTGCTACAATTAGCTGGTTCTTATGATAGTTTGAGCTCGTATGTTATAGCAGGTCTTTTTGCGCTCAAAAAGAGCAGAACACACTATCTCATGTTTTATCTTGAACTTTCTTCAATGATCATTTATGCTTGTATGACCTTTACTATACTCGAGAAGAATAAGATCAGAATTGGTGGCTGCCTTAATATTAAATTTTAACTTTTCTACTTCTTTAGGCCAAATACATAGATAACCCCTTAAAGTTGCACAAACAGTCAATTAAGCACCTTATCTAGCCTTTGACCAGTTAAACCCCTCTATTCTGCTATAGTCTTTTGGTGAATGCCCATGACTGTGATGACATATGGTACCTAAATTTTGAGCGCGCGAGTCATTTTCTCAGAATCCCGAATGGTTCTCTTTTCTCTCTCCCTTCCACGGCTGACACTTTTTACCTCCTTCACAATCTCTGCACCATTTTACATATACAACAGCACTCAAAACACAGTGACAAACACCATCAATTCTGCTATAGTTTTTTTGTGAATACCCATGACTGTCTTGGCATATGGTATTTTTGAGCGCGTGAGTCATCTTTTCAGAACCCAGAACGGTTCTCTTTTCTCTCTCCCTTCCATGGTTGACCCTTACTGCCTTCACAATCTCTGCACCATTTTACATGTACAATAACACTCAAAACACACTCACAAATACCATCAACCTCCACACAGTGCCACCTTAATCGTCCGACCCCTTTTAAAGAGAAAAGGATAAAAAGATGAAGATCAATGTTGGAAACAAGAAATATTCTGGCTTGCTATTTCTCAGTGGAAAACATGGAGATTCTGGCGGATAATTTGCGGTAATTGTTCATCAATGCAATCCACAATGCCATTTTTTCTTCCAAACGTAACACATAAATCGCATAAACATTAAAAAAAACTGCATTACCTGACCTATCAAATACAATAAAAGAGACTATGGGTTAATAAATCTTGAAGGAACAAGTAAAAGGTCTTTGGGTCAAGAACTTTATGGCCAAGAAAGGAAGCCAGAAACATGGATAGAACAAAGAAGCTCGTCTAATGATATTTGTAATGGAAAGCAGAAGTGCTGAAGATGTAGGGAGGTTTCTTTGATCGAGAAGAAAAGAAGAGTGGCGAGGGGAAGTCTATTTTCCTGATTTAGACGGAGAAGATTAAGGGAGGAAGAGAGGGAAGTGTTTTTTTATTTTCTTAAATTACAAACTAAGTTAAAATTATTCTTTTTAAAAAAGAATATATGTGTCATTCACTGATTTGTCTATTTGACATGTCATTTGTGATTGCATCTCATGCATAAGGTCTTGTTTGGTCCGCATGTCCAAGAGAAACACGTGTCAAGTAGAAGTGTCTACTTGGTCATTGGCAAATTTGAGTTGTCTAACTGGCTATACATATCAACTTTAATGGGCTATCTATGTATTTGGCCTTTTCTTAAATGGCATTTGTGTCTGAGTCATCTAGCACAACTCGACAACTCCTCAATGTATCTGTTGCCTCACACCAACACAAGCATTGGTGGCTCGGTCCACCAAGGCTTTTTAGTTAGGTGGAAACGAATCTCCTAACTGTCTTTTGCCTCTACTAGTAGTTGAATGTGCGGTCTCCCATATTTTTCATCTACTAAATTGATTACTAGTTCACACCCTTGGGTGTTAAATTTTCTAGTTATATTATGTTCATCCAGCTCTATCACTGAATCCTGCAATCTAATTATTTATATTTGGTGTAAGTTGGTTAGTATCATTTGAGAAGTCAAGATAGCGAGTTGACTGGTATCTTAGGTAAATTTGGATTGATAATAAATCCTGGTATTTGTTCTTTGAAAAGTGCGGATATTGTAAGCAGGACTTTCTTCCCATTCTTTGCAGAGTAGGAGTTATATGTAACAATATGTCACTTATGTGTGCTGTAATAAAACCACTAAAAATATTTCTGAAGAATCTTGATATGAGTTCTTCCTGTGGTCCTTTGTGGAGATTTTCTTGCTTATTTGATGCTTCATGCAGCTTTTCATTCCTATTGATTGTATGTCGCATGTATATATTGCTCCCTATTCTTGTCCCTTTTCACCTAGGCCTCTCAGAACAGATTTTGAATTTATGCATTCCATGCCTCACCCCCTAACATCTATAATTGTAGCAGTATCATCAGCACAAGCCTGTACACCAAAAATAGAATAACAATATATAATTGAGCTTAATATTCTGTATATTACTACTCGTACTTTCAAAACATCTAGCATTCCTTTCTTACCAAATTGTTCATCAAATACATGGTGGAATGATCCTCCATCTATCCCTATTCCTTGCACCAGCTCTAGCTTCTTCCTAGCTAACAAGGGTGTCAACAATCTTTCTGGGCATTTGTCCATGAAATAATAGGAGAGGGAGAAATATATAAATATTACTTGCTAATCACTTCAATAAATTCATACTTGTTAAAACGAATTACCTAATAACCACTTCCATTTAAGTGAACTCTTGACCGAGATATTGAAAAGCTTTTAGTTCTTTAGATATTTTGGTAAGTGTTAATTTTATTAAACAAAGGTACCTTAAGGATGTGCTGGAAATTGCAACAATATCGGTTCTTTATATGGGTGGAATGAACTGTATATTGTGATTATTGTTCTCTAAGCAGCTGGTTAAGAAAAAAATACTAATGTTCTCTAAGCTCAGCTGGTACAGAAACAGTCGTTTCTCCTTTTCATTTGTTCAGTTTCTTGTCATTGCAGTGAGCTGGAGTCAAGTGACGTGGTGATTTTGTTCCCTTTTTTCCTTTTTTTTGGGGCTAAATTTTGCGTTAAACAATTCTAAATATAATTGTACTCGTAAAGTGACCTGGTCATTTGCTTTTACTGTGGCAGGACAAGGATGATGACTGGGAGGGTGGAGAGTCTGATGAAGTCAACAGTGATGATGATGAGGTTGGCATATCCGATGAAGATGAAGAATATTACAGAAAACCTCAAGGCAAGCAAAAGAATAGGGGTGGACATAGTGTAAAATCTAACCGAGAAGTTAGGTCTATTGCTACATCTGCTCGACGGAAAAGGGGTAGGACATCATATGAAGAGGAAGAATCATCAGAACATGATGATGAAAATGAGAGCGATGAGGATTTTGGAAATAAACCTAGAAGAGTTGCAAATCTCCGCCTGAAAAATGGTGGTAGATCTTCTGCTGCAAGTGCATCTGGAAGGAATAGTGAACTCCGAACTTCGAGCCGTCGATCGGTTCGGAAAGTTTCATACGCAGAGAGTGAAGAAAGTGAAGAAATTGATGAGAGCAAGCAAAAGAAGAGCCAAAAGGTGTTATCATGGGTTCTATGCATACTACTTTTTTCTGTATATCTGTTGTTTGAACTTCTTCTGATGGATGTACTTTATAGCTTTATCTTAATTTCTTTACCTTCTTACTGTAAGTTCTTTATGTGCCATCTATGTCAATGACTGTTTTCACTGGAAAATGCATGTGCCATTTGACTTTTATACAAATTGCATGTGCCTGGTCAAATTGCTTCTTTACCTTTCATAAAAAACAGAAGTTCCTGGTGAAATTGCTAGTGCCTTGTGAATCTGGCTTTAAATATGTTTGTTTATTATCCCACATCAATGAGTCTCTCATGGCCTTGTTATCTTTTCTAGCCCTGATTGATAGTGTGTAATTATTCTTACAACAGGAAGAAATTGAAGAGGAAGATGGTGACTCAATTGAGAAAGTTCTATGGCATCAGCCAAAGGGCATGGCTGAAGAAGCTATAAGGAATAAAAAATCAGCTGATCCTATGTTGTTGAGTCATTTGTACGACTCTGAACCAGATTGGAATGAGATGGAGTTCTTAATAAAATGGAAAGGCCAGTCTCACTTGCATTGTCAATGGAAGTCTTTTGCTGAGCTACAAAATGTATGCCTTTTCAGATCTGCATTGAAGTAACAAATTCATGTTGCTGCAATTTCTTATGATTGGCTACATATTCTGTTTCAATAGCATCATATTGAAGTGATTAATTCCAGTTTATCTTGATTTTTTCCATGCTTGAGCAGCTTAGTGGGTTTAAGAAGGTTTTGAATTACACCAAAAGGGTCATGGAGGATGTGAAATATCGGAAGACTGTATCCCGCGAGGAGGTGAGTTATATACACTATTTTTCAAGAATCTTTGAGATATATATTTCTTAGTCCTGTAGATAGGACTTGACCTGCATGGGCTATTTGAGTTTCTCATGTGTGCTTGTGGTTGCTTAGTGGAGATGTTTTAATGGCAATTCAGATAGTTATAGAACGGAATTATATTCAGATTTGATTTGTGAATTACTTATGCATGGTTCACAGCCTTTTAGCTAATATGAAATGAGAAGCTGACTTGTGAGAACATTTGAAATTTCTGATATATGAGAAAGAGGAGTCACCGGTATACTCTTGGAGCCATGTGTTTTCCTATTCTTTGTTTTTTTTCCTGTCGAAGGATTTCCTTGCGGTTTAACTGTATAGTTCGTTGCAGGATTTTTTTTCAAATTATTTACAGCCTCCTTTCTTATGGCCCCTTTTTTCTGTTGTCCATTAGATTGAGATAAATGATGTGAGCAAGGAAATGGACTTGGATATCATCAAACAGAACAGTCAGGTTTGTTATTCTTAGAGACCTCCGTCACCTCAATGCACTGTTCACACAGCTCTTAATGTTCGTTTTGATGGATGCATCCTTAGGTTGAGAGAGTTATTGCAGACAGAATCAGCAAAGATGGTTATGGTAACGTGGTTCCAGAGTATTTAGTTAAATGGAAAGGGCTATCTTATGCTGAAGCAACTTGGTATGCAGATTGTTTGTGCGCTTGTGTCATTCTATTTGTTCTTTTGACCCTGCCTGTTGATTTGGTCAGAGGCAATGTTTCTTGTGTTATACTTGGAGAAGAGTGGTTGATCAACTGCGTGTATTTCTGTCTTTTTCTTGCCTCTCCCTGCCTTGGATTTTTTGTTATTTGTTTATCTGTAGAACAAATCATGTTGTTGTTTTAGATGTATAAATTGCAACTGAAGCTTGAGTTCTTAGCGGGTCTCCTTCATGTTATCTCAGGGAGAAAGATGTTGATATTGCTTTTGGTCAAGATGCCATCGATGAGTACAAGGTAGCAATTGGTTGCATACACTTTATGGTTATGTCATATCACTCTTTGCTCCACCTCCTATTCTGCAGCATTACTGATTAATTCTTTCATTTCTTTAAGTAATGCTGTATGTGTAGATATTATTAATGTATATGATCATATATATCAACTGTGTAGTCTGAAACTAATGAGTGAACATATTTGGATACCAATTGTTTCTAGAGAAGTGTTTGAGACACTTGAGCACACAGTAATTGCTGCTTTAATTATGAATGAGATCAGCATCCCACCAATTTTATTTATAGAGAAGATCACATAGGAAAGTTTGGTCTTTTCCTGATAAAACATGTACAGTACTTTTATATTCTGATAAGTGACCAGTAAGATTGTCTTTGTTAGAATATCCCATACTGTAAGTGAATGGGCCATTGTCTCCTTACAAAGTTTTGGGATATTCTTACTTCATGAGCTAACATCTGAGTTGAGTTAGACCGTCCATTTCTTTTCATGGCATCAGAGATATACCCACTCTTGTTTTTGTGTTTTCCATTGTTGGACCTCCATGCTCAAGATATCCAGTCTTGGCGGTACGAGAGCGCGTATGTGTGTTAAAGCGTTCCACATATGTTGGAGTTGTAGTTTCCTTAGATCTGGCTCAAAGTCCATTTTCTTATCACGGTATTTGAGTCAAACCATCCCTGTTTTTGGTTACCCAGTCTTGGGACCCATATCATACTGCCCATGGACGTGTGAGGGGGAGGGAGAAGAATTGATTGTGTCTCATCGATTAAGGAATGGGCCATTGTCTCCTTATGGTTATGGGCAATTCTCACCTTATGAGCTGAGATTTGGGAGTTCAGTTTGGCAAAAGGTTTATTTTCCTTACGTTTTTAAGGTCAAGAAGGTTTGTTTACTAAATTACTTTTGAATCATTGAATCATGACCTTCTGAGAACTGATATCGGGATCTTGTTTCCTTAATGTGATCAAGATTGTGGTGTAGTAACAGAATTTCTTTTGCATCCTACTATGATAGTATGGTACTTCCAACGCTATTGTTCTTCCATCTCATTTTCTTATAATTAACTAAAAGCTGTAGCTCATATTCATTTTCCCTTTCTAGATAAGTCAAATTTAGTGGCTTCTTGTTATATCTTCCCTTTTTTAATGGTTACTTTGTTATCTTTTTAAAAATGTATTTAATCTAGTTTGGTTTTGGTCATGGTGAGGTTTTATTATTCTTCAAAGCTTTAAATTTTTTATGCCAATTGCAGGCTCGTGAGGCTGCCAATATGGTGCAAGGGAAATCAGTGGATCTCCAGCGCAAAAAGAGCAGAGGTTTTAACTTCTTATCTTTTTCCATCTAACCTCCTCTTGTTCTGTTATTAACATCCACCCTATCCAATTTCAACTCGTCATTCCATACTTCTACCTCTGTTTCTGTGTTGTATCATGTCTCAGATAAATTCTTAAAGGCAAATTTGAAACAGCTTCACCTTTCTCATCTGTCTCTTTTACAATATTGTTCATTGTTTTCCTTCTTGTTATCTGTTGAATGTTGATGCCATTGTCAATTTAAAACTGATACCTTATTAGGAAGTTTGAGGAAGCTTGAAGAGCAGCCTGAATGGTTAAAGGGTGGGAAACTTCGAGATTATCAGCTTGAAGGCTTAAATTTTCTGGTTAACAGGTAATGAAGTTGGCTCTGCATTATGGTTAAATATGTAATTGCACTATGTTTTCTTCCGACTAGTTTTTGTCTCCTGATATGTCTTCTCACAGCACAGTTGGAGGAATGATACTAATGTTATATTAGCTGATGAAATGGGTCTTGGCAAGACTGTACAGTCTGTTTCAATGCTCGGTTTTCTACAGGTGCTGGCTTCTCTTTGTTTTATGCTCTGCAAAGTATTGCTATTTCGTCTTTAGTTAACGGCATTGTTTTATTGTCCCTGCAGAATGCTCAGCAAATTCATGGACCATTTCTGGTTGTTGTCCCATTATCAACTCTCTCCAATTGGGCAAAAGAATTTAGGAAATGGCTGCCTGATATGAACGTTATTGTCTATGTTGGAGCACGTGCAAGTCGTGAGGTAAGTCTGGATTATACAGTGTTCATGCTGTATTTTGTTTGATTTCGTAATTATCTTGTTATTCAGTTGTTAACTTTAATGACTCTAGGTTCCAGGAATGTTGTATGATGATATTCAAGCATAATTGTGTGTGATTTTACTACTAGTGTCTTTTCATCCTTAGTTTTCTTGTCTGTATATTCTTATTTTACTTAATATGCTGTCTGCAATTTGTGGGGTGATGTTTATGCCTACTACAGAAGGATATGTATTCTTTTTTGATGTAATTTACTTGTCTTAGCATTCTTTTTTAAGTAAACAGTAGCTTTGTCACTTCAGACCATTTGAGAACACCGTGCTTGTGAAAATTGGTTGGTTTAGACCTGAATTAATTGAAAAATATGTTTATTTCATTGCTGCTCTTGTTAACTTATAGTAAAACTCTTCATTCTTAAAAAAACTTAAAACTCCAATAATACCCCACTGACTGACTATACTGCGAGTTATATTTCTCATTTGCTCATTTAGAAAATCGACTCTCTTTGTATAAGATGCAAAAGTAGAAACCTTAAAACTATTGGTCCAGGTTTGCTCATTCATTTTAGTATGTCTTTATGGTCATTTGTTGAATGTATGACATATTTGATCAGTATTAGTTTTGTTGCTAAGAATTGTAGTTGATACACATGGTTTTATGAATTTATTCTCATCATTTTTCCCTTGGAATGCTGCTATGCTATAGTTTTGTTTAATTTAGGCTGTAAAAACAAGTTCGTTCTAATTTCTACATTAACTGAAGTGCGAGTTGCTAGACCAGAATTCTTGTTGTTCTGCTCTGAAGCAAAATACCAAATTTATTTGAAATGGGGAAGCAAGCAGGCGAGCAAACCAAATGGCTTGAGATGTTACTTGAGGATTGCATTTCTAATAAAAAGGTTTTTGGGGGAAGTTTTGGAATGACATGTAATACAGTCATTGATTTGCTATCCTTGAATCATCATCTTAGGCTGGTCGTTGAGTATATTTTGCCTAACCCTTGTTAGCTGTGAATTGCTCCATGTCTCTCTCCAAAAGCTATTGTCAGATATCTTGACTTCACTCATTTATAAACAGATAGTGCTCTTGACTTTTTCTCATCTCTTTATATGCTGCTATGCAATGTTGGGAGGATCTTTGTTCTTATATGGTTCTCCTGACCTAATTACTTCTTAATTAAGTTAAATAGATTCGACTCTCTGCTGTTGCTCATCTAGATCTTTATTTACACATTATTTTATTTGCCTGTGATCTCTGCAGGTCTGTCAACAATACGAATTCTACAATGATAATAAAGTTGGCAGGACTATCAAATTTGATGCTCTGCTTACTACTTATGAGGTACTATTGAAGGACAAGGCAGTCCTTTCGAAGATAAGATGGAACTACCTTATGGTTGATGAAGCGCATAGGTTAAAGAATAGCGAAGCTTCTCTTTATACAACACTTTTGGTATGATGACTTCTCCTGTTGAATTTCTTTCCAGCATGCATATGTCGCTGTTATTTCTGAGCACTCAAATATTTGCTCTCTTTTTCTTTTTTGGGTTTCCTTTGTATCTTTAGGAGTTCAACACGAAAAACAAGTTGCTTATTACTGGTACTCCATTGCAGAACAGCGTTGAAGAACTATGGTAGGAGCTTTCTCTTATTTTACTGTATTTCTATATTTGATTTTACTTTGAGGTTCTACTGATCAATTCATTGTGTGTGGAATATAACTTTGTTTATGATCAGTATCTTCCTGTTAATCTGTTTGTGATGGTAATAAAAAGTCTTAAGGCAGATATAACAAGTTCTTCAGCACAATTAGAAATGTAAAGTAATGTCTGTCTTTTCTTGCGACTGAGATTATGTTTAGAAGTTCTTTATCCTTCAGGAGTTTATTTGCCCTTGAACAGGATAACATTTGGTCACTATCTATGAAATAAAAAAGGATTACATTTGGTCATCTTTATCTTTACTGATGTCCAATACTGCTGGTTTTGTTTGATATTATTAATATTATTTGATCGGTTTGCAATAATCAGAACAAGAAAGCAAGAGGTAGAGAGTGTGTGTGTAGCTAACAGAAGAATGCAGGATCGTCATGGAACTTGGAAAGAATGGTCTGGAAGAGACCAGGTTGAAATGCGAGTTTATGTATTACCTAGATTGTTTCAGGAACTATGCCTCTAATACTCGTCGACCCAGCAAAACTTAGATACTCTCCCTTGAACTGATCACGACTTGCAGTCTACCACCTATTAACATTAGCATTTAGATACAGTTCTTCATCCTTCTTTTTGGATAGCTGACAAATCCCCATGGGCGAGTGGTGCTCAGCTCAAAACTCGGTGGATAATGGGCCCGGCCCTCTGCACTTCTCCACTTAGATACCAGGTTTTTGTATGCAGCAGGGTTCGAATCTATGACTTGCACCTGACCCACACATCTTGTGCTAAGCTCTTACCACTAGACCAGCCACAGCTCTTCATCTTCTAAGCATAGTACATAGTTGAAATCAGGGCATGGACTCTAAAATTTCACTCCCCCGGCAATGAAACAAAGAGGAGAGAATGCAGGCCAAGTAACCTCCTAAAAATGATTATGGTATTGCCTCTATGCAGTGGATGTGTTTGACATCATAGATGGAAATGCGAAACAGAGTTTCTCAAGTTCCATTCTCGAAGAATGTTCAATTGTTTCTGCTTCAAGTATCTCCATATTCATTCTCTCAAATTCTTCTGCGCTTTGCTGTCTCACTTGCTGCAGGGTGTACTTGCATGCTCCTTGTATAAATTGCAATGCTCTTTATAAGCATTTTGGGCAAAACCTTTTGTTTTTGACTTCTTTTTAAATAATTGTTTTTTGATGACCAAGTCATTCTTCTCTATCTTGGCTGATGGAAAGGCCAGTCTTGCTTTGTTTTTTTTTTGGTTGAAAAAGTCCTTTTGCTTTTGTCCCTGTCTGTATAAAGAAATAATCATTTCTCCTTTCCAAATTTTCCCTAAAAAATTAGGAGCGGGGGTTAAAATCCGTACAAGCATTTTGTTGGCTTGTTTTAAAATTGAAATGTATTCTCCTCCTGTCAGGAGTAGCTAATCAATCTACTTCTTTTTTGCTTATTTAATAACCTACTACTATCCCCTTTCCTTTTCTTTTGTTATAAAACTGCTGTCTTCTACTTTATTGGCTTACTTTAAAATTGAATACTTAATTGTACTCTCCTTCTATCAAGAGTAACCTGCAACTAGTCTCTTTTTGTTTATTTTGGTATAGAACTGCATTCAATTCTTTTCTTGTATATCTTTATCACCTGTAACTCTTACTTCGGCCTGTTTGTTTTAGCCTCTGCATACTGGTTAAAATAGAATATCCATTTTTGCCCTTAGCATCTGTTTGATGGTGCTGAGTCTATTTGGATATGAAATTCATGTTACCCTTTTAAAAGAAAATAGAATCTCCATTTTTTACCTCAAGAAGAAAAAAGAAAGAAAGAGAGAAACATCTGTCCATTTATAAAAGCTTTTGTGATGTCATATATGCCTTCAGTTGGTTGATATTTCTATTCATTCATGACCTTGGCAGGGCCTTACTCCACTTTCTTGATCCTGATAAGTTCAAGAACAAGGATGATTTTGTTCAGAATTATAAGAATCTTAGTTCGTTTAATGAAATGGAGGTATCTTTGGAAATTTTATTATCTTGGTTGTCTTTTCTCTCTGGATGCAATTTTGTTATAGTCTGGTGACCTTTGCATGGGCGTACAATTTTTAAGGGAATATTATGTTGTGTTGTAGCTTGCAAATCTTCACAAGGAATTGAGGCCTCACATTCTCAGGAGGGTCATAAAAGATGTGGAGAAGTCACTTCCTCCAAAGATTGAACGAATTCTTAGGGTTGAGATGTCACCGCTTCAGAAACAGTATTGCCCATTGACTTAATTTATACTTACCTTTTAAATTGTTAGCAGCACCTAATTTTCTTAATTCTATCTTTTTCCATGTTATATTTGGTAGGTATTACAAATGGATCTTGGAAAGGAATTTTCAAGACTTGAATAAAGGTGTTCGTGGGAATCAGGTTGTCAAAGGATCCTGAATCTTCTAAACCTTCATATGGATAAAGTCACTTCCCTTTCTGTATTTTCTTAATTTTTCTTTTAAGTATTTTCACTACTTAATTTGGCTACCACCGTTTAAAATTGATCACATTTGGTTTTACTTGTATAATGTGTAGATATAAGCAGAAAGCTTTTATTTTCGTGTAGTGGTTGATGTGGTGTCTAAACCCCAAATCTGTTCCTTCCCTTTTGTAGGGGAGAAAAATATAATAGCATTGCAATGTGGATTAAATTTAATCTTTCCAAATTAGAGATCTTGATTTCTGATTCGAATGAGTGGCAGTATGGGGTTTCTCCATGAACATGAATTTTCATGACCAAATATGACAGAAATAGGATATGAAATTACGTGATCTCCAGCGAGTTCTAGTCATTCGTTCCTATAGTATCTTTTGTGACCTATGCATAATTGCATACTAAGATAATTGTCTACAATGCAGATTATTGATATGCAACATAAAGAATTATTATTTTGCTTATGTTGGGTTTGTGAACTTTGTAGGTTTCACTTTTAAATATTGTGGTGGAGTTGAAGAAATGTTGCAATCACCCCTTTTTATTTGAAAGTGCGGACCATGGTTATGGTGGGGATGCAAATTATTTTGGCAGCACAAAATTGGAAAGAATAATACTTAGCAGTGGTAAGCTTGTTATACTTGACAAGCTGCTGGACAGATTGCATGAGACGAAGCATCGAGTGTTGATATTTTCTCAGGTTGGTAACTCCTTTTTCCTATGAGATGATTTAAAATATAAAGAGAGAACATTTATGTTACTATTCTTTCGGAGAAGCATAGTTTAGCCGTAGGAACTGTTATAGAATCACGATGATGTTCATCTGTGGTTTCAACTAGCTGAGTAAGTTCAGTCGATCATCTTCTGATTGCAGATGGTTAGGATGCTGGATATACTGGCAGAATACTTATCCATCAAAGGATTCCAATATCAGCGGCTTGATGGTAGTACTAAGTCTGAGTTACGCCAGCAGGCTATGGACCACTTTAATGCACCTGGTAGTGAAGACTTCTGTTTTCTTCTCTCGACTCGAGCTGGTGGATTGGGTATAAATCTTGCAACAGCAGACACAGTTATCATATTTGATTCTGATTGGAATCCCCAAAATGACTTGCAGGTTAGGACGAACTTGTTGTCTAGTGTGTTGCGTGAAGGTTTATTATGAGCCAAATCAAAAGTAAGGTGAAAAAATTGCGTTGTCTAACATGCTCCTTTATGCTATATCATCTTTGTTTGTCCTAATCAGGCAATGAGTAGAGCTCATAGGATAGGGCAGCAAGAAGTTGTCAACATCTACAGATTTGTTACAAGTAAAAGTGTGGAGGAAGATATCTTGGAACGTGCTAAGAAAAAGATGGTAAGACAAGATATGGATGCTTTTGAATGTTTGAATGCCATTAATTTTCGATGTGACATAATATGTTGTTGGTGGTATGATGGTTTTATCGGTCATGTTTTCTTTGCAGGTTCTTGACCATCTGGTGATTCAGAAACTGAATGCAGAAGGTAAATTAGAGAAGAAAGAAACCAAGAAAGGAAGTCTCTTTGATAAGGTAAGGATAGTAGTGTAGAGTCACAAATATCTGATTGACTGAGGGTTATGTTTTGTTTGTTCTGATATAGACGGAACTCAAATGACACGACGAAGATAAAATTCTATGCTGTTAGAACATGATCTTTTAGATAGTTCATATATTACTGTCTGCCTGCTTTGATTGTAGAATGAGCTCTCTGCAATCTTGAGGTTTGGGGCTGAGGAACTATTTAAGGAAGACAAAAATGATGAAGAGAGCAAGAAGAGGCTTCTCAGTATGGATATTGATGAAATTCTTGAACGCGCTGAAAAGGTTGAAGAGAAAGGAGCTGAGGCAGAGGAAGGAAAGGAGTTGCTGAGTGCTTTTAAGGCAAGTAGCAATTTTCCTTCTGGCAGATATTTTTGCTGTTCTTTTTTTTCCTTTTGAAACTGATAACCTTGTATTCCTCAACATTAAGGACATATGGATGACCTTCAAAAAATTGTGGATCAAATCATAGCCTAAAATAGTAATTACAGAGATCCTAAAGGTCAACTAACTGATCAGCTTCCTCTACACATTCCTCTTTACACCAAAAATGAGAGGCTATAATACAATTCCATTTGATTTTCTGAATGGAAGTGGAACTATCTTCAGAACATCTATTGTGTCTTTCTCTCCACAGAGTCTACCCTATACAGTGTGGAACTAAAATCCAGCACTTTTTTTGACTCTTGCTTCCCTCTCTCATCCCGCAGCTCTATCTGCTGTATGCTCTGGCATTGTCCATTTGGTTTCTGTGTGACTGAGAAATAGTGCCCAAATCTGTGCTGTTACTGTGCAGTGTAAGAACAAAAGGCTGTTTGTTTCCACAGCCTCATTACAAAGGAAACACCTGGATACTATCTGAAATCCTCTCCTTTTGCTGTTCTTTTTTTCTGATTCTCCTCTTTTCATTTCTCCAACTGGGTGGCACATCCTTTTCTTTTGTTTTTCCTTCCTTTGTTTTTCTTGTCTTTTCTTCTCGCTAAGTTATATTTCTCTCAGATTGGAGGTCACGCATGCTTGAGACTTCAACTTTTTCCCCCCTCTTTGTGTTCTTTGTATAACCCGTGCTTTGCAATTTCTCTATGCAGGTTGCCAATTTCTGTGGTGCTGAAGATGATGCAACTTTTTGGAGTCGATGGATAAAGCCAGAAGCTGTTGCACACGCTGAAGTATATAATTCTACTTCACTAGGGCTGTATGCATTTCTCTGATGGTCCCAAACTGATGAATTTTTTTTGTCTATGATATTTTCTTTGATAGGACGCTTTGGCTCCTCGAGCTGCTCGAAATAAAAAGAGTTATGCAGAAGCTAGCCCTCTGGTGGAAACTAATAAAAGAAAGAAGGGTGTTGATGCACAGGAAAGGTTCCCAAAGCGTCGCAAGGGAGATTTTAGCTGCACACTTCCCCCACTTGATGGTGCTTCCGCTCAAGTGAGAGGATGGTCTTATGGGAACTTGTCAAAGAGAGATGCCACACGTTTTTCCCGCGAAGTAGGGCTAATTAATTATGTACTTCAGTTTATTTTGACTCTGTTCTACTTATAAAATGTATTTGTTGGAGTAGACAGTTCCTCTGCTCCTTCAGTTGTGTGATTTTATTTTCTTTCCGTTCTTATGTATTTTATTCGTGGTAACATCCTGTGTTTGATTAAATCTTTTGATTGTGTAGATATCGGAATCATTAATCAGTTAATTTTCCACTAATTTTAGGTCAAGAAGTTTGGGAATGATAGCCAGATTGACTTAATATCAGCAGAGGTTGGTGGGGCAGTTGAAGCAGCGCCAACTGATGCTCAAGTTGAGCTTTTTGACTCATTAATTGATGGTTGTAGAGAAGCAGTTAAAGGTGAAGTTGTTGACTCAAAGGTCTGTATATTGGTTCATAGTGTACTTTTGAAGATTGCGCGATGACACACTTGAACTGACATTTCGTGTGTTTTCACCTTCAGGGGCCACTGTTAGATTTTTTTGGTGTTCCTGTGAAGGCTGATGAACTACTGGGCCGTGTCGAGGAACTTCAACTCCTTGCAAAGCGCATTTCTCGGTATGAGGATCCCATCTCACAGTTCCGTGCTTTGGCTTATCTAAAACCTGCAACTTGGTCTAAAGGTTGTGGCTGGAACCAGAGTAAGTTGAAGCCCTTTTTTGTTGTTGAACTCTTCTTCTTCCCGTTTTTCGCTCCCCTTTCTATCTTGGAAAATTCTCTGCGGTTTCCTTAACTCCTTTATATGGTAGAGGATGACGCCAGACTGCTTCTTGGAATTCATTATCATGGATTTGGCAACTGGGAAAAGATACGGTTAGATGAAAAACTTGGCCTCATGAAGAAGATTGCTCCAGTGGAACTACAACATCATGAGACTTTCTTGCCACGAGCTCCGCAGTTGAAGGAGAGAGCTTCTCAACTTCTGCAAATGGTATAGAATACTCACTCTTGAGTCTCTATATTGAATATTCAATAAAATTGCTTGTTAGTTTCATCTTTCCATTATTTTTTTTTGAAAATGTTAATGTTGTATTCCTCAGCATTAAGGGTATGCTGGCAACCTCCAAAAGTGTTGATTACAATCCTAGGTAAACAAAAACAAAACCTATATAATTTACAGGGATCCTAGGAATTCTACAAGTTGATCAGCTTCCTCCATCTCTTCTTCTTTGCACCAAAAGTAAAGGGTTGTCACACATCTCTCCTTGATTCTCTGTATTGACTCAGCAGTATTTTCAAAGCATCTATTATTCCTTTCCTTCCAAATTGTCCACCATATGCAAGGTGGTATCATGTTCCACCACTTCTTCTGGCTTTTACTCCCCCCCTCCTTATCCAGCAGCTGAGCAGGTCTGCTGTGTGTTCTGGCATAATCCACTCTATCTGTCCCAATTTGAGAAACAGTGACCATATCTATGATGTAACTTTGCAGTGAAGAAATAGGTGGCTATTTGTCTCCTCCACTCCATCTTTCCATTATTATGTCATTATTCTCCTTTTCCTTTTTGGTTTTCATGCACTCATCTGCATTCAGTCGCTGTCAAGAGCAGTGTACATTTTGCTAGTGAGACAAGATCAGACAAATAATATGTTTTGCTACACAAAAGAAAGCACTATATTATCTAATTGAAAAAGACATGATGACAAGAAGGACTTGAAGACAAGTTATCAAATTAAAATCTTAGAACTGAGATTGTGCTTCATCACTAGAAGGGGTGTCTAAGTGCTGCAGGGAAATGTTGATGCATGATTTAGCAGACTTTGATGGGTCTAAGGGACTAATACATTTGTCTGTTAACCTCTACCATCTTGAAATTTCAGTTGGACCTTGTGTTCTTTATTTTAATGAAGTTGACTGGAAAATGCGGACTTCTCTACAGAGAATTATAATCTCGATATGTTAGTTGGTTGCTTGAAGTAATAATGTATGTGGGGTTGTTGCTCCGTATCAATGAAGATTTGATAATAAATTTGCTTTGTCCTAAATGCTATTTAAGAAATTCAACTCAGATTAGAGTGTTGTCTTATGTAGGCTGTTAATCTGAATATGCTTCTAGGAGTAAATAAGTGAAATCACTTGCTCAAACTTACAAGGGATCCTCCCCTCCCTCTATTTCATGGGTCAGGAAGAGTAATAGATAATTAGTAATAACTTCAGTAAAAGGATTACCCTTGAATTTCGTGTTTTGTTTCTTAGGTCAGCAAAGCTTTTTTTTTTTAAATAAAAAATAAAATGGTGAAGTGTTTTATTGGTGTAAACCAGTAAAACTGGAGAAAAAAGTACATCCAAAAAGTTACTTCACAGAGAACAGAAAGAACCAAGAAAATCTATCATGGAAGAAGGCTCTAAAACATAAATCATGGCCATGTTACACCAGAAAGTAAGCAAAAGAACACATTTTTGCTCAAAATTAAGACTTTTTACCTGAAAAGTGGAAAGGAAGGAGGATCTTCATGGTTCATGTTTATTGTGTTGTTAGGACTAAAAGGTGCAGGGGGTTTTCCAAGTCCTCTCCTCCATATTGGCTTTATTGATCTGTTCAAAGTTTAACTGTTTGGTTTACATACATTCGTTTCCTTACCTCCCCAGTTGTACCTTTCTTTTTTTGGCTAACCAAGATAATTTCCCAACGGTCAGTGGTGCAGAGTTTGGAAGTCTGGATAATGGGCCTGCCCCTCTGTCCTTCTTCACTTAAATACCAAGCTTTTATTTGCGGCAGAATATAAACCCGTGACACACATAATCCACACCTGACACTTTGGGCTCTTACTACTTAGACCAAAGCCCTCGGTTCACCTCCTCTAGTTGTAACAAACAACACAAACGCGAAGGATGAGTTCTTTTCTTGGACACAAAAAAGATTGACCTTTCCCATTAGCGCTGCTTCTCCTCTTGCCCTCAAGATGGAAAATAGTGATGCCATATCAGTTTGTTCTGGTCTCATTGCTTGGGGAGTCATTGGCATAAATAGTGAACTCTATCTGTGTGGTGCTCATGCTGCTGCTTTTTATCAGTTATGACATCATCTATATCTTTACAATGGTTAACTGTACCAATATTTTGGACTTGTTCAACCATACGGTCTTCAGTTGCTTCCTACTGACTTTTGATACCTGCTTTCCCAGCAAGTGCAGTGAATGCATACAGTTGCCTCTTCTTAAAATTGCTTTGTGTTTGTCTTGTATTTTTCGTCCTCTTAGTTTGCTGATGGCCTTCCAGCTATAGGATGTGGAAGTTCACTGGTCTTTTTTTGTCATGTGTTGATTCGAAGAACTTTAGCTGTTCAGTTACTTGTATAACTTACCCAAACTAGTCTTGCCACCAGGAAGTTGCAGCTGTTGGTGGGAAGAACACTACTTTAAAAGTGGGCCGTAAGGCTTCCAACAAGCAGAAGGAAAGCCTTCCCAGCACCACAGCACCTCTTGGAAAGGGTAAGCAAAGTAAATTAAGCTCATTAAATGTTAAGATGGGAAGAGGCAGAGCTGCAAAAGGTCAGAAGGTTGAACCGTTGGTTAAAGAGGAGGGTGAAATGTCAGACAATGATGAAGTTTATGAGCAGTTTAAAGAAGTGAAATGGATGGAATGGTGCGAAGATGTGATGTTGGATGAGGAAAAGACGCTTAAGCGTCTTCAAAGATTACAGTCGACTAGTGCTGATCTCCCGAAGGACAAGGTTAATTTACTGAATTCAGCTCTCTCTCTCTCTTTAGTCTTTCAATGGGTCTGAATTTTATTATTGCACCAGGTGTTAGCCAAAATACGAAACTACTTGCAGCTTCTTGGTCGCAGGATTGATCAAATAGTTCTTGAATATGAGAAGGAACCACATAAGCAAGAAAGTAAGCCTCTTATGTTATCATTACTTGGCTAAAATAGTTTTATAACTTACTGTCCCTCCTTAAGCCCCTCTCTATCTGACATGGAGTATGGGTGCATGAGTGTTCCTTTTCTCTTAGTTATGAAACAGCATGAGTGCGGAAATGAATCTATGCTTTCTCTCTTAATTTCTCTCCTAAATGCTTTCAGTTAACAGGCTCTTTTAAAATCTTGCTACAGGGATGACAGTTCGTTTATGGAATTATGTATCAACGTTTTCAAATTTGTCCGGCGAGAAGCTTCGTCAAATTTATTCTAAACTTAAACAGGAGCAACATGTAGAAGGAAGGGTAGGACCATCACAATTCAATGGTTCTGCACCTGGGCATCCAACCCCAGGGTTTATACCCCGAGGTTTTGATGCGGCCAAATTTGAAGCATGGAAACGAAGGAAAAGAGCTGAAGCTGATGTACATTCCCAAGTTCAGACCCAACATCAAAGAACTATGACTAATGGTACACGCCTTCCTGAACCGAACTTATCGTCAGGAATTCTTGGCGCAGGTCCTTTAGATAGCAAACAGTCAGGTAATGGTAGGCCTTACAGAACACATCAGTCTGGCCTGCTCCAGAGACCAGGTTTCTCGTCCGGTCACAGATAGCTCTTCTACTGGACATAAACTGCCATGGTACCCCTGCAGGGAAACCATTCAATTTTGTCTCAGTGGCTTTAGCTGCTTCGGTCTATTTCTTTACCTGGAATTCCGTTGGCCAATGGGAATACAAATTTTTGCCAATTCCTTGGCCAAACATCTGCTATTCTGAAGCAACTTTAAACCAGAGGTCTGCATCATTTAGAAGCCAGAAGCAGTGAACTCGGAGGCCCTTTCTTAGATCCAGGAGACGAGGATTTGGATATATTGAAATTTCTAGGGCACTAATTTCTCCCGTTATAGATAAAAATCCCAGTCTTTTTTTTGTTTTGACGTATATAGTGGATAGTGAAAGAGCATTTCCCTAGGTCATATGTGACAGTATGTCACAGTCTGTATGTATTATGCTTTTCGCGAAGTGTACATTATCAAATTTTGCTTATTCAATAACTCAACATTATTCTTTACACCACGGACTCCCTTGGTGAGTTCTCTTTTCTCTGTCGATTAATTTTCTGCATTTATTGGTTTCTGCGGGCACTATGCCAATGTGTTTTTACCACGTTTAGAGTTTGCTTTTTTATCTTGCATTAGTATAAGGTACAGCTCACTTATATATACTTGTCATGATTGCTCACATTCAAATTCTTTACTGTGTTGATGAGGGTCTTTGTTTAACTCCTGATCTTGTTACTGATTCAGGTAATATTAACATTGCTGTACCTTACCTTTGCTATTGATTCTTTCTTTAGTATGAACTATGTACTCAGCAGGATTGGTTTTCAGTATTCTGCTGACGAAGTCACGAACAACTGTCAACGATAATCAGGTAACCAGATGCCATCATTGTTATTTCTTTAAGTGTTCGAATTTCAATTGATGTATTTACATGTTGAACTTTTATGACAAAGGTACACCATTCAGTTTGTTGGAAGGGATTGTCTTGAAATTAAGGTCCAATGTTGCTTAGGCTCTCTAAAATGTTGCTGCACCCGTGTTGAATCCTCGAGCTACATAGAGTAAGATAACAGAGCTAAGTCTTGAGAGTTGTGGCAAATGTGTTTGGCTTCCTGCATTAGTTCTCATGGTGGAAATGGTTTCTACGTTCCTTGAAAGAACAAATTGTGGTAGTGTTTGTCATTTGCTGGAAAACAGTCTTACATCCAGTAGTACTGATGGTATCTTTTCTTTTTGCATATGTTTTGAATTTATGCGGATGTTAAGATGGATATGTTGTTACGCGGAACAGGATTAGAAATGATCATATCTAACCGATGGTGCAAGTGACACTGCGTCGCTTGAGATGGTTTGGTTTTGTTCTACCTATACCTACAAATGTGATGTTTATGATGAGTGAATGTGCTAAAATATAAGAATTGTACTCAAAATTGCATAGAAATGAGTTGGAAAATAATTATAATCTCTCATAACTGAATACATTAGATCGAAAGATCTATGTAAGTCATATTAACTTGTTAAGATTAAGATTTACATCTTTATTTGTTTACATTTAATGGCGGTATGAATTTAAATCGTTTAGATATTAGCTTGTGAACTGCATTTTCTTATTTTTTTCATTGCGCAATCACAATCATTAATCATCAAGATGTACGTTACTATTAGTCGCAACCATCAACGTTTATTGCATGCAATGACTATCAAACAATCATCACCGCTAATCACTATTTTTTGTCATTGCGCAATCACAATCATCAATCATCAAGATGTACGTTACTATTAGTCGCAACCATCAATGTTTATTGCACGCTAATGACTATCCAACTATCATCACCGCTAATGACTATTTTTTTTCATTGCGCAATCACAATCATCAAGATGTACGTTACTATTAGTCGCAACCATCACGCAATGACTATCCAACTATCATCACCGTTAATCACTATTTTTTTTCATTGCGCAATCACAATCATCAAGATGTACATTACTATTAGTCGCAACTATCACGCAATGACTATCCAACTATCATCACAGCTAATCACTATTTTTTTTCATTGCGCAATCACAATCATCAAGATGTACGTTACTATTAGTCGCAACCATCACGCAATGACTATCCAACTATCATCACTGCTAATAACTATTTTTTTTCATTGCGCTAATCACAATCATCAAGATGTACGTTACTATTAGTCGCAACCATCAACGTTTATTGCACGCAATGACTATCCAACTATCATCACCGCTAATGACTATTTTTTTTCATTGCACAATCACAATCATCAAGATGTACATTACTATTAGTCGCAACCATCACGCAATGACTATCCAATTATCATCACTGCTAATGACTATTTTATTTCATTGCGCAATCACAATCATCAAGATGTACTTTACTATTAGTCGCAACCATCACGCAATGACTATCCAACTATCATCACCGCTAATGACTATTTTTT
>JACEIK010000463.1:324965-337096 GCA_018107945.1 Datura stramonium | reverse complement strand
ATTTAGTTATTAATCTATTCTATAAAAGGTGTAAGTATAAAATTTTTATAGCATAAAGGATATAAGTTTTTGATTTAAAAATGTAAGAGATGTATCTGAAATTAAGTTATATTAGAAGGGTATTTAATTAACTCTTAATTGAAAATTAGAGAAAAGAAAACCCCAAAAGGAAAAAAAAGTAGTTGTTGGAAGTATTAATTAACAAAGTTGTAGTAGAATAGAAGTGGGGTCTTTTCCTTTTTCTGCACAAAATTAGTTATAGATCAGCCATTTATCTGCCATTGTTATTCACCTGCTTCTTCTTCTTCTTCTTCTTCTTCTTCTTCTTTCTCTGACGGTTAGCAGCCAATTTATGCCCTTTCTTTATCTTCAGCTTTGATTTCACTCTTTTCTTTGCTATATGTTTCAAGTTCCACTCTTTTTTGCTATATGTTTCAGCTAAATTTTCATTCTTTTTTGCTGTATGTTTCAATTTCCATTCACGGTGAGTTAATTCATGGAATTGTATGAGTTCTGTTTTTTTTTGGTTGAAAAGTGACATATGTTATAACTGTATATATGCATTTGTGTTTTGTGGGTATTCAAAATCTTGGTTTTTAATGGAATCATTGATGCGAACAATCTAGCAGTCAATAAAGTTATGCCCTTTCTTTGTCTTCAGCTTTGATTTCACTCTTTTTTTGTTGTATGTTTCAAGTTCCACTCTCTTTTTTTTGGCTATATGTTTCAGTTAAATTTTCACTCTTTTTTGCTATATGTTTCAATTTCCATTCACGGTGAGTCAATCCATGGAATTTTCTAAGTTTTGTTAAATGACATACATTATATCTGTATATATGCATTTGAGTTTTTTGAGTTTTGTGGGTATTGAAAATACGGAGTCATTGAGGCGAACTATCTAGCAGTCAATGAAGTTATGCCCTTTCTTTGTCTTCAGCTTTGATTTCACTCTTTCTTTGTTGTATTTCTCAAGTTTCACTCTTTTTTGTTCTATATGTTTCAGTTTTCATTCGCGGTGAGTTAATTCATGGAATTGTATAAGTTCTGTTATGTGACATACATGATATCTGTACATATGCATTTGAATTTTGTGGGTATTGAAAATCTCGGTTTTTAACGGAATCATTGAGGCGAACAATCTAGCAGTCAATCAAGTTATTCCCTTTCTTTGTCTTCAGCTTTGATTTCACTGTTTCTTTGTTGTATGTCTCAAGTTTCACTCTTTTCAGCTATATGTTTCATCTAAATTTTCACTCTTCTTTTCTATATGTTTCAGTTTTCTTTCGTAGTGAGTTAATTCATGGAATTGGATAAGTTCTGTTCTGTGACATACATGATATCTGTATATATGCATTTGGGTTTTTTGGGTATTGAAAATCTCGGTTTTTAATGGAATCATTGAGGCGAATAAAGTTATGCCCTTTCTTTGTCTTCAGCTTTGATTTCATTATTTCTTTGTTGTATGTCTCAAGTTTCACTCTTTTCCGCTATATGTTTCATCTAAATTTTCACTCTTCTTGTCTATATGTTTCATTTTTCTTTCGTGGTGAGTCAATTCATGGAATTTTATAAGTTCTGTTAACTGACATACATTATATCTGTATAGATGCATTTGGGTTTTGTGGATATTGAAATCTTGATTTCTAACGGAATCATTGAGGCGAACAATCTAGCAGTCAATCAAGTTATGCCCTTTCTTTGTCTTCAGCTTTGATTTCACTCTTCCTTGTTGTATGTCTCAAGTTTCACTCTTTTTGTCTATATGTTTCATCTAAATTTTCACCTTTTTTGCTATATGTTTCCATTCACAGAGAGTCAATTCATGGAATTGTATAAGTTCTGTTATGTGACATACATTATATCTGTATATACGCATTTGGGTTTTTGTGGGTATTGAAAGTCTTGGTTTTTAATGGAATCATTGAGGCAAACGATCCAGCAGTCAATCAAGTTAGGCCCTTTCTTTGTCTTCAGCTTTGATTTCACTCTTTTTTTGTTGTATGTTTCAAGTTTCACTCTTTGTTACATGTTTCAGCTAAATTTTCACTCTTTTTTTGCTATATGTTTCAATTTCCATTCACGGTTAGTTAATTCATGGAATTGTATAAGTTCTGTTAAGCGACATACATTGTATCTGTATAGATGCATTTGGGTTTTGTGGGTATTGAAAGTCTTGGTTTTTAATGGAATCATTGAGGCAAACGATCTAGCAGTCAATCAAGTTAAGCCCTTTCTTTGTCTTCAGCTTCGATTTCACTCTTTTTTTGTTGTATGTCTCAAGTTTAATTTTTTTTTTTTGCTATATGTTTCATCTAAATTTTCAATTTTTTTGCTATATGTTTCAATTTCCATTCACGGTGAGTCAGTTCATGGAATTGTATAAGTTCTGTTATGTGACATACATTATATCTATATACATGCATTTGGGTGTTGTGGGTGTTCAAAATCTTGGTTTTTAACGGAATCATTGAGGTGAATGATCCAGCAGTCAATCAAGTTAGGCCCTTTCTTTGTCTTCAGCTTTGATTTCACTCTTTTTTTGTTGTATGTTTCAAGTTTCACTCTTTGTTACATGTTTCAGCTAAATTTTCACTCTTTTTTTGCTATATGTTTAAATTTTCATTCACGGTGAGTTAATTCATGGAATTGTATAAGTTCTGTTATGTGACATACATGATATCAGTATATATGCATTTGGGTTTTGTGGGTATTTTTAATGGAATACCCATTAAAAATGGAATCATTGAGGCGAATGATCCAGCAGTCAATCATGTTATTCCCTTTCTTTGCCTTCAGCTTTGATTTCACTCTTTTTTTGTTGTATGTCTCAAGTTTCACTCTTTTCCGCTATATGTTTCAGCTAAATTTTCACTCTTTTTTTGCTATATGGTTCAAATTTCATTCACGGCGAGTTAATTCATGGAATTGAACATACGTGATCTGTATATATGCATTTGGGTTTTTTGGGTATTTAAAATCTTGGTTTTTAACGGAACCATTGAGGCAACAATCTAGCAGTCAATCAAGTTATGCCCTTTCTTTGTCTTCAGCTTTGATTTCACTCTTTATTTGTCGTATGTTTCAAGTTTCACTCTTTTTTGTTATATGTTTCAGTTAAATTTTCACTCTTTTTTTCCTATATGGTTCAAGTTTCATTCACGGTGAGTTAATTCATGGAATTATATAAGTTCTGTTTTTTTTTTTGAAAAGTGAAATACATTATATCTGTATATATGCATTTGGGTTTTGTGGGTATTAAAAAATCTTGGCTTTTAACGGAATCATTGAAGGTGATTACCTCATCTCAAAGCTTAGAAGTCAATCAAGTTATGCCCTTTCCTTGTCTTCAACTTTTACTGTGATAAACTTCACTCTTTTTTGCTATATGTTTCAATTTTCAAGGAATTGTTTTGTAGGTGCATGTATGTAAGTCTATGTTCTTTTGATAAGTGACACACATTATATCTGTATATATGCATTTGGGTTTTTTGGAATTCGATATCTTGGCTTTTAAAGAAACCGTTTTAGGCGAACAACCTCGTCTAAAAGCTTAGCGGTCAATCAAGTAATGCCCTTTCTTTGTCTTCAGCTTTGACTTTTCTTTTTGTATTTGGTGATTCAGTTCATGGAATTGTTTATAGGTGCATGTATAAAGTCTCTGTTTCTTTGTTATAAGTGACATACTTATTTCTATATATATGTATTTGGGTTTTGTGGGTCCATGATTCAAGGAGACGGGGCGATTGACGATGATGTCTCACACGGTATTGGAGCGGGGTGGGTGAAATGAAGGCTCGCCTCTGGGGTACTGTGTGATAAGAATGTGTCACCAAGACTTAAAAGTAAGTTTTATGAAGTGGGGGTTAGACCAACACTATCGTACGGGGATGAGTGCTGGACAGTCAAGAATACCTATGTTCAGAAGATGAAGGTAGCATAAATAGGAATGTTCAGATTAATGTGGGCATATCAGGAGAGATATGATTAAGAACGAAGTTATATGGGACAAGGTGGGAGTGACCTCCATGGTAGCCAAGATGACGAATGTGAGGTTGAGATGGTTTAGATATGTGAAGAGGTGAGAGGATGCGCCAAGAGGATGTGTAAGAGGTTGACTATAATAGGAGTTAAAAGAGGTAGAGGTAGTCCAAAGGGGGCAAGGAGGGGTGGAGGTTATTAGATAGTATATGACATAGCTTCACCCGATGGAGGACAATGATCATAGATAGGAAGACATGGAAGTTGAGGATTAGGGTATAAGGGAGTACGTAGTCTAGTGTTGTCGTACTTCTATTAGTATGATTTTGCTACCACATAGTTTCTTTTTCTCCAATGTGTATTAATATTTGTTGCTACACTTGTTTTGTACATTTTAATTTGGTTGTCTCTTTTTCTTTCTTACTTTCTTGCGTCAATTAGATTTTATTTTGAGTTGAGGTCTATCGAAAACAACCTCACTATCCCACAAAAGTAGAGGTAAGGTCTGCGTACATCATATCCTTCTTAGACCCTACTTGTGGGATATACTGGGTATGTTATCGTTGTTGGGTTTTGTGGGTTTCCAAAATCTTGTTTTTTAACAGAATTATTAAAGGTGAATTACCTTGCCTGAAAGCTTAGAAGTTAGCAGAACATGGGTTTATTTGTTAATTATATCTTCAATACACAGTGGTGGAGACAAAATTTTCACCAATGAGATTCATCATCTACTATATATACATAAGAAAAAATTGATTTTATATACAATGTGATTTTCTACCGAATGGGGTTTGGCCCTTCTGCCCCTCTAACTCTGACCCTGTCAATATGTATCATGTGATTCTTTTTTTGGGTAATATCACCTCTTTTAAAAGCTTAGCAACTGGGGTGCCCTTTTATTTACTTAATGTGTTTTTAGTATGTCCCATCACATGATTCATTTTCTTGGACCACAGGTGCATGTCTTAAAGATAGCAGTATTATACTTCTACTTATTTATTTATATTGAATATTTATCCCCTATAAGCTCTCCTCAACTGTGGCTTATATATTACAGCAAAAATATACCAAGTGTAGTCTCACAAGTGGGGTCTAGTTGGCCCTATAAAGGGTAGTGTGTACACAGACCTTAGATCTTGGGTGGTAGAGGAGTAAAGAAACCAAGACAAAATACCACACAAGACATGACAAAGCATACTTGAAAAGGAATGATAACTACAAAAAAATAATACGATAAATCAATTATATGGGGCAATAGATAGTAATAGAAATCGAAGGAACAAGAACCTACAAGAGTAATACAAAGACTACTAGTTTGGAAGGATAAGTGAGACTACACTGAACTACCTAACTTTCTACTCTAATTTATGTTCTATATAATCTCCTATCTAAGGTTATGTCCTTGATAAGTTGAAATTGCGTCATGTCATGTCTAATCCCTTGTTCTCAATACTTCTTCAGCGTACCTCTACCTCTCTTGAATCCATCCATAACCAACCTCTCACACCTTCACTAAGGCATCTGTTCATCTCCGCTTCACATGCCCGGACAATCCATGCTTATATATCAGTAATAATTTATTTATTTACTTTTGGTCTTCAATGTTCCTTTTCTTGAGCGAAGTATGTAGATATAATTTTTGTTAATGAGTAGCTGTGAGATTCCAACTTGCTGGCTCATACCATGTATTGTGTAGTCACTCCATCTAAAAGTTTAAGTTATTGGAGCAGGCTTGCTTTATTTATTTAATTATGTCTTTGACATAAGTTATGATGGATGGTATTGTTATTCAAAGTGATGAAGTCTTTTCATAGAGTATCAAGTGTTGAGACTTCAGAGAAAGTTCACTCTTTTCCTCTTCAACAATGATCTTTCAGCTGGATGTTAAGGAACTTTTAACAATTTCTATAGGTTCTTTTAATAATTTCAGATGCTGTGTGAATGTAAAGTTCAATTATTTTAGTTATCTTTAATATTTTTAGTGCAGAGCAAATATTGGCACAATTACAAAGTTGGTCCTTTGGTTACTTGCAGGTTATGTGTCCAATGTGTGGAAACAACCTCTTCGCGTAAATCCAAAGGGAAGGTTGCAGATAATATGCCCGCCCTTATACTCTGGGAAGCATTTCATGTACGGGTAGGCTTTCCTTTTTTTGGTACAAAATATTTTTAGACAACTTACATTGAGTATATTCTTTTTCTTTTGCCTCTGATCATTGTTTCAGAAGATGTCTTGACGTTGATAATGGAATTTAAGAAGCTTCAAGAAAGGTAGTAACTGACTTGTTTGTCCTGTGGATGTGGAGATAAGTAGGGGGATAGGAGTGAAGTTGTTTCTCTGATCTGTTTGCTATTGAAATCCGAATCCCATTAAAATGGCGCGACCAGGGCTGGAGCGCTGTGATATTTTGTATGACATAACTCGTTTACGGAGAAAGAGGGCACACTGTTGGAATAAGGATTCAGAGTCTGAAAATAGTGATATTTTTCGATTCAAAAGGCAGATTAGAAAAACTAAGAATATGGATGAAGAATATGTACAGTATTTGATGCTTCTCCTTGACTATGATAAAGAGTATACGTGTTACACAAATGAAGGCAGAAATGAAAGTCTCGCTGTTGTTAGAGATATGCTTAATCATGACGGAGTCGAGGATGGGAACAAGTATGAGTATGAAGACGAAGATGAGGATGATCCAGACTACAAGAAGTTTTTGGATAATGCTAAACCAAATGGGAACTCACTTGTGGTTAAAATTGATAGAAGTGATGGATTTCCTGCGTTTGTAGAGTTTGAGAAAGAGGATGAATCTGATGAAGAGTGTGAATATTTAGGATGCAGAGAACTACAGGATTCTGGGGATGAGAAGGATTTAGGTAGCATCAGTTGCAAAGATAAAGCAGAAAGTCAACCATTTTCAAGAATTGTCCTGGAAAATGATAATAATAGATCTGCAGGAGACAACAATGTAATATGTGAGCCTTTTGGTCCTGTTACTCAGAAGGGAAAAGGGCTTAGAATCCAGAAGCTTAGCTTGGGGGAGAATGGTGCATGCAAGAGGCGTCGGAAGGGCGAGACAAAGAGTAGGTCAAATATGGAGCAGAAGGAAGGGAAAGGGAGAAGATCAGCTAAAATTAATACCAACGAAGAGGGAGCTAATATAGATGATGACTATTCCTTACTTCTGGAGACATTTGTATGTAAGAATTGGCGCTTGACAGACTCATTTATGAGTAAATATAATCTAAAAAGTCAGAAATCATCAAGGACTGTCCTGGAAAAGGATAGCAATATATCTGTGGGACACATCAATAGGACACATGAGCCTTCTGATCATCTATCTCCAAAGAAAAAGAAGAAAAAGGGGTTTTCGAACCAGAAAAATAGCACGAAGGGAAATGATGCATCCAAGAGGCAGGGAAAGGGCAAGAAAAAGAAGAGATCAAACGAAAAGCAGACGACGCGAAAAAGGAGAAAATTGGCAATTGTCCCTTTCAACGAAGATGTAGCTGGGAGAGAATCAGTAAATGCCACTGTCAAAGAAGAGATAGCTGATGTAGATGAAGCCTCATTTAAAAGTGGTCACAGTTTTGAATGCAAGGATACTGACGAAGATCTTCAAATAGTTGTCAATGATAATTGTACATTTGGAAAGGAAGGAAGCTCTAATCTCGTGGAAGCTTCTTCACCAAAACATTGTGAAAATGTATGATCTTCCATTCTCTGCTTCTCCTCCCCATTTTATTTTATACTCCCTACACCTGCTTTCTTTCTTGGTTATTTGAAGTTTTGGAAAATATTCTGGTGTGATGCTTATATATTGATGATCTAATGAAATATTAAGGTTGAGGATATCTGCCCAAGGAAAACTGAGGATTCTGATTTTTGGCGGAATGTCACGGCTCTTCTTGAGATGCCTTATGATCAGAAGGAATATATTAAATTGTGGAAAGATGTCAAAAGTAGAAAGCCCACTCTAAAGAATATGGACTTGCGTAATGGGAAATTTTGCTCGACGAGGCAGTTGGGAAAATCATATTTGGATCATTATAAAGGTGAGCTAAACATCTTAAATTTTTTCTGCATTGATGCTATGGTTTGCTGTATGTTTCAAGGTTTTTGCAGTACTTCTTCTTGCCTAGTTCCAAGGTGTATGTCCAACAGTGTCTTGTCATAGACATCCTGACTTTTTCAAACATTTGTAAGTTTGTTCGTCAAATGGTTGTAATAAGTCACTTAACTTAATCCACAAACATTTAATAAGTCACTTAACTCAATCCCTCCTGATGTGGACATATTATTATGTTAGTTTTCTTTTCGATAAGGAATTATTGTGTTAACTTTCCTTTCTAAATTTTTTGAACAATTTAAATTCTTCAGCCCCTCAACTTTATTATATAATTTTTCAGTTGCTATTGCAAGATTTTATGTCAACTGAAAAGAAGAATAAATATTAGAATGTACTGAAGTTTAAGAAATATGAAAAGGTTTTTAAAACTTGTGGTCTAAAACAAGTCATAGATGTGAAATGAGTATTTTAAAGTTAAATTGTTACTAATAGAAATGTGTCATTCTTTTTGGGACTAAAATATAAAGCGTGTGACATAAATAGGGACAGAGTGAGTATTAGATTCTGTGTCAGTAAAATCTGTTTACTGGAACCTGTACCAAAGAGGCCCTATNGTACCATGAGTCGTGGAAAAATTAGAACATTTTTTTTAAAGATTAGATTCTGTGTCAGTAAAATCTGTTTACTGGAACCTGTACCAAAGAGGCCCTATTATGGTGCATTGGCCTTGGAAACAAGTCTGGAAAGTAAAATTTCCAATGAAGGTTCTCTGTTTTGTTTGGTTGGTCATTAGGAAAGCATGTCTAACTCAAGTCAATTTACTTCAAGATGTCTTTTATGTGACGAGGAGGTTGAGAGCAATGAACACCTTTTTTCCCACTGCAACAACTATAAACCTGTGGCACATGTTCTTTTATATTTTGGGGATAAAATGGGTAATACCTAGCTCTACTCTGGGGCTTCTGAGCAGTTGGTGGAGTGTAGGGTACAGAGGTGGGGAGGATGATTGGTGGAAGATCATTCCTGCTTGCATCTGGTGGAGAGCTTGGAAGGAAAGGAACTCGAGATATTTTGAAGGCACTAGCTGTTCTATCCAGAAAATTAGGATAAATCGTCTTAGTCTTTTCTTTTTTCTTTTTTTGGTGTAAGAAGAATATGTGGGGGAAGTAGGTGATTTAGTTGACATAATTGGTAATGTATAAAAAAATAGGTTTTTGGATGGGTTTTTTTTGTACCTTTTAGCTGTTTTTCTAAAGATCTCAACTTAGCATTATTTTGGATGTTTAAGTTTTGTTCAATAGAAATATAATTGTTACCTTCCTTAAAAAAAGAATGTACTAAGAAGTAACATAGTTATTTAAAAAAAAAAAACCAACCAAAAGTAAGTGTAGTTTATTTTAAACTAAAATGTCTTTCTAAGGAAGGTAACATATATTGTAAACAAAGGAATACACCAAAGGTATGTTCCAGTTTAATTACAATAAGAAATCAGAGTAGCACTACCAGCCACCTATGGTCTCAAAAGTAATCTAAAATGCTTGGAATATCCTCATCTTCTTGAGGATATTCATGTTTAGACCAAAGGTAGAAAAGCACCAGACAGTTCATCTTCAATTTTCTGGAGGGAAACAACTCTTATCTTCAAAACACCTCTGATTCCTCTCCTTCCAAATAGTCCACCATATACAAGTTGGGACAATCTTCCTTCTCTCTCTGTGACCCGACTTATTCCCATCTCTATTCCAGCAAGCTAAAGCTTCCTTTATGTTTCTTGGCATAGACCAACTAATGCCCCTTAGGTTGATGAAAATCTGCTACAATTTAACAGTCTACAATGTAGAAAGAGATGATTCTTTGTCTGTGTCTCACTTTCACATAAAGATCATCTGGAACATAATTGATGACCCCTTTTCATAAGATTATCTTGAGGCAGAGCAGCCTGTTTAGCCAACAACCAATGTGAAGCAGGCTATATTGTATAGAACCTTGACTTTCCAAAACATCTTTCATGGTGAGTAACAGATTGTGCATTTGATCTCTGAAGGCTGATCCAACTGAGAATTTGCCCTGCTTGTCTGGAATCCATACCAAGCTGTCCTCACTTGTGTTGAAATCCTTGCCTGCTCCTGTAAGTTAAGAAATTCTGCCAACCTACTCACCTCCCAATCATTAAGAAGCCTCCTAAATCTGATGTTCCAGCGCAAGTTATCTCTTATCTCTATAACTGTGGCCATACTTTGTTGATTTAAGTTGAACAAATCAGGGAACCTAGTTTAATGTGCAACCCAACGCTCCTCCCAAAACAAAGTCTTCCCTCCATTGCCTACCTTGATTTTTGAGTTGCTAACAAGTTTGGGCCTCAAATTCCTGCCAGTTCCATAAGGGTGTAGTACGGCCTTGCTAGTCCAGAAATCCTCCATTCCATACCTTGTCTTTATTGTCTCTTTCCATATTGACTGTTCATGAGAAGCAAATCTCCCTAACCATTTCATTAGAAGGCTATGGTTTTGTAACTTCAAGTTCCTTATCCCCATACCCCCTTCTTTCTTGCTGGCTATGACCTGGTCCCCATTTTACGAGATGGATCTTTTTGGATTCACAGTTTCCTTGCCATAGAAAGTTTCTTCTAATAGAATCCAATACATTCATTACATCGATTGACATAGGAAATAAGGACTCAAGTTTCTTTTAATAGTATCCAATATGTTCATTACATCGATTGACATAGAGAGTAAGGACATCATGTAAGTAGGTAAGACATCTAAGACACTATTGATAAGTATCACTTTACCACCCAAAGTCAAGTATTAGCTCTTCTAGTTGACAAGCTTCTTCTCACATTTCTCCAAAACAATATCCCATATATCCTTTGATTTACTCTTAGCTCCTAAAGGCATATGCATACACAAGAATTAAGCCAAAAACCTCACCANTATATTGGCTATACTAGGCACCTCATTTACGGGGTAAATGAAGCTTTTGCCCCAGTTGATTTGGAGATCTGAAATGGCTTCGAACAGAATGAGAATGACTCTCAAATACTTCAACTGATTACTATTTGCATCACACAATATCAGAGTGTCATCAGCATATTGAAGACAGGAGATGGTCAAACCCGGACTGTTATCCATGTTTGCATTAAAACTCCTTATCCAACTGTTTGTTTGAGTCGTCCTTAGCATGCCATTGAGACCCTCCATTGCCAGAATGAAAAGAAAATGGGACAAAGGGTCCCCTTGTCTCAACCCTCTCCCAAAAGAGAAGAAACCAGAGGGAGAGCCATTTATCAGGATTGGGAATTTCACAGTTCTAGTATAAAATTTGATCCAGTTGGTTCATCTGCCACCGAAGCCCATATTCTCCAATATCTTCAGGAGAAAGTCCCGATTTAGATGATCATAGGCTTTCTCAATATTTAGTTTACTTAAAATGCTAGGGACCTTACTAATCTTTCTCACATCCACACATTCATTAGCAATCAAGATAGCATTCCATAATCTTTCTACCCTTAATAAATGACATTTATTGAGCATCCACCAATTTAGACAATACTTTCTTAAGTCTTTCAGTCAATTTTTTAGATGATTTCATAGATGCTACCTATTAGACTGATAGGTCTAAAATCCTTCAATTCTTTGGCAAGTTTTCAATTTTTTAAGATTCAAATTACTGCAAGTTTTGTGGAACTCTTTTCAATTCTGCTGCCCCTGACATAAGCTTTCTCTCTCACTCCAGCGAAGTGTGGAATATTCTTGACTATTGTTTTAGAGTCAGACCTGAAACAACCAATTGGTTAATTACACTAAACATCCTTGTAATATGGCGTAGTTTCATATACATCCCCTCTATTTTAAAGTGAAACACTTATAACTTCTATATTATTAAAATTCTATACTTACACCCTCTATGAGGTATATCCATAGCTAACAACAACAAAAAACCCAATGTAATCCCACGGGTGGAGTCTGGAGAGGGTAGAGTATACCTAGACTGTAACCCTACCTTGAGAAGGTAGAGAAGTTGTTTTTGATAGACTCTCGCCCATATCCATAATTAAGTATATTAAAATATTGACATTAAAAT
>JACEIK010000463.1:305150-324510 GCA_018107945.1 Datura stramonium | reverse complement strand
CTATATATGTATAAGAAATTGTATAAATATTAACCGTGGCACTCGGAGTAACAATGAGACTCATGGTGCCAATGGCTAAAGCTTAAGTTTCACACCCTGGGGTCGCATGGTCAAATCCTATTGGAGTCTAATTTTTAAGACTATTTTATGTGACATCCTCTTTGTAGAGGATTTGTTGTTTAAAAAATGTCATTTGGTAGAATCGAACCTTAGACCTCTTTTAACTAAAAAGTCTAATTTCACCAACAAGACAAGACTGAATTTTAGGGCAAGTATTGCTAATAATTTTTAAGTATCTTGGTTAACAACAATTTGCCTAATATGCAACAATGAGAATTGTATGCTGCGAGCAAGCTGAGCTAGCGCAATTTTAGGATTTTTGCCGTTTTGATTTGCTAAACATATTCATTGATCATCTACTATTGCATTGCAAAGTGGCTAATAGATTATGGAGGATGGCCCTTAACTTGTTTGGAATGCAATGGGTGATGCCGGGCACACTAAAGGAGGCTTTGTGAAGTTGGACTCGTAAAAGAGGCAAGAAAGGCCCAAGGGCATGGAGAGTGGCCCTGTTAGAAATCATGTGGGTTATTTGGAAAGAGAGAAATAGGAGGGCTTTTGAAGGAGTGGAGCAAACTTTTATGAAATTGCGAAGTAGTTCTAGTCTCTAGTTTCTTTTTGGTGTACTTTCAGGTCCCTATGTTTATAGAGGATGGGACCTCTTTTGTTGAGAACCTTATTATGGTGTAGGTTTTCTTTTTTGGTATATGACTTGTATATGAGGTTCCCACAAATATTAATAAAAAATTTTACCTTATAAGAAAAGGAAGCTTCTTTGCTCGCTTCCCTTAATTCAATTAAAATCGTCCAAAAGTTAATTCCATCCAACCATGTCTTACTTTCACTTAAATTTTCTTGGCGCTTATTTTTCTCTGCAGTTTTATAATATAAACAGCATTTGATCACTGTGCTTCTGTTAATTGTTATTTAAGTTCACTGTGAAGGCATTATGTAATGATTGTCCACTTTAAACCTGCAGACCTTCATGAAAAACTTAAAGAAGTTGACAATGACAGCAGAAAGAAGCTAAACATCTTGCGCGGCTTTTTCTTTTGGTTACAGGTGAGTTTCTCATATTCTGAATAATGAATTGTGCAATGCATTCTTTGACTGGACTTCTTGGCCGCCTACATATGTTCTCCACGTCTACAGCATACATCATATCTCCTTTTTTGATAAGGGAGCATGCATCATGTTTTCTGTCACTTCATTGCCTCCTGCGTACTCTGTCATAGCAACATCCTTTAGGGCCAACACCACGACGCATGCTGGCCATGCTAACCCCTTGGTGCGGCAGTGTGAACCTTCATGGTAAGGTCCTAGAAGGCTGCCCATCTAGAGGCATCTGGAGCTTCCATGCTCAGTGACCTTGGGAATACACTTACAATGACTTACAGAACAACTGATCAATATAAAAAGAAATTGTTTTATGCATATCCATTTAAAATGCACAGCCTTACTGTACTTCACAATTATAAAAATACTAGTCCAGTTAGATTTCTGGAGAAAGCAATAAGTAACCTAATCGTTTTATTATTAGTAAGATACATATTATATTCATCTGACCTCATTAATAAGTAATTTTGTTTTGTTGAATTTCCCTCTTGAGTTGTGTCTCATTTGACTTCATGAGTTCACTTACTCTAACTTAATCCCCCAAAATTTTTTGGGTTTTCGGAGCTCCTTGGGCTGAGTATTGCACAATGTAATGGAGCTAATATTAAAAATTTCTGTAATTTTGCATCTTCTTGATGCCAGCAAACAACTTTAAAAAAAAAAGTAATGATCAGATACTTTTGTAGCCAAATCCAGATTCATCATCCTTGATTGTTGTCGAGATAATCAATTTTGGTTTATTATGTAAACAAATAAGTTGGTGTTGTTGTTACATGTAATGGAGCTTGTGAAAACATCCAGTATGCTGATATAAGGCAAAACATCATTGCTTTTGGCATCTTGTTTGACTTTTTAATTTACCTATATTCAAACTCACGTGACTCGCAGAATAAAAATGTTTTGATGATTGATAACTTGATCCAACTGAAGCTAACCTTTTTTTTCTTTTTGGTTTCCGTAAGAATCCAATTGAAGCTTTTAGAACAACTTAAATTTGATATTCCTATGCTGGTTTGGTGCAACTATTATAGGAGACTTGAGCATTGATCTCATTCGTCTAGTCTGAGGAACATCGATATGAGGGATTGATGAGATAAATTCCATACTTATATTTAAACAGCAATTACAATAATCCCATATTTGAGACAATAACTCTGCTTCTTACTATGTTCTGTTCATCACATTTTTAGTGCTTTACACAAATTAAGTTTACAACATAAACTGAACAATTGTTCTTCTGTGGTTGCTAGAATCTCACACAGAAAGGAGCCTTCAGGCCTTGGACTGATCCAGAGTGGCTCTCATTGCTTGATGCATCTAGTGTTCCAGCTCTTACTTCCGAATAGTCAAGCCGGGACAATCTGGTGAAAGATGTTACTAAAGTATGCCATGCTGAAGTTGGAAATTATACAGTGCATTGTCCGTTTTGTCATGATTCAGTAAGATATTGAAGTCTATGCATCATACAGGGAAAACAAACCAAGTGGATTATCTTGCTATATTTGTCTTTCCGTTTTTTTGCTAATAAGATTGTAGTACTCTTCTGGAAGAGTTCAGTCCTTGCAGCCTGGTATAATCCCCCTGGAATTATATCTTGTGCTACTTTGTGTTGTTGATTTACCTTAAGTTACTTTTATGCAAAACAAAATTGGATGATATCTTCATCTGCTTGTGTCTAATTTCTTCTTTCCTTTTTTACTCTGTTCTGTTGCCTATTTAAGGTTATCTTATTATGTCGCCTACGGGAGGTCACGGGTTCAAGCCATGGAAACAGCCTCTTGTAGGAATACAAGGTAAGACTGCATACAATAGACCCTTATGATCCGGCCCTTCCCTGAAACCGCGCAAAACAGGAGCTTTAGTGCACCAGGCTATAGGCGCACCGGAGGATGCTGTCTTACCCACTCTAACACCCCTTTTAACACAAACCTTTGTATTACAGAAGCGTTTTGCGGTTTAAACACAAATCGTGTGCGATCTCAGCTCCACCCTCAAAAGTTAGCTCATGAGGTAAACACAAATCGTGTGCAATCTCAGCTCCAACCTCAAAAGTTAGCTCATAAGGGGAGGATTGTCCAAGTCCATATAAGCAAACCGCCTGTCTATTCCCCAACCAGTGTTGGACTCTAATCCACTCTAACAAATATCAAATCTGGTATATGTAGATGTTGTGACTTGAGCATCTTAGGAATGCAGTTTTGGAAGCTTTTCCTCTATTTTGGACTGTCATTTTCTCATTTCCCTTGCCAGAAAGAGGGTAAAACTGGCAGTTGTAGGGAGAAAGAGAAAGCAAGGTAAAAGTTCTTTTGTATATTTACTTGTACATTTTCTGGGAAAGTTCTTGATAGGGGAATGAGAATTGAGAAGGAAAGCAAAGAAAACTCAGATTCATATAATCGACTTCAACTTATTTAAAACTGAGACGTAGTTATTATATTCGCAAAATCTGCAATAATATCTCTGTTAAGGAACCTTTACTGAGTCATTCTCCAAACTTTTACTCTTGACAGTTATAAGTTTCTTTCAATTCTTCCTTTCTTTCTATAGCATTAAAAATTGTACTTGGTTAGGAAAACTTCTCAATCATTTCATTAGTTAAACTAATACAAAGACATTTTTTGGGGGGAGGGAAAAGTTCAACACGAATACTGTCTCTTTTATAACGATGGTGTCCTGCTCAACTTGCATGCGTCTCAACTAATCTATCAGGTACCTATTACTCACCACCAGCACATATATCGGGTAACAAGAAAAAAGAAAACCTAAGATTAGAATTTGATCACTTACCTAAAAGATACAAGGTCAAAACATATTGATAAAAACAAAATATTAGATGAGAGAATTGAAACAAATGGCCTAAACATAGAAATAAAAACAAATCAATGAAAAAGAAAGTAACAAAGAAACAAAAAAAATAGAAAAAAATGCTATGTATAGCTATTGCTTCCCACAAATGAGGGAGTGGTTCATATAACCCTTTTTATCATCTTATCTTTTCACAAATTGTTTCTCAACCTCATGCTCTAAGTTAAGTGTTCTGTGGTCCTGTATAAAAGCTCTTGTAAAGTAAAAAAGATTTAAATTTATGGCTTTCTTTTCATGTTTCTATCTTGATAAGCTTTTTGATTTTTTTTCCCACATATTCTATTCGAACAATATATTCGTTCCGTCTCAATTTATGTGATGTACTTTAATTGAACACAAAATTTAACATTTTTAAAACTTATGATCTAAAATAAGTTATAAATATTTGTATCTAGTTAAACGTAAAAATAATAAATTTAAAATTAAATTATTTGATTTAATGTAAACACTTAGTGCGAGTAATCAAATGAGGAGGAGAGGAGACGTGTGGTGTTTTGCCACACCCTCAAATTGTGGGGAGGACCGCATTTGTACTATTCCNCGTGTGGTGTTTTGCCACACCCTCAAATTGTGGAGAGGACCGCATTTGTACTATTCCCATAGCATTACTTTCTTTCTATTTTTATTTTTTATTTTGAAAAATATTTTTAAAAATAAATATTTGACGACTTAAAAAAATAACAACGTGAAATTTGAAAAAGATAAAATATATGCAAAATTTCACCCCCACTTTAAAGAGTCCTCGGCTCAAGTAATGCACGTCTCAACGAAATAAATATAGAAAAGATTTTCCCACATATAATTAAAATGCAATCGCTTAAAAAAGAAAATACTGATTTTTTTTCTACCTGCAATAATAGGAAAAAAGTACTGATATTGAGGCAAAAATTATGGTTTTTTTTTTGGGGGAAAGTATTAAAAAATAAAATTGGACGTATCAAAATTCACAAATTTTTTAGCCACAGGATTAGTATCCACGTTAGTCACTTATCTGCCACGTCAAGTCCAAGGTGGGACCATGTAGAAGGTTGAAGTGGTATAAGAGTTTGTATTTGTTGCTTTGGACTTTTCATATTCCCCTTTGGCTTTGCTTCTCTGCTCTGAGCCTTTTATAGTTATTAACTCCAATTTCAGGTACATAGTCTCTTGTATTTCAATTATATTTATGCATGTATATAAATGTTTGTGTGAATTATGCGAGTTTACGTTCTATGCACTGACGGTATAATAGTTGTTAATAGTAACTACACAAACATATATAGAGTGAAAGGTAGTCAGTTTAACACCTGAGAAACTGTGTTGAGTGTATTTTACGAGTTTATGTTATGTTCTCTTAGCGGTTGACTATGGTGGGTAAGTATGAAGATAGGTGGAGGTAGGTCGAATAAGTATTGGGGAGACACGTGTTTAGACATGACATGATACACTTGCAGTTTACCGAGGATATGGAGGTTGATGATTAAGGTTGAAGGAGAGTAGGTAGTAGTTGTTGGTATTGTTATTATTACTCTCCTGCTGTTTTTATTCTTCGAGTTTATTATTACCTGTTGTACTTCCTTTGCTTCGGTTATTATAGTGTTTGGTGTTGCTATCGTTCTCTTCTCCAATATGTTCAACATGACTACTTGCTGCACTTCTATGTTTTCTTTCAGTACTTGATTTTGTTAGGCCTTACTTTTGTCGAGTTTCTATGGGAAACAACCTCTCTACCTTCACGAGGTAGGAGTAAGACTGCATATACACCACCTTCACGAAACCTCACTTGTGGGATTTTACTAGATTTATTGTTGTTGTTGTTTATGTTATGTGCACTTACAGGGTAAATATTAAATTCACATACAACAAGTTAAGAGTACGATATCTTACAAAATAGAGTAATAACATGCTATAACCGGTTGAGTCGAGTAATTTTTTATTTTTTTTTACTATCGGGTATATAACTTAAACTCATATTATATAGTAGTCTTTGACTGGATACAATATGTTGATTTTATATTACTTTAGCACTGTAGGTGAAGAAATACTAAGCAATAGTTAAAAAGATTAGTTAAATCCAAAAAAAAATTAACAGGATTCTTGAAAGTTGTGAGGATGTATGGAATAATAATATTAGTGAATTTAATCGTAGAATTTAATTATTGATAATTTTACACCCCTTTCATTTCTTTGACCTTTTGCTTACTAATTAAATTACCTAACATCTAGGCTGATATTGTGCAAAGTGGTTAACTGAGTCAATTAGTGGGGAAAAAAATGAGTTTTTTCTTTGTAGCATCGTAGGGTGTGGCTAGCGGTCAATGAAGTGAATGAAAACTATAGAAAATCGGGGTTTGAAGTTCGAACCGATGGAATAGTTGCATGCACAAGCTGGTCCAGACACTATCCTTATAAGAAAAAGATGTATTTGTTTAGTGTTTTGTTCTAGCTATACATGTGGTAAAACATTTGTTTTTCTTGTTCCTATTTGGCTGCTTGCTTTGCTTTGTTGAAATTGAGATCCTATTGTCAATGATGTAGTAACTGGATTTTTGTTCTTTTTTGTGTGTATGTGTGGATATATTGAAGGCATAAGGTGAATTGTTGAAGGGGGAGAAAATGGACTATGTTAATGGACCTGGAAGGAACCATTTGTTTGTTCCGGGACCTGTTAATATCCCAGAACAAGTTCTCCGTGCTATGAACAGGAACAACGAAGATTACAGGTCCCCGGCTGTTCCTGCTCTCACAAAGACTTTGCTTGAGGATGTGAAGAAGATTTTCAAGACTACTAGTGGAACTCCATTTCTGATCCCAACTACAGGTATAGTAATATGTTGATATCTTACTCTTTTTTTCGTCTTGTTATTTGCATCCGAACGAGTTTTTGTTTACTGATACATTGGTTCCTCTAAATACTTTTGGTATGTATTGCTACTTATTTCAATTTTCCAGACAAGGGAAAGACAAGTTGCTTAGGTTTCGTACTCTTGATTATCCACCTTGGAGTTTAAAATGACGAGATAAGATAATTTTTTTAGCGTTATGATGAATCTTTTGCCCGTAAAATTAGGACAAAATGGAAGAAAAAGACCTATATAGGCGATATCAATCAGTTGAGATTAAGTCTTAGTAGTACTTTTAGGTACAATATTCTTTAAGGAGTCGTTTAGTTCTGTCAGAGGTTTATATGTCAATAGAAGAAAATGTAAAAAGAACGTCTAATGTTTTTCTATATTATATCATATTGAGTTGAGATGAGTTTGAATGGAGCGACATGGGTAGTAGGGATTATTATAGCCAGGCCTCAGAAAACACTTTTGATTGAGACATAGTTGTTCTGTTGCTGTATTATGATTCAAATTGAGCTTGTCCGTCTTCTGTTATAACAATAAACAAAAGGTGATGGCTTTGTTATAATTTTAAGTAGTTCTTGGATTTCTTGTGGCTCAACTGTCGAACTCATGATGGACAACCTCATTGTTTCCGTGTGGCAGGAACTGGTGCGTGGGAAAGTGCACTGGCGAACACATTATCTCCTGGTATTCGAATCATCTCTTTCCTCATCGGTCAGTTCAGTCTGCTTTGGATTGATCAACAGAAACGCCTCAGCTTTGGCGTTGATGTTGTTGAGAGTGATTGGGGCCAGGTGCAAGCCTTGAGGTTTGGCCTCAAAGTGCAGCAGATAAGTCGCACACCATCAAGGCGATCTGCATTGTGCATAATGAGACAGCCACTGGAGTTACCAACAACTTGGCTACTGTAAGGAGCTCGGTAATGTTATCTAAACCGTGGCATTTATTCTTCGAAAAATTGAATTCAGATATCGAAAACTATGCATGAAATTCACTATCTCTGAAGTTTCGTGTCTGTTTCTGTCGATGCCTCCCAGATCACTACCAGCATCCTGCCCTCTTCCTTGTTGATGGAGTGTCCTCAATTTGTGCACTTGATTTTCGTATGGATGAATGGGGCATAGATGTGGCACTTACTGGTTCCCAGAAAGCGCTTTCCCTTCCCACAGGGCTCAGGGATAGTCTGTGCTAGCCCCAAAATGAGGAATAGCAAAACTGCAAAATCCCAGTGAGAGTTTTTCTTCGACTGGAGCGATTACCTTAGGTTCTACAAGATGGGAACTTATTGTGCTATACTCCTTCCATCCAACTTTTGTATGGTCTGAGAGCAGCTCTCGACCTTCTTTTCGAGGAAGGCCTCGAAAATGTGCTTGCAAGACACGCTCGCCTGGGAAAAGCAACAAGGTAAAAGTAAAACCTCTGTTGGTAAATAAGGAAGGACCAAAAAGCTCAACCAATATATGCTATCTTGTCTATGACTTTTTAAACATGCTCTTATAGTCACAGAAATGTTATTAACCTTGGTAAAATCATACATATTAGAGTCGGAGAGTTACATTTCGTTGGTAGTGATTAACATACATAGTTGGAGATTCGTTCTTGAAACGGAGGAATGACACAACATTCTTTTGAATGAGAATGCAGACTTGCTGTGGAGGCCTGGGGCTTGAAGAACTGCACTCAGAAGGAGGAATGGTTCAGTGATACAGTCACAGCCGTTGTTGTTCCTCCATACATCGACAGTTCTGAAATCGTGAAAGCGGGCATGGAGGCGATACAACTTAAGCTTAGGTCTTGGCCTAAGCAAGTGGCAGGGAAGGTTTTCAGAGATAGGACATCTCGGCAGCAGACGAGGTATAAGCTACTCTTTGCTGCAGATAACATGTGTTATTTTGATCGCGCATTTTGTGAAGACTAACAAAATAAAGATTAACGATCATTTCCTCGATCACAAGAAGGAATTCGTACATTTAAAAAAGAAAAAATTCAAGATCATTCTTTACCATATGCTTAAGCTCTGGTTTGTTAGTCTACTGGCACCAGATGTTCAACATCATCCGAGTTAGGGACATGATTGTTTTGGTACTAATGCTAATTAGATGAATCGTACATGACTTTTAGTATATAGTCATGAATCGGAAAATAGATATACTATAGAGGTTCGTTCGGTGCAAGTTGGTAGGTATCAAGTGTCAGTCACGTCTCATCAATCCCATTTTGGGGAGTGACAAGGGATGTTTCAAGTTGGTTTATCCTAAAATTAGACTCTTTTCTTCATTTTTTTCACTTCTATGTAAATTTATCGCGGAATTACGTGGCTTTCTCGTGGAAGCTACGTTCTTCGAAGCTCACCTAGCGCCTCGAGTGTGGATCCTCTAAATATGCACTACTTTTAGGATCGACACGCAGTGATGTTTGAAGAATCGGCAGCGTAGCTTATTAGTCAAACCTGTTTTTTAGGTGCTCTCTTGTGTTTGCCACTCCATCCGTTCTAATATACATGACACTATTTCCATTTTGGAACGTACCGAAATGTTCACACAATTCTATTTCCGTACAAATTTCGTTACTAAGAGAAATTGAAATCTAATAAAACTATTTAGTCTTTAATTTGACGCAATGTTTTCTCTCTTTTTAACCAGCATTGATACTCTCTCTTCATCACCATTCAGCGGCCAGAATTTCAACTTATGACTAAAAGCTACTAAATTCGCCTCTACCTCCACCCCTGCCATTTAACATCTGAAAATCCCAGGTATTAAATGAAGCGAAATCGCGTAAAGCGAACCGAATGAGTAATCCTTTTATACTACTTTTTGATCTCTTTATTATTTGCCATCACTAATTCTTGTATTTTGGTTTTGTAGTTGCAACTATTGGGATGTCTTGCTGGAAGTTGAAATGGTACTTAAGGATGTTGGTTATCCAGTGGTTGGCAGTGGAGTTGCAGCTGCTAGTGCTTTTCTGCAAATTCCACTCCACTTATTCCATCAAGGATTTAATTCAATTATTATTATTATTATTATTATTATTAAAAGTATACAAAAAAACCAATGCATGTAAATTATTCTCTTCATGTCACTTTTGTTCAATGTTCAAAATACTGGTTGAGAATATTTTTCTAAAATTGCAAAATTCCTGTTTTTTATTGATTTTATTCTTACGCTCTTTTCAAAAGTCGATGATTATTCATAAGTATTATCCTGACATCAAAGAAGAGTTCGACTCAATACTTTACATCTTTTTGTCACTTTTGCCTTTTAACTTTTGATTAAATGAAATCATAAAAAAACTTGTAAAATTATGCTAATCTATGCAGAATTTAGTTTACTTGTTAACACTCAAGACATGATATTGTTATAATTATGTTATTCTAACAATTTAAATATCACAAAATTACAAAATCTAAATCAAAGTACTATATAGCGAAATTACAAATTTCATTAAAGATATTCAAGATGTAATTTGTATTTATAAAAAAAAACAAAATTCATGAATTATAAAATTCATTAAAATAATAATATATTATATATATATATTATTGATTTTTAAAAGTTTAATAATATTAATTCGCTGTCATTCGATACATATAGCCACGTATGCCAAGAGGTATATAAGAAAAATGAAATAATATAAATTTTAGAAGATTTTTCAAGGGAAGGAAAGGAGTAAGAATGTCAAAATTATCAATTTAAAAATATTTTTAATTATGTGTTTATTTTTGTATTTTAATTAAATTACATGTTTTTTTTGTTTTTTTAAAAATTAATTCAAATCCATAGAAAACATATATACTAATTTAGGGAAATGTTCTTTATAGAAGATTTTTTATTCTCCTAAGTTCGAACATAAAAACTTAATCCATCAATTTGATCTCACCAATTCAAAAACTTCGTCATTTATTTTTAATTTGGTATTTATTTATAACGAAGATTCGATTAGATTCATTCAAAAGAAACGCTATTTGCCAAAAGAACTTCTTAATATCTCGAGCTCGAGAAATAAAAATATCTAATTAAGGCGGCATTTGTCCATTGCTGTAGCCGCGGTTAGGGGTAGTCGTAGTTCGGTTTGGGTCGGGTTACAGTAGAAACCAAAAAATCAAATTAATTTGAGTCGGTTTTTATGTTGCAGCCAGCCAAAGCCAGTAAAATAAATAGCCGTCGGTTTGGTTCTTGTCGGTTTGGTTCGGTTTGGTTCGGTTTGGTTGAGTTTATAGCGGGCAATGATAAATTAATAGTAAAAAGCAACCCAGAGAGCGTGAGATAATTATTTAGTGAGCATTAGGAATCGATAGTTACCATGCTATCGCGAGATGAATGTCTGAATCTTATTATTTTTCAACACTATTCAAAGTTTTAGTATGTTTAATTTGCGTAAATGTGAGGTTTTTCGCTTGCGTCAATGCAATGTCAACACGAGAATAATGTACAACTTTATATAGAATGGTCGATTCTTGAAGCTCAAGGAGTAGCAATGAAGAGTAGATGAATGTCTTACTTGAAAAAAAATAAAAAATAAACCAAATATGTCGCATACATATAAACAATTGAAACTTCAAGTATTGGGTTTGGGCCAATATCTTTTAAGTAATAAAATTTAAAAAGTGTTGTAGTGGCATGCGCGAAAAAATGTATATTAAAAATTAAATTAATGATTAAAGATATAAAATATTTATAGTTATTTATGAAAAACTCTTATATTCAAATAATTATAAATTTACATATAAAATTTATACGATTCGATTTGATTATTTAACTTTGATTTTTAGAATAGAGATCAAACTAAATATCATTGATTTTAAAATTTAAATATTAAATATATTCAAATAATTATAAAATTTACATATAAAATTTATCAGTTCGATTTGATTATTTCTTTGATTTTTTTTTAGTAAAACCGAGATCAAACTAAATATCATTGATTTTTAAAATTTAAAATCAAACCAAATCAATTCAAATCAAATATCAAAATTTTTAATCAATTTGATTTAATTTATGATTTGATTTGATTTTTCACCAAACCGAGACACCGCGGCGGTCGAAAAGACAACATTGGTTGTGTTAATATGTCATTTTGTGGGACCCAACATGGATCCTACTTAAATTGTGAAAGTGGATAAAGTGGATATACCCTTTATATTTATCTCCATTTTTTCTTTCCATCTCTTTCCCTAATTTTTTTTCCTTTTTATGGGAACAATGGATAGTACCTGCGAGGCGAATAGTAAATGTTGACCATCTCTCTCATATAAATTTTTTTTTTTAGCTTTCTGTTTTTTCATTCCCACCTCAATTCTTGATTCTTCCGCTTCTTTTGGGTCTTTAAGGAAAAAAAGTTTGAATTTTTCTCACGGGATTTACCAAGAAAAAGGAGAAGAAGAAGAAAAAAAATGGAGCTGAGAAGTATATTCTTGCCTCAGTTCAAGATTCAACAACCTCAATTCACTTGGGGTTTCTCTAAACAAGAGAAACATGAACCCCTTTTTGTTGTCAACATTTTTAGCAGGTAAATATGATGTTTTGTTTGAAATGTGTTCCTAATAGATTAGATATAGTGGATTTGTATAGCCGAAGCCAATGAGTTTGTGATTTACTTAAATAAAGTTAGTTCTTTTATTTGTGAATCTGAATGAGATGGATAATAATAGATATAGAAGATTTATATGGCTGACCCAGATCAGTTTGTAAATGATTAGTTTGTGATTTACTTAATACCCAAATCAAACTGGTGGATCACGCTTGGGTATTTCCTTAAAAGGTTGCATGTTAAGTAAAGTTAGTTTTTTTTATTTGTGATTCTGAAATGGGTACAATAGAATGGAATATATATAGAAGATTTATGTAGCTGACCCAAACTAGTTTGTGATTTACTTTATACCAGAAATCGAATTGGTGGATGTAAATGAAGCTAATGGTGTTCTCAGACTTGGTGTTTCTTGAGAGGGTTGCATTTAGTAAAGTTAGTTCTTTTATTTGTGATTATGAAATGGATACAATAGAGGGATATAGATATAGAAGATTTATATAGCTGACCCAAACTAGTTTGGGTTTTTATTTAGTACAGAATCGAATTAGTGGATATATGTTTGAAGCTAATGGTGTTCTCAAACTTGGTATTCCTTGAAAGGATTGCATATAAACAAAGTTGGTTCTTTTATTTGTGATTCTGGATGAAATTGGTATATTGGAGTGGAAATGTGGAATAGGCAGAGAAGATTTATGTCGATGACTTGAACTAGTTTGGGATTTACTTAATACCCAGATTGGATTGGTGCATCTCTATGAAGCTAATGGTGTTCTCAATTCTCAATCTTGGTATTTCTCTGACTTTGAGGGGTTTACATGAAAATAAAGGTGGTTCTTTTATTTGTGATTTTAAATGAAATAGATCCAGTTGACTGGTAATATTGAATACCTAAAGAAGATTTATATAGCTGACCCGAACTAGTTGGGGATTTACTTAATACCCAGATTGGATTGGTGTATCATGCATGTATATGAAGCTAATGATGTTCTCAAGTCTCAATCTTGGTTTTCCTTTGAAGGGTTGCCTGTAAATAAAGGTGGTTCTTTTATTTGATTCTAAATGAAATAGGTCCAGTGGAGAGGAAATGTAGAACATACCTTTCTCAGCCCTTTGTCTAAGATCAGGTGGAGAGGAAATGTAGAACACATATAGAAGATTTATATAGCTAACCTAAACTAGTTTGGGATTTAGTTAATAGCCGAATTGTTATTCCCTCAAAGGATTGTATGTAAATAAAGTTGGTTCTTCTATTTGTGACTCTGAATCAAATGGGTCAATGAGTTGAATAGCCAATGGAGTTGAATAGTCATAGAAGATATATATAGCTGTCCCAAACTAGTTCAGTTTACTTAGTACCCCAATAAATTTTTTAGGATATATATGATGCTAATAGTTTTCTTGAACTTGGTATTTTATTAAAAATTGGCGTGTGAATAAGTTGGTTCTTTTATTTTTTCTGGTTAACCTGAGAACAAACAGAGCGGTAGCGAAGTTCTTTTCAATGTTATTATGTTTCCAAATAATTAAGGTTGGGCGCTGGACCATTTGTATAAAATGCTTAGTTACTAGTTCGGTACATTATTCAACAGTTTTGTAATGGATACTGTTACAATTGTTAAAAAGAAAGTGTAATGGATTTAAGATCTCTAAATTTGTTCATGGGGATATTGTTTTTGTCAAGAACATGCCAAGTAAAGAGGCTTAAGTTCTAAAGATATGTTCTTCGTCACCATATGAAAGGTGAAAGATTTATTAAGTTATATTTCTTTTTGGCATCTAAATAATCATCTAACTTCTGTGTTTTCTCTTCTTTCTGATGGTATCCTATCTGCTCCTAGGGAGGCTTTCCCCATTTCATATGATAGGTGGAAAAATATCGAAGTACATTGCAATAATGACCAAAGTATCAGGCAGTCACCCCTGTCAAAGCAGGACAATGCAAATTTACCTCAGCTATCTTTTAACCGGCTTCAGCAAACTGATGATGAGTACTGTGGATTGCAAAGGCGGAAATTTGGTCGTTTCATTGCTCGTGAGGCCGTGCTGGATGAAGAATATTGGGTTCGTTCTGCTTCTTCTGTTCTCTTCTAAAGAAAATTTCATGGCTCTTCTTTGTTACTTTTCCTAAAAGTATTTCAGATTTTCTTGTTCCACTGTCTTACTGTCAATGGCAGACAGCAGCCTGGCTACGGGCAGAAGCTCATTGGGAATCTGTGTCCTATATGAGGTTAGGGTTCGCTCTTATCACCTGTACCTCCTATAATTAGAACTAGTTTTAAATTGTTTTCTAAATGTGTCTGAGTTGTTATATGGTAAATATTAATTGTGGTTTTGCTAATTTTAGGCATGTTGATGCATATAAAAGAAAGTATGCCGAACAGGTGAGTTGCAGTAAAAACCTTTTTGTTTGTTAGCAATTAAAATGTTATTTGGTTGAGTTGAGATCTTACCATCAAATGTTTCCCCCCTTTTTCCTGTACTCAGTAGAATAACACAATGCAGTCACTTATTGTTTTAAAAAAATTGCCCCGTCTCATGGCTTGCTCACAATGGTCTATCCTATCATAACTTTTATCCATATCTTTAGGCTGGGTGGTTAGTAATAACTTCAATGGGCCTTCACATATTTATTGGTGAAACACATATAAAGATCACTGCATTACCTCTATTTCTTAGTATGAGAGCGCCTTGCCAAAAAAGAAAAGTTCTTACTGTAAGAGCTATTCTTCTCATGCCAACTCAAGGTATATATCAGCCGTTTGAGGCTGAATTTTCAGTAGTTGTTATGCGGCAAAAGGAAGTTGTACCCTCTGCTGGAAGAAGCCCGGTTCTGTAAAAGCTGTAGGAAAAATTCACATGTAAGATCATGTGAGCTTGCATATTCATGCTCCCTTCATTAGTTTAGTGACTTCTGTGATTTTAGTATTTAGACTTGACAAAAGTGCACAAACAGATCCTTCTCTAGTTGAAAAGATGGAATATTTAGAATTTGGGACTATAGGTTTCAGTTGACGTCGAGCTTCATTGCCAATAAATGAAATATACGGCTCATTAGACATGTTCAAATTTGGCAATGATATATATGTGGTGTAAACAATAACAACTATGCTGTAATGTTCTTCTCCAGTTTACATAAATATTGATCATCACGTGTTGCTTGCTCTAAATTCTGCTGCTAGTATTGCTCAAACCCTCATTTTTCTTTGCATTTCCTTTTCTTCCACCATATGTGTGCAGGAGTTTTATGCTTTAAAGAGAAGATGTTCTGGTCAGGATGGAAATTGCTTGAAGTGCTTTTGTTTTGTTGCGGTACGTGTTGTGGCTTCTAGACTGTTACCTTCTTCTTCCTTAGTGCTGTGTATTAACAAGTTGCAATTGGTTAGTCATAGTTGATTTAGATGGCTTTTGAGCTTTAAAAATTGCTTTCATTTTACCATTGATTTCAAATGCCGTGCTTTGCGTCTAGTTCGTCAATCTTTCATCTGCTGCCAATCTCATAGTATCTAAGGTCCTTCCACTTTATCGGTAAAAAGTAATGATGGAAATCTAATTTCTCTATAGCCAGTGCTAGTCACGGTTCTGATTTATTATGTGTAAATAGTTGCTGACTTGGGTGCTGGTTCATAGGCTGAAGAAATCTAAGCACCTCATACAACTGGGCTGTTTCATAGTGCATAAAGACTGACAAACCATGCTAACAACTGAACTTTTTACTGCCGCCTTTGCTTTAGATGTGGCCTCTTCATGTCATGTTAAAGTTGTTGAATATTTAAGTATCTTATACTAGATTATCTGGAGCAGAGGAAACATTTTTCAGGCTATCAGTTATTTGGTACGTGTTCACTAATTTCCTTCTTTTCAAGAGTTAACTACATCTGAATTTAACGCCTATTTTCTGATTTAGAATGTAAAAGCACTTAGGTCTTGGATGTTTCCGGCATAGGAGGTAACAAAGCTGCTCCTTTGAGCAATTCCTTCATCCAATGTGAGAATGAGTTCATATAGATTGTGCTGGATGTTGTCGATGAATTCCAGCTAGGAAGTAACATGAAGACTACAAAAATAAAATTTTCTGTGTTAAAACCGTGAAAAACTAGACTGCCTATCAGACAAAAGGTTCAATTGTATCCATACATTTTGAGTTTTGATGAGAAGATTCTTACTCCCTTGAGGGGTAGAGCAATTAAACTTCACCACTCTGTGCCAAGTGGCCTGATTCTTCTTCAAGTGATGACAATTGACATCCTCTTTCCAAGTTCTACTTTCTGCAAAATATAATGTTCAAACTGTAATAAGCATACTTAAGAATGTCTGCTATGCACTTAAGATGGTTGTTATGTGATATATATTCTTTCAGAGTTTGATATTTTCCTTCATGCAAGTAAGATGATTGTTGTGTGATATTTGTTCTTTCAAGTTTGATATTTATGTTGGATATTCCTCAGCCTTCAAATGTTTCAGGTCAAAAAGGAAGAGAAGAATGTTAGAAGAACAGTACTTAACAGTGTAGTGGGAACATTGGACCTGACCATCCGGCAATTTGTACAAAGGGAGAGATACCCAGGGGTACCAACTTAAGCAAACTTCTAGTTAAATTTAAGTTTTAATGTGTCTTCTTTTATTCTGTGATTGGGCTTAATTGTTGGACTGGACAACTGGATTTATTGCAAGTTTGCAACTTTACATATGTTTCTCTGTTCAAATAATAGGGATGCCTACATCTTTGCATTTCTCTTTTCTGGTGAGAGTCCTTTTGTTTGTGCTTTTTTCATTGTGTTCTCTCTCTTGAGTCTCTTCCCCACACCAAGTGCTGCAACAGGAAAAAAGGAAGAAGACAAGCTTGAGCTGTATTTTGTTTCCTTTCTGTTAAAGTGAGGTAAATGTGTACTAGAGTTTGCTGAACCTGCTGAATTCCTTTTCCTCTCATTGTCTCCAGGAAATCAAAAGGTTATCACCTGTCTTGTCACGTCAAGAACCCTTTGATTCACATAAATATGCTTACATTGCAAATGTTTGTGTTGCAAAGTTTGCTCGACGTCAGGGTATCGCTTCAAATGTGATACATTTGGCTGCTGATGTAGCCGCCTTAGAAGGTGCCTTGTTTCAGCTTTAAACTTCCTAATGTTACATACTGATTTACCAGTTCAGAATTGGCATCCCTCTTAATTAATTTTGCTGAACTACTTCTGATCTTATTTTTTGCATGTCCAAGCAGGTTTCAAGCAACTATTTGTTCATGTAAATGCAGACAACATGCCTGGCCAGGAACTATACAAAAAAACCGGCTTTAAGGTTAGCTTTCAGTCTATTTAGTCCTTATACTGAGCATGTTATTGCTAATGATTGTCTTTCATTAGCCTTTTTTTCCCTTCATGGTAAATGAATGGTTGTTTTGATTAGTGTGTTTTTAATTTTGGACATCTTAATGTCTTCATTGTATCTCTTATAATCATCCCATGAGTTGAAGTCGGTGCTATTGGTGATCATGAAACATTGTTGATAGACTGTTAACCTATTCAATTTCAGCTGTGAGGGACCAGACGATGAGGATTTATCAAATTAAACACTTTGCACATTTTTAGAGGAAGTAAGATGGAATATGGTTGGACACTTGTTCTAAAACATAGATGGAATGCAGAAAAACTTTATGGAAATAAAGCCACAAGAGACTGAGAGGATCAGAAAAACCCAAATTTCCCGGTTTATAGGAGCTATTCTATCTTGTCACTTGGCAACACATCATGCTCAAAACTAGAAAGTTTGCTTATAGCATAAAGTAGCTATTCATAGAGTTCTGTTTTGTGATTTCCTCATCACTTCAAATAATGGTTCATGGTTACACTTTCTGGGTATTCTGATGTTAAGTGTTACAATACTCCAGTTGATCCTTCCTGAATTTGCTTACCTACATCTGAATTCTATGTGCTTGTACTTCCTTAGTGCTTTGCTTATAGCTAAATTATGTCCTATACTAAAGGGAGCTATTGTGCTTCTTCTGGTAATTTCTTGACATTAACCTTTAGAACCTCAGGCGATTCACTTGCTCAGCTTAGTTCCAATTGTTAGGCAATGTTCTCTTAAGTTGGCTTCTTATCCTGACAACAGAATGTGAATGGTTTAACTATTATATTCTTCTTCCATTAATAAACAAAAAGACACACAGGCTGCATCAGCTTCATGAAAAAGAGTACTGTTTCCTCCTCTGCAATTTGTTCTTTTTATACCAACTATGGATTTCAGCTTTGACTTCATTAAACACACTTCGGTTGAGACAAAGAAAAATCAAGAGCTAATGGTATTTTATGATGATTGCTCAACATGAGTTGACCTATGCTGTCAGTTTTGTTTGTAAGCCAAATAAAACAAGAGATATGCCTAAACATGAAAGAATAGTACAAACTCTTCCTATCCTTATAAGGGGAAAAAAAAGGAGTTCCTACACCTTTTTCCTTGTATACACTTGAAAATGTTATGAAATGCTGCGGTAGCTATATAAGTCCTAACTTTGTAGGAGTCCAAAGTTCAGTTTAATTCGCTGAACCGCTAGTTGTGGAGACAGGCATGGTAGGCCCTTTTTTGAATCCTCCCTATTCACTAAGACCCATCTCACTGTGACTGTGTTGAGGTCATTAGATGGCGTAAGGTTGGCCCGTATGGTCAAAAGAGCTAGGATTTGGGGATTTTGTGCTGTAATCTGCAATCCCAGTTTGCAAAATCTTCTGTTTTTTTTTTTATATCTTTTATTTATCAAGTAATCATTTTCATATAAATAGGGCGTGAAAAGTGCTCATATGCAAGAAGTATACTCAAAAGTAGAGAACCTCACAGCAAAACATGGTTTTCTACAAAAGTCACCCAATCCTCTATACCTATAGGAACCTCATGGGTGCACCAAAAAGCAATAAGAGCAAAGAGACTATTTCTCAAATAAGCAAAATCTTTCTCTACGCTCTCAAAAG
>JACEIK010000463.1:255575-305136 GCA_018107945.1 Datura stramonium | reverse complement strand
CTCACTCCATACGGTCCACATGAGTGCCAAAGGAGCAACATCCCATTCTCTGCTTCTTCTCTTTCATCTTCTGTAGGAGTCTAGGAGATAAACACCTCGAGTTTCTCTCTAAAATAGAAGGTTGACATTTCTATAAGTTATGGAGCTTTACATTTCAAATTTGGAGGTTTGTGAAAATTCTCGTGCCTTTAATTTCTTGAAGTTTGAGCTTTGTTTTTTGTGAACACGTTCTTAATGTTTGAAGCCTTGTTTATATCCCGCCGCATGATTCATGAAATGTTGGATACATTCAAGGGACAAAAGGTAGTTAAACTTAATATATATGAAATGAGTCTTTAACAGTTTCAGAAGAACTCTAACGGAAGGAACACCGAGGGAGTAAATTCTATTTTGTATTATAAAGGATTGTGCCTGTAACATGTGCATGCATAATGTGAAAGGGATTTAGGTGAATATTAAATAGAAGGTTGACATTTCGAAGTTTTGATATGTGTGAAAATTCTCGAGCTTATATCTTCTTGAAGTTTGAGCTTTGTTCTTTCTGAAATGATTGTTAATGTTTGAAGCCTTGTTTATATCCCGCCTCATAATTCATGATCTATGCTGTAGATAAACTCATTTGGAAATGTATTCTGGTTATATCACTTAGTTAATACTTACAGAGTTACAGTGTCTCCATAAAAAAAATTACTTAGTTAACAGTGTTACTCATTCAAGATGCAAAACGAGTTTAAGGTAATCTGTATGAAATGAGCCCTTAATAGTGATATTCTTTCAAGGGACAAAAAGTACTGGAACTTAATCTATGTGAAATGAGTCCTTATGCTTCTGATACTGCTACATTACAAAAACCAAGAGTTCAACTTATGTGTGCTAAGCGGTATATAGACTTTTCTTTCCCTCTGTCGGGTTAAATTGACCTACAACAAGAGGTAAGCTCTTCATAGTATGTCTGATATCTCAAACCTGATGATATGATAACCTGGAGATAGAGTAAGAACTTGCTATAGCCGGTTAAATTGAAATGATAGTGTAACTCAAATCCTTTTGAAAATGCTTACTTGAATTATCTTAGAGCTGAGTCTTTTTTTCTTGCTCTGTCATTCCATGCAGATCGTTGAAGCCGCCTCATCGTCTTTATCAAAAGAACAGAGGATACTGATGTCCTTGGATTTATAAGTTCCATTGCTACTTCACTTCCTGACTATAAAGAGGATGTGGTAGTTTGTACATTTACATGTTTTAAGCCAATAGCTTGTTGGTTGATGTAAGTATCTTTGGGTAGTCAGACAACTAGTTAGTTGCAGAGAATTGTAATATATGTATAAAAAAGTTGTATGATTTGTTTCAGTCGGAGTTAGCTAAATTAGTATTAAGGAACAGGTACGTATTCGGATACATGTTTATTGAAGTATCCAATACGCGCGCGTCCAGATAAATTTTTAGTGTATTTTGAAGAATTCAGATTATGTATTCATTACTAAATGTCAGATATTTGGACATGAAATATGTTGAAAGACAAATGATGAATCCATGTAACATAGGCTGAGATATTGTTGTTTTCTTGAGGAAAAAAGATTTTGTTATCCCATCAACTACGTCTATTGCTAAACTGACTTATGAACATCCACTTTTTCCTGTGACTTAGAAATCCATTTGGATATCAGAGTTCGTTTTTTTGGCGTAAGCTCTGATCATGTATTAAAGATCGTTTTTATTCACTTGAATACAAAAGTAAATGGACCTGCTCCTTCACTTTTATTCACCTGAATATCAGAGTTCGTTTGTTTGGCGTAAGTTTTAATCATGTATCACCTTACTTCCCACCAACATAGATATCAGGTATCTAATGATTCTCAAATCACTTCATTAAACATTAGGCCGCACTCTTGGGGGTTCATAAAAACAACCTTATATAAATTCTTGAACATCTAAACATGATTTTAAAATAAATAATTTATTTTCTAGTTTTTTGTGAAAAAAAATAGCTCGAATTGGCAATCAATGGGACTAGTATTTCAAGTCAAACTTTCAATTAGGGGAGGAATACACAAATATTAAAACTATTAGGGCTTTTATGTTTCAAACTAAAATAAGTGGGAAGCAAAGTGCAATTTGCCCCAAAAATTTTCAGTTCCCTCTCATAAAACCCCTTTCCTTATCCCCTAGCTGCAGGCTTCAGTCGTCACCCCCTCACGCCACAAAATCTCCGGCCAACTTTCCGGCAATCTTCTTAGCAGGTATGGAATTCTATATCTGAGTTCTGAAGCGAAAAGAGTTTTGAGTTTTTTGACTCATCTCTTATTGATAAGAAAATATTTGAATTTTGAAGTCAGTGGGTGCGGAATATTGCTCTAATCATTAATTTTGTGAAAGTATATTGGTTTCTTTTAGTTTGGACTTCGTTATAAGTGTATAAAGTGGTTATAAGTGCTTACTCATCTAGTGCAGGATAGGTAGAGTAAATACACTCTAGCTCCGCCCCTTGTAGAGATTGAGCTTATAGGTGCAATAGTCTTCTCTTTACATTTCTAAAAAGATGCTGTTTTTACATCTTGAACCTGAGATTTTAAGGTCAATTAGCAACTCTGCGGTTGTGGTAAGACTTGTCATCACTTACTATAAATGTATAATGTATGTTTGGAAAGTGTATAGTTGAGTCGAAGACAATGAGTTCAAGAATTATACAATGCTCCTGGCTGCGAGGTGTGTTGGTGATGGGTTGGTTTCTCTTGAGTAAAGCATTGTATTTGATGTTATCAATTAGATAGGCACTATATTGAGAATGGAATGGACCTCAATAGAGTGAAATGGAAATAGAGGATTTATGTAGTCATCCCGGCTAGGTTGCGATTGAGGCATAGTTGGTTTGATTGATTGATACCTTTTTGTGATTTTTGTTTCGACCAACTTCTTAAGTGTGTTCCTCTTATTATTTAACGAGCTGATATGCAATTCTCGTTTCAATTGTAGCAATCAAATCTCATCTCTCTGTGTCTTTTCCTGTTGGCACAGTATGCCAACGCCACATAAAAGTTCTTTGTTGGTTCCTTGTGATTCAAAACAGATTAACTTGTTTTACTTACCTGGCCAGTGAGCCTAAGTTTTCTCACCTTTTTTGGCTCAAATTTCGTGGATTCAACCTTAATTTGCAACTATATTCAAAGGAAGTTATCTTTTTTATAGGTTGAATGAGCCTAAGTTTTGCGCACCTATGTTATGATCTTACTTTGTGAATGGTTTTACAGTATCATATTCTTTTCTCATGCTCGGTCCTGTTCTATTAATCTATGACCTCATTGATGTCTAATTTTGCCCTCTATTTATCATTGCGGATTTTCAGCTATTTATTCATTTAAGTGGTTAATCACATATTTGTTATTAAAAGTATTCTAGGAAGTAGAAACCTTATTTCTTATTGCTACATAGAGAGTTGTTGTCAAATATTTTGTTTTGGCTGGTTCACTAAGTTCAATGCATGCTTCAATTTGCTAATTTTCTCTAGTTTTTGTAACTGTACTGCGCCGCTTTCTATTAATTTTCTTTCTTCCTGTTGCACAGGCTTAATCTGAAACTGTGGAAATCAGAGAGAACCCGAGGGGAAAAAAATAAAAAGGTGATGGGAAAACCACCACAACCAATTCAAAATGGGAAGGAGGAGATGAAGGAGATTGATACTGCGACCACCAGCAACAATAATGAGAGCAGCAAAAAGGTGACTAGAAAGTTGCCAAGCCCGCGAGAGCTAGTATCACACTATGAATCACAAGGCATGGACTCCCAAGAAGCTTCCTTTAAGGTTATTGAGGATCTCCAGGGTGCTCTGTTCAGGGTGATCAGCTCTTCTCGAAATGACAAGAATCGTAATAATATTAGGAATGTGTCATCTGAAACCTCTAGAAAACTCGATGTCATCAATGCTCGACTGCTCAGCCTTGACATGAAAGTTGATTCCAAGCCAGGCTACCCTCAAACCCTTGCCATTGGGATGGCCTCTGGTGGCCTTCTTCAAGTGCTCCCTCGTGTTGCAGATTCAGTTGTCCAAATTTGGAATACTGTTAGAAATGCTACCAACTCAAAACAGTAATAGATCATAAATCTTGTTAGTTAGCATGTTTGCTTGTAATCATGGTTCTTTTACTTTTGAAAGAGTTATGTTGAACTTATGATATGCCCAAAAAAAAAAAATTGCTCTCTTTAAGGGCCTTTCTTTTATGAACAATGTGCAACCTTGTGTCATGAATCTTTGCATGCATCACATTTTTTTGGCTGTTAATGCCAACTACTAGTTCCATTCTCATTCTATTCTCATTATTGAAGTAACCAGTTGAAAGGTACGGTCGTTCAAGATCTATGGTCTTTATCCTGGCAATGACAAATTCAATATTTTCAATGAAGTTCGAAATTGTAGTGCTTGAGATCTGAACTTAAATTCACAAAGTGAGTGTTGAATAGTGTCAAAGTTAGAAATTTCGATAAGAATGTTCAAGAATACTTTTTATGGATCTATATGAGAAGTAATATTTGATTTATATATAATATAATTTTTTAGTGAACAATATTCAATTGATCACGCCTTTGACTTTGAACCCCTATGACTTGAACCCCTAAATTAAGTCAATCATGTTTAGGGGTTTTAAGAAGGTTATGTACCTTATGGTAGTTAAATTTCTTTATAACGATCTCGCTTGGTTTGGTATACGCTATTCTTTAACTTTTCTTTTTCTACGGTTTATTTTCACATGAACTTTTCTTTTTTCATTTGATAATATTAAAAATATTCAAAAAGATAATTTTGTCATATTTCGACACATTATTAATTGCTAATAATAACTTTGGGGTTGGTGTCACTATCATTGTGCTCTCAAACCAACGTAGCACACAGCTAAAGAGAAGTACCTTCTTGATTTTGACCATTTTTGTACACATTCATAAATTTAGAATCTACACCTTCCATTTTGTAGTTATCCTTATCAACGATCCTGATCTTTCCACCTCATCCATATTTATCCTTAAACTTTTTCTCATTTTTATGTTTTTTCTTATTTTCCCACTTTCCATCTCTGACCTTGACATGTGTATAATTAATATTTTTGCAGTTTTAAAATAAATTGTATTTTAATTTTTTATTTTTTTTATGAATTTTGAGTTTTTTTAATTTTTTATTTTTTTAATTAATTGAATTTTTTTAGATAAAATTTACTCATTTTATTTTTTATTTAAGTTTAGGTGTGGCTCTTACATAATCAAAAATATTAAATAGCTTATATTTTTTTTCAATATATTTATTAGAAATAAGTAGAGTAAAAATATATTTTTTGTGTTTAAAAATAAATAATTTTCTTAAGATATTAATTAAGCCTAAAAATATAACTTATTTCAAATGTAATAATATATAATTTATTAATTTTATATATTTTTTATTGTGATTTTTTTACTTTATTTATTTATTTTAAAAAAAAGTTTCAATAGTCCAACAGGCATAGTCGTAAATAACTCCCAAAAGTGTACCTACTTATTTTTTCTTCTAATCTCACCTTCTCCATTAATAAGTCTGACGGAATACTATATAAACACGTAAGAGAACGTACTGACATTTTCTCTACATGGCATATGTATATTCACTAGCATTATTGGGAAGACATGGGGAATGCGAGCGGCAGAGAAGACGGCGCAGCCGCCGTAGTCGGAGGCGGCGGTGGCGGTGATGATGAGGTATCGGGAAGAAGATCCAATGTTGAATCTGGAAAAGTAGAAGATCACGCTCTGACTTCGCGCGTGCCTTCCGCTGACTTGATGGTCAATTCTCCTCCGCAGAGTCCACATCGTTCAGCTTCAATTCCTCTTGTTCGACCTCAGGTTTCCATTTTTCTGCTCCTTTTTCTCCTGTTTACATATACATATAAAACAATATACGTATATATATATTATGTGTGTGTGTGTGTCTGTGGTGTTAGTGACAAAGATGGATTTAGGATTTGGTGCGGAGCAGAGCTGAAATGAGGTCTAGTTTGAGCATGTATATACTTAAATTTTACCAATATGTAGCCTTTTTTCACTTTTTGGAGATTCAAACTAAGAGAATTTTGTCTTAAAAGATGCATTTTTTAAAAGAAAGGAAAGGGCTATATGAAAATTATATCAAAAAGCACAAAGGAAGGACTTGTCTCCATCCAAGTATTTAAGTAATCCAGCAAATGATGAGCAAATCCATTGTAAGGTCTATGCCATTTACAGTATTCTGTCTATTCCACATATAGTATAAAGTTTGCTCCCCGTGGAGTATATACTTAAGAAAAGATGACTTTTTTGCACTTTAAAACATCTATGATTTCTCTCTATCCAAATGCACTTCTTACCATATTGATATGATGAGAATGGCAACTTGTAGCAGTAGTACTTTCTATTTAGTTTCCAAATGTCTAAATTTAATCTAAAAATAGAATTAATCATTTAATTCAGTCTGGATTTATTACTAAATTTAGTCAAAGTGATTCTTCATTAGGAAAATGCGCCAAACAAATTAGGATGGAAGAAGTATCTTTTTAAATGGTTTAATTATATGAAGGTTATCTAAGGTGGTGGATATGACTTGTGCGATTACTCCACATCTTATACTGCCTGTGGTTTGCTGCAACGTGTTCAAGCATCTATAGTGGCAGAGTTGTAAATTGATTGTTGTGGTGTTTCGTTGTGAAATTGGCATCTTATATGCTTAACTGTGATTTGCTGTGTTATCCCGATGTGGTAGCATTTAAGTGTTCTGTTTGACAGTAAATTGAAAGGCCTATAGGAACGACAATTACTACTTCCCGATCCCAGATTGGTAATATATATCCTCTCTATAGGTTTCATGCTATTCCCATATGAAATACCTTTAGGATAATGCTGATAAACTCTTTTCTGTTAGGTTGGAAGCTTGCATTATAGGACATGCTTGAGTGTTTGCCTTACACCCTCGCTAAATGGAAAGGGAAAGATTGATAAAAGACTGAGATGGTCAGATATGATAGAGGGAAGAGGGAATGGAGGGGTATGTTATGAGTTACATGGTTTTGTTGTCTTGCAAAGTTGAATTGACACCTCAGTATCTACTTACGTATTTGGGTTTGAACTTGATAGGATCTGATATCGAAGCCACAAGAAATTGGATTCGTACTCATTTTAATTAGATTCAATATTGTGCATTTTCATATCCCTTAGCCTAAGTGAAGCCTTAGTTAAATATGCCCTTCATTTCCAGACTTGTCATTAACATCATCTGATGAATCTGAACTTAAAATCTAAACTATGTGACCACAATCCCTGAGATACGTTTTTACTCCAATTGGATATCCCATTGACTTGGGACAAGATTGTGCATTTGTGGGTATGGCAGCATCATTCCAGGCAAGTTTGTGGATCTTGGTTCTGATAGTACTATTTACCTTTTCCCTCCGTGTCTGCCCTATTTTGTTTTCCAATTTTCAGGAAAGCTTTCTAGTTCTGGGAGTTCTTGTTAATATAACTTTTTAACATTTTCTTTTTGGAATTTGGTTTTAATTTTTATTATCTTGAGGGAAGGTTTGGGGGGGGGTTATTATTCTAGGGACACACTTTTTCTGCTCATCTCATTTGATTACTTGAAAGAAAGTGCAGCTATTATATATAAGTCTCCATTATTAGTGGATATACAGGTTCTTCCTGGAGTTCCTATAAAGTATTTAGCAACACAGAAGTGTCTCCAAGTTGTATACATCTTTCAATTTTAAGCTAAAAGATACCAATAAACGTTAAGGCATGTGATGCAGCTTCCTTCTTCTCAAACACCTAATCTTTCTCTCAAAATGACCCATGGTAGTTGGTTACCTTTCAAAAAAAAAAAAAAGAAGAGAAAAACACACAATAGTATGGCAGGGACTGTAATAAAAAGGTTCTTCAGACTTTGGTACTTCTTTGCATCCAGCTCCACACGGAAGATAGGTGATCTATATATGCTGATAAACATATAACACCTCGTGCGTGTAAGCGGTAGTCTCTTCTGGAGGTTTGATTGCAAGGCAGCCATCTGAGTGCGTCCAGACACAAAAAAAAAAACACTACTTTTAGTGAGGCTTTTCTTCCATACCCAGTTCCAAGGACAAAAACTCTGTTGCATTCCTTCCTGCTGCGGATAGTGAGAGCAGGACTCCACTGTGAAGTTAACACCTTTTCTGACTTTCCATCTCAAAAATCCTGGTTCTGAGGCTGATGAGTTTTATGTCTTGCTTTCGTTATGTGGTATTATTAGCATTTATACTGTTATAATCAACATTATCACTCAAAATTTAGTCATTTCTAAATGGCCAAGAAGGGAATAATGTTCCTATGAAGTTGGTCAATTAATAAAAGCAAGACCTCTTATTTGTAGTTAACTTGGAGATAGACCAGGAGCAGTTAATTGCTTCTTGGGCTCCCCAACGTACCCTATAAATACTTATGACTGTAGTTACGAGACTAAACTCTTCTTTATCCTCCTTTCAGGTCCCAGTAGTTCCTTTACAGGATGATCCTGTTACTAATCAAATGTGGGGATGGCGAATCAGGATGTTTGATCATTCTCCAGGGAGTGGCATACCTACTTTGATAACGTGGAGTCATGGTGGTAATAACGTTGCTGTCCAAGGATCTTGGGACAACTGGAGATCAAGGTAAACTCTGGCCCCGTGTTCAGGAGTTTCCAATTAGTTTCAACCAAGTACTAGCTGCTGCGATGATTCCTGTTAATGGAGCTTCTGAATGTATCCACCAATGATATTTGCTTGCAGGAAGATTCTCCAAAGATCAGGCAAGGACCATACCATTCTCTTGGTCCTTCCATCGGGCATATATCATTACAAATTCATTGTGGATGGAGAAGTTAGATATATTCCAGAACTTCCATGTGTAGCAGATGAGACAGGCATCGCCTTTGCACCTTCTTGATGTTAATGTAAGTGAGTATTCTGTCTTCTGGATTATTTGGCTTTGGGAGGGGAAGCTGATTGACATTTGCCTAGCGAATTGATAATTCCATTATCACAGCAGAGGCATCTTTGATAACTCTAGTACATTTTGCAGTCTTCACTGATGTAATTAGGGAAAGACTGACAAATAGCTTTGCAGCGGAAGAGTAGGCAGAGTTTGCGGTGTTGCAGCTTGCCTTTTGTCCGGGTTTATTTTTGTTGTCATTGTACTTTGCGCTGTTTTTCCTTGTCCTAGTTAGAGAGGAAATGTGTGTCTAGTATCTTTAGGGTGTGTTAATGTCTCTTCAGATACTAAACTAAGGTAAAATATGTCTGCAATGTGTAAGCGAGCAAATTAAAGAGAATGGACACGCCTGTTTAACTTTTCGAACCTGTGGTGCCAGTGATATTAGTGAAACTGTCCTAATTAATATTTGTGTCACAAATGGATAAATTTTCAGCAAGATTATGGAAGAGGGAAATTTAGTCTTGCTGGATGTATTCACATATAGCTTCCTTAAATGCATACAGCTTTATAGGTTCGGTTGGTAGAGAGGGGGAATATTAGTGTAAAAATGAAAACTACGAAGAACAGGGTAAGTCACTCTGTACACATAAACGTTAGTGATATCATCACTGGGATTGGTAAGGCTAAGATTTTGTCTGAAAGGAAAATGGATTCACGGAAAATGCACTGGTGGCTGATTAATGCATAAACATGTGTCTTGAAGGGCCGCTAAGTTACTTGCTTAGAAGGAGCATTCACCATATCAATATTGTAAATTGTACTTTTGGAAGCAAAGAATATAGTGCTCTATAGTCTATATATCTTGCTCTTTCCTAAGAATTTTTTGGCTCATATAACACATGGATAATACAATTCACATCCTTCCTACAGGACAATGTGCCAGAGAACCTTGAAAGTGCTATGAGTTTGAGGCCCCACCATCACCTGACTCTAGCTATGCGCAAGCTTTGCTGGGAGATGAGGATTTTGCTAAGGAGCCAGTGGCAGTTCCACCCCAACTTCATCTAACTGTTCTTGGTTCGAAAACTCAGAAGAAACACTCCTTCTTCGAAACCCCAGCACGTAGTGCTTAATCACCTCTTTATAGAGAAAGTTGATGGGCTTCTCAATCCGGTCGTTGCTCTTGGTCTGACGTACAGATTCCAGTCCAAATATGTCACGGTTGTCCTCATGCCACTGAAGAGGTGACTCCATGTTTACAATCGTGATCTTTCCTAGAGCTTTCCCGGTGTGGTTGCTTTAAGATTTCCGCTGTTTATAGACCATCTCAAGGTTCAACTTCCCTTTAACCTCCCTGCCTGTACTATAGTTTCAAGTTTTAATCAATGCATATTCTCTTTGCAAGTAAACATTTGTAGCCCAGGCATGGTAACTGCCACTGCAACTCATCCTTCTTCACCTTCTTTTTTTGGTGTGATTTTATGTTCATAATGTTTTTTTTTAATCACAGAAGGATTAATGTGCAAAACAAGTACAGAAAATATAGTTTGCTAGATTATTTTAACACCAACTCAGCTGGTTGATTCTTTCTGCCATCTCTATGACATAGGCATGTAATAGCAACTAGGATATCATCCATATCATTAAAATGCATGACTCTTTTCTGCATATATAGATTGATGACTGTTACAATTATGACTGATTCAAAATCATCTTTGCATTGCTAGTCTAGATAGATGATTTTACTCGAACACCAGGATATAACGAGCTATGTAACAGGCAGCTATGAGGCGATAGTCTAGTCTGAATTTGCTGTAAAAGTTGCAGTTTTGCTTCTTCGAGTTGAGGCCGTCTTTTTGCCTTTGTTCCCATCCTCTCCTTTGACACTCTTGTACATAATATGAAATTTGTTCTTTGTATTATTACAGCTTATCTCGTCAGTTTAACATCTTTCTTTTTCAAGCCAATTTTTAGTTTTGTAGACAAGATAAAAAGAAACTTTTGATTAGTTTGCATCTTCTATAGCAAATAGGGTAGATTTGCGTATGTTTGATTTTGGTGTAAACACCCGATGCGAGTAAATATTTTTCTTATTTTTAGGATTTCAATTAAAAGTTACTCCTCTTACTCATGGACGCTTGAAGATTACCGAGATAATTTGATCAATTAATGTAAAAAAGACGACACAGATATTTTACCAAAACAATGGTGAGACTGATGGTTAAACTATGGTTCATATTTACAAATCTACAAACTGGGAAAGCTAGTAATGTCATATAAGCGATATGATGCCCAAAATCCACTGTAGGTGCCAACTAAGAACAAGAAGAAATTTGAACAAAAAAAAAAACCTTCTATAGGGAACACCCTCTCTACATTCATAAGGTAGGGGCAAGACAGATTCCATTTGTGAAATTATGTTGGGTATGTTATTGTATTAACCTTCGAGAGGATAAACATAATAGAACTTTGTCTATATACTACTAGAACGACCTTTGGTAAGAATGTAGTTCGAACATGGAGGTTAGAAATGCCCTGCCGAATGTCGCTGTAGAGGTAACTGTCACTTACCGTACTACTATCAGCTCATTTTGACAAGAAAGTTATTCTACCAACATGTCAAAGAGGGCAGGGAAGCCAACTGTGTCAACACAATACAAAAACTAACTGTATTTCCACATGATGATCTTGCAAGCTTATAAAAACTTGAAGCATTCTCAGAGAAAAGGCGATCAACGTATATTAGAAGTCAGAAAAAGGGAGCAGGAATAGACAAGAATCTTGAATATCAACAAAATTAGTCACTCAGAATAAGAAAAACATAAATCTAATTGTTATAGGTTCAAATACCAAATTTAAGAAGAAAAAAAACCAGGGAGATACTAACAAACAGAGCAGATAAGCATATACTGATAAGTTGCACTACAAAACAAAGCAAATAAGAAAAGAGGCAAGCAATCTAAACAAAGCTAATTACGTCAAAGAAACGTATTCTAACCAAACATAGAAAACTCATCCAATTGATCTGCCCTGTTTCCACCCTCTTTTGTAATTCTTTACTTGGCACTGTTGAGTTGACTGAGTTCACTGGGCTATCATAGGGTCTTACCTAACTCGCTATAGTTGATCTGTCCATCATCATTATCCACGCCAGCTTCACGAATCATCTGCCAACCTCTTCATCTGTAAGCTTCACCGAAGGTTGGTCATGACATGGCGCAGCTCAGCTGCAGAAATAAATCCATTCTGATCCTTAATAAACACTCTGAAAGCTTCCTTGTTCCTCCTCAGAGTCTGTGTCTTTTATCTTGGCGTAGCCATCAGGTTTAAGAACTCGGGGAAGTCAATGGTTCCATTTTACCAGCATCAACTTCATTGATCATGTCTTGAAGCTCAGCCTCAGTTGGATTTTGTCCCAACGACCGCATCACAGTTCCAAGCTCCTTAGTAGTGATGCAACCTGTAGCAAATTTGGCAATATTTACTAAAAATGTATAGATATCGTGTTAAAATATAAGGAGGGAGAAACAGGGACAATCTTTTTCAAGGGGAGGACAGAACAAGTTTTATTTGGTCTGCAATCTGTTTCAACCAAATGATGACACCATTCCAACCAAAAGCAGCTATATACAGGTTTAGGTGTTACAACTAAATTAGCTTATATAATACTACTAAATATGGAACTTTCTAACAACATATCTATCAGCTTGTTGGTAAGAAAATAAACATAAGCATATAAATACTCTCTCGTTTTCCTTTGAAAAGGTAACTGTAAGACAAGTATATATATATATACATAACTGATGGGAAAACTTCAGTCTGCACCAGAATAATGAACTAACTGCCGTATAGATATAAATATAGATAGCGAACATCAGTAATGTCTCAGGAACAGTGACTTTGCCCAAAATGTCTGAAGATGGATCAAGTCAGACCAAATTTTTTAACCATATGAGTAAAATCTTCCTGAAAAGACTAGCATAAACTTCCTTACAAGCTAAAGCGTTTCATGGGAATTCATACAATCCCGTTACCAACGAGTTATCACATTGAACAAAATTGATTATATCCATCATTAAACCTAACAAAGAAAAATCAAGATTCAATAGGAGGAATCCTAGTTAGAAAACACATACGAGAGGTTCAACTTTTCCAAGGAATGTCAACTGATTTGAGCCGTTTTAAACAGCTCCATTCTGATGCAACACCCAAATGAGTTCCCCATTTGTCAAAACCAAATCAAACCTCAAGTTCCCAGGAACAATCAATCAAAACACGTTAGCAATATCAGTGAGTTCTTAACCTGTCTACCGACACCCAAAATCCACCAACTTCACATAGGTCAATCTCACATCTATTCTATCACAAGTTGAAGCAAAACCAGGTCCAAAATCAAATCTATATAGAAGTCTCAAGTTCGAACCTACCACAGACAAAAGCCTAGTATTTATGTGGCGAATGTAGATGCGCGCCCGGCCCATTGTCTACTGAGTTTCGAACCGTGCACCAACTGGTTCTACTTGATTTCTTGGTTATCAAAATCAAATCTTTATCTAATATATTCCATATAACCACAAAGAAAGACCATCTCCAAGCACCTAGAAGTGTAAGTTCTCCACATAGTGACACAAATTGACCACCAACCTCAAAGGAATAATCATCTATCTCTATCTCTTTCTCTGTGTGTGTCCATAAGGGATAAGTTTGCACCATTTTCACGAAGTATAATGGTTTCAAAGATATTCCACACTCATTCACTTAATATTGGATCCACTTACCCTCACTCAACATCAAACCAACTATTGATCACACAAATTAACACAGCAACACCAGATGTGGATCTAGTCTTTCGAATCATGTTACACCATATCCACTGCTTTAAGAAAGTCGAACCTTATATACATATACAAACAATTCAACTACACGTATATTATATAATAGACAGCAATCACACAGACCCATTGACTCTAAAGTCTTGGATCAATTTTAGGCAAGACCCAGAAAAAAAAAACACATAAATAGAGAAAAACAACGAATTCAAGAATTATGGATCTGGGTATATCCACAGTGATTAAAGATCTAATTTTTCTTCAAAAAAAGGAAATTGGTATATGATATATGAATAAAGAATGTTAGGAATAGTGAAGAGCTGACCATCTCCATCCTTGTCGAATAGGCTGAAGGCTTCCTTGAACTCAGAGATCTGATCATCTGTGAGCTGATCCGCCATTTCTTCTTTTGGGATAGTTCAAAGGGAGAGGGAAGTTGAAAATGAGAGACAAATGGGACAAATATGAGAAGAAAAAAAAATATAAGGAGCGTCAACTTGGAAATATTATAAAAGGTAGTGGTCCAAAAGTTTGGAGTGGGGGAGGGGGTTGGGGTGGGCGGGCATAATGTATTATGTAAAAATAATTATTTAACCGAGGTTAACGATGTTAAATATAAATACGTAATTGGAGTAACGCTTACGCCTTAGACATAATTAGCAGTAACATATTTATTAATTCATTAAAATCGTAATTATAATCATGCTTAAAGCTAATACATTATTAAGAATAACGACTATATCAAATCTAATCACAAGCTATCAAATTCCCGCAAATTAATAATTGAATCCTGCAAATTAAGAATTTTTTGGAAATAGATTATAATATGTAAATATTCTGTGTGTTCATTATACATTAGCATAGAAGATGACAATTTAGTTCAATATAGTTTATTCATTATTCAATCGAGTTAAAAATAATAAAAAAGCATAAAAATGATTGTCATAACAAAGACTAAGCCTCGTTTTTTTGCACTTAACGGCTTCCTAATTTAAATTGCCTGCATCTTTTGAAAAATTTCATTAAATATATTTATTTTTATTAGTTTTCACAGCACTTATTTGGTCCTGGCTGATAGTCTTGATTATTAAGATATAAAACAAAATTTTAATATCATTAAAAAGCTTACGCCACTCACTTCGTCCCCAACCACCGTTACCACCATTAATCACTTCTATCGCCACAACCACCACCACCATTGCCATCTTCAACCACCAATCACCACCGCCAACAACAACAACAACAACAACCTTTGCCGCCATTGTCAACCAGTCAATAATGCCGCCAACCGCAGCTTGACGCCACAACAACCACAAGTAGCCAATACTACTGCCGCTAACCACGATCGACATCACAACAACCACTAACAACCATCAACAAGTACTAACTATTATTTAGTCAGCATTTCCATCATTATAATTATATGTACTACCACCACTGCTTATTGCTACCCACCGTTGTCGCCGCACTCCACCTCTACCACCACAACGACTAACTTACTATCAATCATCTTCACCATCACAAATCCGCCACCAACTACTACCAACACATCACAACCACCATATATTCTTCGACATCACCGTCGTACTACTTATATCAATCAACTTCATCGTCATTGAACTACCACTACCAACTATCACCATCACGTCTACTACAACACCTATCACTCCATCATCATAACTATCAACAATTACTAGCCACTAGCACTAGAGAACCATTACAAATCATCTCTACCATAACTAGAAAACATAAATATATATATTTTTATCATATGTTAAATTTATTTTATCAATATTTAATAAATAAAGATAACTTAAAAATAAAAAAATTTTTTATTTAAATTATATATTTATAAATAAATAAAATATAAATATTCAGATGTTAAAAGTAAATAATTAATATTTTAATTATTTAAATGCGCATTTAAATTCGACGCAAGTGTTTAACGAAAACAAATAAGAAGGTCCTTCGTCTACGCAATATCTTCATCTAAACAATATAAACATCTAACGAGGTAAACAAACTTTTTATTATTGGACATTAGGTGGAAAATAAATAAATAATAATATTGAGAAAAATGAATTTATTTTAGTACTACTTTAGCATGTCTGTCACCATTTTCAAAGTTCCTGCAACCCCATGACCAAAACCTTAACCCCACTTCACTAAGCAAAACCCAACTTTCAACAATTCTCGTGCAATTGCTGTACTTTTTTTTTTAGCTTTCCCCACTTTGCTCAAATCTGGATCTGATTCATACAGATTATGGAAATATTCAAGGTCTTGGAAGTAGAAAAACAAAGAATCTCAAGTTTGGTTTGTGAAAGTTTGAATTTTTGACGAAGCGCGTTGATTTTTGGGTATGTGGGGTGAATTTTATTGCTATAGTTGATCAAATATCTTCTTGGGTTTTGTCTACTTTTCTTTGTACTCTCACAGCTTAGCCCTAAGGCCAGAGGATGGTGAAATAGAGCCTCATTGGTGGTTGTCAAAAAGGAAGAAATTAGAAAAGATCGTCTTTTGAATGTTTTGATAGGTGAGTTTTACTTTTTGTTTATTAAGAATTATTCATTATTATTTAAAAATCGAAATTGTTACCAGTTTTGGAATGAAATAAGCCAAAATAGAGCAGAATGGATATAGTTGATGGATATACTCAGACCAGAACTAGTTGATTGATTGGTGTATAATGGTTTTCTATAATTTAGTTGCTGTTCTCTTTTTTAGCTTAGTAAGAAAAATGTGTTTTTGGATTTACCTGTAGCTGGATTGATGGTTGTTGTGATTGTTACCATGTTGATGCCGTTTGTATTGGTGCTATCTCTGTAAGCAAAGGTTTGATTATTTGTTTTCGTCAGGCATTTTGGTCAATGTGGATGCTGCTTGCTTTATTTTCTTTCTCTTTATTGCATATGTGAGTTTTGGAGGGTATAACCCTCCACGTATGGAAAAGGAAGAGGTTGTGACAACTATGATTAATCCTCTCAATATTAAGAAATGGGTTTGAATGGATACATATGATTTGGTTGGAATTGAGGCGCATTTGATTGATATCGTACAACAATGAGCATGCTCATGTTGAAAATAGGAAGTAGAGGCTATAGATGATGTTGGAGCTGATAAAAGCTGAATGTTGATCAAACACTAGCTGGAAAATACATTGGTGCATTTAAGAAAAAGGGAATATAGATGATGTTAAAAGTGATAGTAGCTGAATGCTGATGAAACCTCTAGTTGGAAAATAAAAATGCATCAGTGCATTTAAGAAAAGGGAATATAGAAGGAAACTTCACAAGTAATAATAGAGTTTACTATTTATTGATAACAGCTACTAAAGTCGCACTTATCCTATTTGCTTTCCGAATTTCAAATCTCATTTACTCCAGCTTTGTGGTTTTGAGGTTCAAGTTTTTGTCAATAACTGTGGAAGATAAATTAATGGAAAGTTGTATCCAGAAAGATCCTGGAAATTCGGTTGGAGTAGAAAGATAATAAACTTGAAATGAAAGATTCTAGGGGCTTAGTATGTGAATTCAAATGTTGATGGATACTTATGGTAAGTTGGTCAGCAGCAAGGAGATTTGCTAAATAAAGTAATTGTTCTAACTTTCTGAGTAAATTGCCGATTAGCTAGTAATATGCTCCATATTAATACAAAGTTGCTCTAGAGGAAGTTATTACTACAGGTCAAAATAGCTAGACTGGTTACTCCCTGCTTTCGGCTAGGGTTTTCTTTAATAAGGTTGAACTTGAAGTCTTAATTATTGGATTCGAGAAAAGTCAAATATTCTTCTTCCTTGATTATGCAGTAGCAACAATATTGACTTTATTGCTCTATTCCTTGAGAGCCAAAAACCTTTCTTGAGATCTATTGGCCAAGAGATCTTAGGCATAGGCCAATTGGTCTTTGCACGCAGCTCTTTGATGGGTGGATTTGAAACTTGGTGTGCTCTTTTTCATCAATTTAGTCTCTAATTCATTTTCTATGATTGAGGCAGTAATCGCTCTAAGAGGAATATTCAAATGCTGTATATCATTAAGCATTATATGTCGTGAATTTAGGGTTTATAGTGCTTGAAATGTCAAGGCCTTTGTTTGACCCATGGAAATCCTAATGGCTTTTGAGCCCTATCATTCCTCATCAATTTTGGTTTCATGGCGTAATAATTGAGTTGATAAACATGTTTGCATACTATTTTGATATCATGCATCTTTTTCACTGCGAAATTATGAATCTTGTGATGCTACTGCCAGAATTCCAAATTTCATGCAGATTTCATGGAGCTGTTGGGGATTGCTCTAAGTCAAATGTTCTTAAACATGTTTAACACAAATATATCAGTGTCTTGCTTGAAACTTGTAATGCTGACTCAGGTAGGTGTATTAACTGTTACAAACATGCTAATGGGAAGAGTGTATCTAGATCAAATACAGTGGAAATGTTGCACTAAAATCATCTTGCTTGCAGTAACAGGCAAAGAGAATGGGAGAGGGAAATTATAAGTTTATTATAGAAATGAATCTGAGGTACGGAGAAAGAGATATTCAAGATGCCTCCAGAAATTTTAATCAGTATAAACAATTCCAATCGCAAGACAGAGGGCTTATCTAATTAGGAAGCTGGGCTGTTTTTAAGTATGTGAAAGCAGAAAACTAGTAATCGATATGTGCAGAGAACCGGATTTTCTACTTTTTTAATAAGAGTGAACTTTTGTAATTACTAGCAACAAGAAGGTGCTAATTGTATACAGTAAAAATTTAGAGAATTCTCTTCAACAGATAGAGTTTAGAAGTCCACACAAGATTTATCGTTTAAAGAAAAATATTCAACAACAACATACCCAGTGAAATCCCATAGGCGGGATAAAGCGAAATATCTAAAATTTGCAAATATTTAAGTTTGAAGCAAAAAATAGTTTTCGTTTTGTCTTCAAAAATTTTGCTCCTCTCATTCCAGTTTATCCAAAAAATGCAATCTGGAATTGTCTTCTGAAGGATTCCTTTCCTGCTTTCAACATTCTGTTCCGGTAGCTACCTGAAACTGCTTCAATCGTTCTGGCATAGTCCATTTCGTCAGATATGTTTAGAATAAGCACCATACTTCCCAAACATAAATACAAGGCAGCTACTGGGGGATTCTATAATGACATAAAAGTTAAAACCCATCTGTTAGGCAGCTTGATTCCTCCCTTCTGCATATTATCCCTAGTATAGCAAGCCTAATGAGGTGCTATATATTGAAAGCATGCTGCTCTGCGAGGTGCTTTGGATCCACAGATCATCTTCCATGGACAGATTTGTTCTTCCTCTGTTGAGAGAACCAGAGAGTCATAACCAGATTTAACTAAAAATCCATCTTTGCTTGGGACCATTTTGAGGCTTATCATTGTTGCTTTCATCAGCTTTAAGTTTCCTCTAGACTGCACAACTGTGACACCTCGCACAGAAAGTCAAAACAAATTCACCCCATCCCACCCCTATATTCTGATATTGCAGCAACCGTTCCACTGCAATGTATAGGTCGGGAAAGTTTCCTTAAGGGTTCCACCTATTATCCTGCAGTAACCTGACTTTCCTGCCATCTCATTCGAGTTTTTCCTTATGTTTCTCCATAGGGTGATCCGATGTGGGGAAGTTATTGCTCTCTGCTTGCAGGCCCATTCCATTTTTTGTTTTGATTACATCCCTCCAAAGGCTTGCTTTCACCAAATCTCTGTAGCCATTTAGAGCGCAGGCCTCTGTTATGTAACTATATACTCCCAGCTTCATTTTATTTTGGCGGTGTTTGACTATACACGGAGTTTAAAAATGGAAGACTTTCATAGGATATACCAAAAGTACCCTTGAACTTACCAACCAATAAAAATAGTACCTTAGAACTTGTGGTTTTGACCATTACATTTCTATGGCGATAAGAGCATGTCATTAGGGATAATATGGGGAAATTTAAAGTTAAGGAGTTTCAAGGTATAGAAAAATGTCATTCTTTAGAAAGAGAATTAAAAGAAAAGGGTGTCATATAAAATAATATAAAATGAACAGATGAAGTATTTTTTTTATCCCAGAGCCTTCCACATTTTTTAGAGTCGAATAACGACCATTTGATTAGGTGAAATTTCCTGTTCCTGGATTTCGTACTCAAGAAATCTCTTCTCAACTTATCTGGCTTTTCCGCATCAGTAGGCATCACATTTAAGGACATTTAGTAATAATATGTATTCCATCTAGCACACTAGCCTTTTTTATGGTTAATGAGGTTATTCAAAAGTTTAAATTAAATATAAAAAGTGTACTCCTGCACCAATTTCATCCATCAAAACCAAAATAATAAACTCAACATAGTTTAGCCATATATATGATGGTTCCCAAAAAAACTCTTTGTTTCGCCAAAAGTTTAGATGTGGTGCCACGATCTATAGATCCCTTGAATACTATGTGGTTATGCTATGTGATGTTGATTGACAAACCTAAGCTGAAGTCACAGAAACTAAGAGGAGCTTCAAATAATTATACTGCTCTTATTGGCACCCTTGATGGTAGAACCTTAAAAGATGCAGTTCTCTTAATCAAACTAATAGTTTAGCTCCGGTATGTGTGTGCGCACACGCAGACACAAACATATATCACTGACATTATTTCTGTGAGTTTTCAGCATTATTATCTATACAATAGTGACTATATACTCTATGCATTAACTTTTGTCATTTATGTGTCTTGTAGAACAGGTTCTGTGCTTGTGTCAGATCAAGCAACTGAGGATTACTACTTTTTGGAATTGACCAGGTGCAATGGAGATATCATTGTTAAAAGTTCTTCTCAACCACATCTCCCAATTTTTCCATTTACCATCAAGTGAAAGCATAAATGATATACTAGTTCAGAGGTATTATTGCAAGACTGAGGATTTATTGAAGATTGTAAAACCGATTCTTGAGGCCATTGTTGATGTTGAAGCAGCTTCCAGTGAGATGTTTCAGAAAACATTTGCCGGACTAGCTCAATTTATTGATGAACTGAGGGAGTTGATGTGAAACGGCAACCATTGGGCAGTAAAGTTTATTTTGTATGTTCCAAGATCTATGCTCTTATTATTGATAAGCAGATAGTCCATTTATTCCTTTTCATAATCAGATGGTTTACATTTAAGGCATTTTAATACTTTGAGCAATTATATTTATATTGTGGATGTGTTGATGATCTATAGGTCCTGCAAGCTGAACCACTGATTAAAATTAACATGTAGTCTTGAAATTCTCGAGCTACTTAAATCTTATCATCAATGTCTTCCTGCTGATACAAGTTTGACATCTCTTGAGGTAGGATCCAAACAGGTCATTCCTGGATCTTCTTTCCCTTCCATTTGCCTATCTCCAACCCCAGCTGCATGCTCCTCTCAAAGTTAGAATTGTCATCCTTACTTATGGGGATTTTCGAGTGGATGTCTTATATTTGGATTGCAGCAATGTATAAATGAAATTAAGCATGTGGATTATGAACTGGCGTCCATGACTATCACAAAGGCTATTAAGGCTCAAATGGAAGGTTTGGGAGCAAACTCAGACAGCTTTGCAAAATTGCGGATTGCCTAAGATTGAAGTCAAAACCAAGAGCTTTTGATTGAACTTAGGTCTTGAAAACTGAAGGAGAACCTGAACAAGCTGAAAAGACTGAGGAAGTTGAATATATTGATCAAATTATAGCTGTTGTGTCCTATATGCACGACTGTTTGGCCAGCCAACAGTCTCAGACCTGCACGCCTGTGATGATACCTCCTGATTTTTGCCCCTTTCACTTTGAGTTGATGACCACCCTGTAATTGTTGCTTCAGGACAAACTTATGAGCGAGCTTTTATAAGGAAATGGATTGATCTCGGTCTTACTGTGTGTCCTAAGACAAGGCAAACACTGGGGGCACGCAAATCTCATTCCTAATTACACTGTTAGTACCTATTGCAAATTGGTGTGAATCAAACAATGTAAAGCTTCCCGATCCAATGAAATCTCTGAGCTTGAACCAGCCATCTTCACTTCTAGCACATGCAGATTCTGTAGCCCAGGGATACCCAGGGTTCTCCCCTTCCGAGGAGCAATCACTCTTTGTCGCCTGAATCTGCTCTAAGCTCTCCAAGGAAGAGTTTGATTTCATCAAGTATAGACCAAAGAGAAGGATCATCTCCATCCCATCCCCTCGCTCTCTTGGATGATTCTTTACCTGGAGTTGCTGAATATGCTGCTCTGATGCTGAAAGGATATCTATTAAGAGTTATGAAGAACGGATGGCCCACTCTGGAGAGATAAACTCACATGGTCATAGTATGTTAGCAGCCGATGAACACTCGCTTGTAGGTCTTAATCGAACCACCTCGGCACCCAGCACACTATCTAATTCAAACTTTTCACCTACAATTCCTGGTGATGGAAATGAAGTGTTTTCAAGGTCAGCAGCAGCCGCTGCGACTGATGCTTCAGAGGATGTATCAGAATCCCAACCTGCTGCACCATTGTCTGTTCTACGAAGGGAGCCGAATTCTATCCATGCCGGAGACAAGAGCTCGAAATCAATCCATCTGGCGTAGACCGGAGAGGTTTCCTATCAGTTTTCTGTTACGGTTGAAAGAAGGGCTGATCTTTTGGAACTTGAGGAGCAAGTTAGGAAGCTGGTCTAGGACTTGGAATAGCAATTCCATTGATGTGCAAAGAGATGCCACAGCTGAACTCCGGTTACTTGCCAAGCACAATATGGATAATCGTATTGTAATGGCAAACTGTGGTTCCATCAACTTGTTGGTCAACTTACTTCATTCAGAAGACATGAAAGTACAGGAAAATGCTGTTACCACACTTCTCAACTTATCAATTAATGACAACAACAAGTGTCTATAGCAAATGCTGATGCAATTGAACCTCTGATTCATGTCCTTCACACGGGGAGTGCTGAGGCTAAAGAAAACCTGCTGCTACACTTTAGCCTTTCTGTGATTGGAGGATAACAAATGAAGATTGGGAGGTCTGGGGCTATCAAACCTCTTGTGGATTTATTGGGAAATGGAACTCCTAGGGGCAAGAAGGATGCAGCAACAGCATTGTTTAACTTGTCAATATTTCATGAAACAAGGCTCGCATTGTGCAGGCTGGTGTTGCAGTTTCTCGTGAGTTGATGGACCCTGCTGCTGGGATGGTTGACAAGGCTGCTGCTGTTTTATCAAATCTGGCATCCATTCACGAGGAAGAACAGCACTGGTCAGGAAGGAGGGATTCTGTTCTTGGTTGAGGCTAATGAGCTGGGTTCTGCAAGAGGTAAGGGAAAATGCAGCAGCTGCCTTGTTGCAATTATAAACTCAACAGTAGCAGGTTCTGCAACATGGTTCTCCAGGAAGGAGCTGTACCTCCGTTAGTGGCATTGTCACAGTCTGGCACCCCAAGAGCCAGAGAAAAGGTACAACAATTTTGCAGAAACCTCACACTTCCTTTCTATTCTAATCTAAGTATCCTAAATTATACATGTGGGTACATGCAGGCTCAGGGACTTCTTAGCTACTTCAGAAACCAACGGCATGGTAATGCAGGGGAGGGGGCTGATTTATACACTGGACAGCGAACGCATATTTTTCTCTACAACCGATCAAATGATGCGTGTAGATTTGATATTGAGAGATTCTGCTTATTGAAACATTCGAATATTTGAGATCTGAGAAAGAAGAACGATTTACGGAGGCTCTTACGAGTCCAATAGTCTATAACTTTGTATGTGAATGTGGAAAAGCCTTTATACCTGTAACAAGTGTCCGATTGCATCAGTTGTAAACTTTTATGTGAATTTACAGATTGGTGATGAGCTATTTTATTTGTGAATCGTAAGCTTAATTCTATTTATGTTGTTTCTAAATATGTAAATCTATACTCCAAAAGTATAACTAAAATAGTTTCACTGGTCTGACATATATATGTAACTCTATTTATACGTGATTTGTGCACGTATGCGCCTGCACAAACATATACGCACACATAGCATTTGACTCCGAAGTATTGAGTTCTGATGAATCCGCGAATCCATTATTGGATATTCCGCTACTGATTCATACGATGACGCCAATGGACATAAGTGAGAATTGTTTTCTCCACTTTGATTTTCTCCTATAATACTCAGTATAGACTCATTAATTTCTGTTTTAGTTAAAAAATTTAATTGAGAATACCATTTACGCTAGTAAAAACTTTACTTTTTAATTTTCCTTTTCTTTCTGTTGGGGAGTAACACCAAAGATTTTTTTTTAAAGTTAAAACAGTAGAGGAAGACTCAAATGTATAACTAAGGGTGTGTTCGCACGGAGGAAACTATTTTAATTTTTTCATGTTCGGTTGGTAAAAACTTTTTGAAAAATGAGGAAAATGATTTTCTTAACTAAGTAATGGTACATTTGCTAAATGACATTCATTATCACATTCAACACACCTCGCCTTTACCCATCCCTCTGTAACCCCATCCCTACAACCCCACCACCCACCACCTCTCTCATAATATTTGGTTTGCATTATATAAAAATAATATTAAAATAATATTAAATTAAGTAACAAATTAAATAATTAAAAATATTAAAAAAATCAAAAAAGATAAAAAAATTAAAAATATTTTTATTCACACCGAGACACCATTTTAAGTCATGATAATTAAGGACTTTAGAGTAAGGAATACGTTGAGTAGTAACATCGAAAAGAAAATTCTCAGAGAAAGGATTGTCTCAAAATTTCCACAGCAAGACTTGTACAAAAGACATTTCTAAGTCTTTCTCATATTCAATATTGGTGCAAGAGATTTTATCATTAGTGTCTAGCGGCATTTTATTAATAATAAAAATAAAAAGAAGAAAAGGTAAATATATCTTTTAATTTTGTGATTTAGAATGAATATATCCTCACTAAAAATATTGCATATATACTCGCTGTTTAAAAAATAGTGTATATATACCCTCGACGTCTAATAAATGTTGCATATTTACCTTTTTCGTTAATTGACCTATATTTACTGAAACACACTCTTTTAAGGACTTTTAGAGTACAGGTACAAAACTTAACCGACAAAACACATTTTGCAGCAGGAAATGAAGGTCAAGCAGAATATGAAAAATAGTACATATATTAACTTTGCGTATTATTAATTTCTTTCCTCAATTGTATAAATGTGTGTCGCATTGAACAATTTTCCTAAGAGGATCCTTAGCTATTAGAGTGAAGAATACGTTCACTTGAATTGAAATTGTCTGTTGCAGAAACAAATATAATAAAGAAATTATTTTCTCAAAACAAATGGATCCCATCATTTAATATTTTCATGACCACACTTTTGTATCGACTTGACAATAATTTGTGTTTAAACAAAATAATTTAATTTTGGGACCCAAAAAATGTAAGCCATGTTTAATTATTCTCAATTTACTATGGATTCAAAGTTTTGATTTAATCAATTAAAAAGTGGGATTTAACTTGACCTTTATGTCCTCAACTCAATGTGTTTTCTTTCGTCGAACATACCCTAAATTATGATACTTGGGACTTTTAGATGCAAGAATACGTTCTTCACGGCCACATCAAAACGGAAAATGATTTGCGTGATACAAGAATCCCCCATTTGAAATTTTCACGCAAAAATACAAAAGTTTCCCACTCATAACTCATTGTCTTTCTTGACTTAATTTTTCCTCGCTCTTTATTATTTTAGCCCGTAAACCGAACTCATTACTTCTTCACGTTCCGGGCAACATCCCTCACTTAGAGGAATCCTATTGATTTAAATGGAATAACGTGGTCAGTAAGGATCATATAGCTGACTTTAATTCCGACATATGTGGATCGAGTCAATAATTGTGCCTAGAAAGTTGATTACGATTTTTTAACTTGCCCCTTGATCCACTGCATATAGAGGTGAGAGTAGGTTCAGTGAAGACTTGTGCATTGACTTGAGAAACAAATAAAATTCTTTGATACAGTGACTCCAAATATTTTACAAGCAAAGAGTACTACTTGTAATGATTTAGTACAATATAAATGTGCACACCCTGCAGCACCAATTCATCAAAAAAACAAAAAATAATCATCATACTCTAAATAGTTTAGCAATACATGATGATGTTTCCCAGCAAAATATTCTCTCTACTTCAGTTTTTCACTCTCTTTACAGTTACTTTTGCTTCCACTGAGGAAGCAGCTGCTCTCCTTAAATGGAAAGAAACTTTTAAGAACCAGAATAACTCCTACTGGCTTCATGGACACATCTTCTAACAAGGCAGCTTAATTGGTATGGAGTTCAATGCAATGGCTATGGCAGGATAAGCAAGGTGGATATTAGAAATTCTAGTGTCATTGGTACACTCTATGATTTTCCATATTCATCTCTCCCTTTTTTTGATTATCTTGATCTTAGCATGAATCAGTTCTCTGGCACCATCCCACCTGAAATTGGTAATCTCACTAATCTAGGCTATCTTGATTTGTCAAGCAACTGATTTCAGGCGCAATCCCACCACAAATCGGCTCACTAGCCAACTTGGATCTTTTTTATCTATATTATAATCATCTTTCTCGGTCCTATTCCTGAAGAAATAGGTTACCTAAGGTCTCTTTTGGTTTTAGAATTGTCAACTAACTCTTGTTGGCCCTATTCCCGCTTCATTAGGGAATTTGGACCAACTTGTCCCAGCTTGTATCTTTTGAGAATCACCTTCAGCAACTATTCCAAGAGAAATAGCGTCATACCCTTAACGAAAGTTAGCTCTATACACTAACTTGCTTGTTGGTCCTATTCTTTAAGCTCATTGGGGAATCTGACCAACTTGTCCATTTTGTATATTTCCGAGAATCAGCTCGGCTCGGAGCCCCCTGAAGAAATAGGTTACCTCAGGTCTCTTACTAACCTATCTTTGAGTACTAACTCTCTAAATGGTTCTATTCTGCTTCTGCTTGGGGAATTTTGAGAAATTTGCAAGCTACGAATCTTCATGATAACAATCAATAGGAAATTCCTTCATCTATTTGCAATTTGACATCACTGGAACTTTTATATTTGAAGAGAAACAACATTAAGGGAGAAATTTGCAATGCTTGGATAATATCAACACCTTCAAGTTCTGATGATGTCTCAATATTCTCAGTGGAGATATTCCTTGTTCATTTGCAATTTAACATCAATACAAATTCTAGATGTCAGTAGAAACAATCTTAAGGAGCAATTCCAATGTTTTGGCAATATGAGTGGTCATCTTGAGGTTTTGGATATGCACCACAACTATCTTTCTGGGACTCTTTCAACAACTTTTAGCATTGGAAGTGTACTTAGAAGCTTCAACTTGAATGGCAATAACTCAAAGGGAAAATTTCCGATCTTTGCCAATTGCAAAGAGTTATGGGTGTTCTGATTTTTAGCTGATAATCAACTCAACGACACATTCCCCATGTGGTTGGGAACTCTTCCAAAGCTGCAAGTTTTAAGCTTGAGATCGAATAAATTGCATGGACCCATCAGAACATCAAGGATTGAGAACATGTTTCTTGAGCTCCGAATCATTGATCTCTCTTACAATGCCTTCACGGGTGACTTACCTATGAGTCTTATTCAACATTTAGAAGCCATGAAGCGAATTGATCAACCAATGAAATCACCACAATATCTTGGAGATGGATATTACCATGATTCTATTACTGTTGCAAACAAGGGACTGGATCTTGAGCTTGTTAGAATTTTGACTATTTACACCGCTATCGATCTTTCAAGTAATAAATTTGAAGGACATATTCCTAGTGTTCTAGGAGATCTCATTGCGCTTCGGGTGCTGAATTTGTCTCATAATGGATTTCAAGGTCCTATCCCACAGTCACTTGGAAGTTTATTGGCAGTCGAATCAATGGACCTTTCGTTTAACCAGCTTTCAGGAGATAACAGCACAATTTGCTTCTCTTACATCTCTCTTGAAGTCTTAAATCTGTCCTACAATCATCTGAAGGGTGCATTCCTCAAGGAAATCACTTTATACCTTGAGAACAATTCATAAGGAAGGTAATGACCACTACGTGGATTCCCACTTTCAAAAGGATGTGGTAGTGATTCAGTATCAGAGACAGATTATACTGTATCTTCGGTAGACAATCAAGAAAGCCATTCTGAATTTCTCAAAGACTTTTGGAAAGCTGCTCTGATGGGCTATGAAGTGATCATGTATTGGAATATCCATAATATATATCATGATGTCAACTGGAAATATGAAATGGCTTGCAAGAATCATTGAGAATCTGGAACACAAAATTATTATGCGACAGAGAAAGAAGCAGCGAGTAGGTCAAAGGAAATACAGAAGGAGAAATAATCGCTTCTAGACAAGTTACCAATTGAGCATGATATTGATTTTTGAACTTCATCAGGTATCTGCCAAGCTCTACACTAATCTTTTTATTTTATTTTTAACTACTAACTATATTAAGTTTTCATACTTGTTTGTTATAACAAACAGAAATAAGCTTACTGCGAGTATAGGCTAAGGTTATTTTCTCCGACAAATGGACACCGATAATTTGTTTCATAGAAGAAGGTAGCCATGTCCCTCAAATTAAAGAATTAATGAAGCTTATGGAGATAATTCTTCCCTACCCACTTCTCTGTGAAATTTCAATGACTTGGGAATTTAGAGTAAAGAGTAGGTTCACTTGATGAGTAGTGTCACCTCAAAATGAAAAATCAAAGTGAAAGGGATTTGTGTTTTAAGTAACTTTTTCATTTGAAATTTCCACAGCAAACAGGCAAACGACTTGGAAATTCATAATTATTATCCTTTATGCAAGTAGTTAAAGGCGGATATACCAAAAAATCGGTTTAATCAATTCAATATTTTTATGACACGGTTTGTGTGTGTAATGTGTGAAAAAACCACTAAAGTGGTATCAACTAATATTTCGGGAAAACTTACTTAGAGGCGCGTGGGAGATGAAAAATCTTTAAAAGAGTCTATCTAGCACAAGTAATGAGTTCATAGTATTTCAGGGTGGTTCTATGAACACCTAATAACCATATATAGTTCATGAAAACGGTAGAAGAAGCGTTGAATGATCCTTGGCAATTAGAGTGAAGAATAAGTTTCACAACTTGTGTGTTGTAGCTTACTTGAAATTTCCATGTATGAGAGAGTTGTGTATTGACTTGAGAATGACAAATTTTGGAATTGATTGCCATGAATTTGAGCACCACAAAATACAACTACTCTATGGTGTGTGGATTGAAATTGTTTTGCAATTATCTTCTTTTCTTTTCCTTCCACTTTGATTTTCTCCTTTTAATTAGCACTATAGTTCTCAATATAGACTCATTAGTCACATCAAAAATGAAAAATCAAAGGGAAAGGGATTTGTGTGTTAAGTAGCTTTTCATTTATGTTTCGTGTCTGAAAGTAATGAGTTCAGTCGAACATGTTATACATGGGCTGCAACTGCCTCTAAAAATAAAGAGTGAGGAAGTTAAGTCAAGAAAGATAATGAATTATGAGTGGGAAATGTGTTGTATTTCTCCGTGGAAATTTTAGGATTTTTTTAAAAATTCAGTCTATTAACGAAAAGTGTTAATGTGCATTACGTTTTTTAAAAGGTATATCCGCTCTAAATTGCAAAGTTGAGTAATATATTTGCCTCTTTACCCTTTATTAATTGTCTGCATGTTACTTATAGACAACACAACTGTATCCGTTTTAACCAAATAGATATAACATTATATACAAATGAAGTTCAAGACCAGGAAAAAGATGTTTAGACCATCATTTGGAATACATAAAAAATAGGAAAATACAGTGTTGTTTTATCTTTTCTAGAGAAGTACAACCTAGCTTGAACGCACCTCAACCATTTCATGGTGTACGTGTCTACCCACTAAGGCTCATACAGATAAGAAAAGATCACCTAGTATTTTATTTTGTATTTGCAGATTATACTTTAGATTTGAAATAATGTTTTCTCATTTATTTGGTTTCTTATGCAAGACTTAAAACTGTCTCTTTATTTTTTTCCCTTTTGAGAACAAGGAAATGAGTTTATATTTCTTTATATAAGTATAAATAAAGTTATCTTACCAACCTACTTTGGAAATGAGGAGTTTATACTTTTATATGCAAGAATTCATTTGAAGGCAATGCCAGATTGCTGGATTCCCAGTTTCCAAAGGTTGTGGCATTTTATCAGAGACAAATTATACTGTATCTTCGGTAGACGATCAAGAAAGTAATTCTGGAATTTCTCAATGATTTTTGGAGAGCTGCTCTTATGGGCTATGGAAGTGGACTGTGTATTGGATTATCCATAGTATATTTCATGATGTCAACTGGAAATATGAAATGTCTTGCAAGGATCATTGAAGAGATGACACACAAAATTATTATGCAACAGAGAAAGAAGCAGCAAAGTAAAAGACGCTACAGAAGAAGAAATAATCACATATAGAAGAGTTGAACATTCAGTTGTAAATATATAGTTAATCTCTAAAATGGATTAGCTTTTCCAAAATATGTTTTAAGCTAATTGAAGCTTAAATGATGTGGGACAGAGAAGTAATCATGTAAATAAACAACAGCTAAGTTCAATACGTGATCGAATAATCTGGTTAGAGGCTGGTTTAACAAGTGTTTCAAGTGCAAACCAACAGACAATTTAAACTTAATTTTTCTCTGTTTCAGGTGCTTGGAGGAGCATTTGGTGGAATGATCATCGGCGATGCAATAATATCAGATGCTGGATTTGATTTGTAGTTACTTGTTAGTTTTATAAGTAAGCTTATCAAGTTTATGTAAGATTTTAATGTGTATTCAAATGAATGATGTGTATGCATTTCTTGCTACTTACTCTATTTATAACTTACAAATTAGTGCAGTGTATGATATAATATTGCGAATTAGAACAGGAGAACGTTATGAATCATAACATTATCAATTCAGATGCTCAATCTAAAGGGACTTCCATACAATGTGAAATAACCTACAGAATGGAAGTTATCTGTCTCAATTTTTAACAGATCGACAAGTGGAGCGGATTAATTTACTGGTTAAAATTCATATATTTTTCAGTTTTTAATAGTTTACTTAAAGAATTCCACATCAGCGAAATCTATCAGATATATTACTTGAATTGGTTGAGTGACCTTAAACGTGAAATGACAATAATCGAGTGAATTTTCTATTACAAAGTAAAGAAAATGATATCATCCATAGTTGAGTGACAATGTGAGAAATCAACTCTGATATCATCCGTAGTTGAGTGACACAACTTAGGGGGGTCGCTTGGTAGGATACATTAGAAAAAATAATGCATGCATTAGCTTTGGGTATTATTAGTTTCTTCATTTGATTATTTGCATAAATATATTATCGCATTGAGCAATTTACTAAGAGGATCCTTAGCTATTAGAGTGAAGAATACATTCACTTGAATTGAAAAATTCAAAGGAAAGGACTTTGAGAGCAATTCATATGAAGGTAATGATGGATGTGACCCTGTTTTGAAAGGTTGTGGCAATGATAGGGTAGCAGAGACAAATTATACATCATCCTTTCTATATGAAGAAAGCAATTCTGAATTTCTCAAAGATTTTTGGATAGCTGCTTTTGTGGGCTATGGATGTGGACTATGTATAGGATTATACATAGTATATTTCATGATGTCAACTGAAATCCGAAATGGCTTGCAAGAATCATTGAAGTGTTGGAACACAAAAATATTACAGGAGAAAGAAGCAGCGAAGGCAAAGAAATTTGATAGTAGTAGAAATAATCGCTTCTAGACAAGTTATAAGTTTTCATTTCAGAACATGAGGTACTTGGACCCTTTGAATGGAAACAAAAGCAAGATTCTTCGAGGAGGCCTCAACCACGATCCACTGAAACCTAAGATGTCTTCCAAATCAATTTTTTGTTTAAATTTTGGTGTAACATTGGATGGAAAGGAATGCTAATAAGTTCTTGGAAATAAGTGTGGGGGTTTCCATCTGTAATGTTCATCTCATATCTTTATCAGTTAAGTATCTTTTTATTGGAAATTTCAATGGTAAGACTGCTTCAAGACTTGAAAATTAAGAGAAGTGTGTTTATACTTTTAGATGTATGAGAAAAAAAAGAAGATACTGATGTACTTCAAAGCACTTCACAATCTGTTTGTTTCATTCATAGCTTGTGGAGTGCTTAGAAAAGCACACAGTACAAAGCAGTTCCTTTTGCTGTTTTTTGAATTAACAAAATCTCAGAGCAAGTGCAAGTGAAAGATAAAACATGTTGTATTATGGAGTAGTTGACTGTCCATTTTTGTTGTATTCTTCGAATCAAATATATAGATATAAAATCAGGTAAAAACGTATCTGCACTGCGTTTACATCATAATTCATAATCTAACTAGTTAAAAATCGAAGTAAAAATACTTAACCATGGTAAAATGATAAATGTACGTATAAAAACACTTTTGCTTTCATTCATTAGTTGGGTTGTTAACACTGATAGAGGGCGTGGATCCGAGTTATGCTCTTATGGCTCAACAATAAGCATTCTTAGCATTAAACTCATCGTATTTTCAAAGTTCTGAGTTCACAATGTTCCTAGATTTTTATACAAAAAAGATTAGTTATGCGACGAAGACATATTGAACTCAAAAGTGCTTCTGTTGATTGAAAGAATCTGACAGGGACTTCCATATAATGGGAATGAAAATGGTGTTGTCAAAAGAAACACTTCAACAGGGGAAGTAAGTGGTGGAGATCGGTTCTAACCCGCTCTAAAGTTTCAAATTATTCAAAAGAAAAAGAGAAAGACGTAAAACGTCTTTCCAAAAGAATCCTCACATTGCACTTCAAAAAAGAATTTTCATCAACATCTAATCCTGAATGATGCTATATATGGTTTAAATTTAGGCACCACCAGAGCTGCATTTTTCCAAAACGATCATCTGGAAGCTGATCATATCCAGCCAACACACCAGCACCAGCAACGGCACGAAGGATGTAGCACCAGCACCTTTGAAAAGAGATTTAGACCCTGCTCTTAAGAATCTGGAGAACGCGGCCAAGTGAGCCTTGTACTTGACAGCTTCACCAGAAGTCATCATCATTCTTCTTCGGACTGTGTCAATTGGGTATGAGGCAAGACCAGCACCATTGGTAATCAACCACCCAAGAGCAAAGCTAGCAAAGAAATTATCCTGTAAACATGCAGATAGATCAAGGTGAAATTGTTGAGCCAATGATATTATCAAACGCCCATGCGAACCAATAAACAGCAAAGACGCTAAAATAAGCAAACACTAACCTGTAGTCCTCCAGTCAAGAGAATGGGCTTCAAGGAGTCATACATTCCGAAGTACAAACCACGGTACACAATGATACCAACACATGAAATGTTGAATCCACGGTACAGTCCAGCAACTCCATCAGAAGCGAGTGTCTTCCTATAGACATCAACCATACCATTGAACTGCCTCTCACCTCCTTTCTTTGCAGCCTTGGCATCATTTGCAAGACGGTACGCAGATATCCAATGAGTAGACAAAGAACAACGAGGAAGCACCAGCAGCACCACCAGATGCAAGGTTGCCAGCAAACCACTTCCAGTAGCCATCACGGTCCTTCTTGAAGTTGAAGAGTCTCTTGAAGTAATCCTTAAATGCAAAGTTCAAGGCCTGTGGAAAAATTAATGATTAGGCCATCATAATCTGAAATAAGGTACAGAAGGGCAGATCACAACTTATTTCAATATGCACAAGCTTCAATCTGTAAAAAGAATGCAAATGGTGAACCTGAGTAGGGAAATAACGGATAACATTAGCAGTGTTTCTCTCCACAAAGACACAGCCCCTTCATCCCATTGTCCTTCTGAAACAATCTCCAATTCCTTTGTATGGTTCCGAGAGAGTCTACCTGTCTTGATCATCTCATCTTGATTTTGGATCAAAAGCTTCACACGCTCAATAGGAGCAGCAGCAGTCTTTGAGACAGCAGCAGAAACTCCACCCATGAGGAAGCCAGTAGCAAAAACTAAAATTCCTTTTCCGTGGAGCCTGTACGAATACCGGTGAAGCATTTGCGGCGATCATTGATAGACCCTGGGGAGATTGGAAGGTCTGCAATCCTGCATTGGAAGGCTACATGCACAAATGCCTCTGATAGATAGCAGGCCTCTGAATGCCCCCATAGCGAGCGTGGACATTTTGGAAAGACTGAGCTTAGGTGTAGCTGGTTAGCTACCTTCTGGAAAACAGTCGGGTGCTGGTTCATGTCTGCCATTGCAACTTAGGACAAACTCCTGCAAACAAGGACAAAACGACTCAGAGCTTGGACTTTCAACTGAGTATTCAAGAGATTCAGAACAATCTCATATATTCATGAGAAGAAATCATAATCAATCACAACCACATTACCACGCGAAGCTACAGTGCAATCCCTAATACAATACACCTTCATAGCAACACATGCAACTACAGCTACATCAAATGGGATTTTTTTTCTCTTGAATTTCAGCATTGGCAGAAAACATGACCTGTTTCTTTCTCAATGAGTATCATCATCTTCACGATTCACAATTTTCAAGGAATTGCTTGCTAATTAAATATGGGATACACTTGAAATCAAATAGATATTGAGGTGCCAAGAGATTTATTCTACAGCTCATTAAGTAACTAATCTATTACGAATTGTAACAAGGAAATACATCACATTGAACGAAAGCACAACCCTTTCGGAAAAAGAACTAGTAGTCACCAAGGATTTAAGTTGTTAAATGATTGAACATATGAGGGAATAAAGTATCATTCCCTCTATCTATGTTGCTCGGACTCTCCTAAAATGTCACCGGGTGCATGGAGGATCCGACGCGGGTGCAGCTTCGCCTTGAAGAGTCCGAGCAACATAACCCTCTATCCCAATTTATGTGCCATCTTTCAGATATGGAGTCAAAACTTTAACTTTGAACATGAATCGACATAGAATCTTTTTAAGTTTTGAAATAAAATTTACATATTGAAAACTACTTAAAAATATTATAAGTCACCATAATTAATAATTCAAAATATTCACTACAAGAAAAGAAAAATTAAATTATTCATGTAAATTTTTTTGATAATCGGATTTTGTTATTTAGCTATAAAAATTCTTTCCGCCTACTATTTTTTTTTTTTTCTACCAGTGATTTAAAGAAAAACTTGTTTGACTCTCAAAGAACCGACAGTATCAAACCACATGATCCTGAAAGGCTATAAAAACTGAACAAACTACATATCTCACAGATCTAAAACGTCAGCATATTGAAAACGAATCCTGAATGAGCAAATGTGAAATATAATGCAATCCATGAAAACAAATTCAGAAATCAACACGAATGAATGTTATAGAGAGAGAAACAACCTGTCGCTCACTCGCCTTTGAAGAATCTGATGAGAGATGAAAGGGGAGAGAAGAACGAAGGAGCTGAACAGAGGATAAAGAGGATTTCAAATGGTAAATGTGAAAAGGTATTTATAGGTTCCATGGCGGCTCACTGACATTATAACAACTTGTCGAACAAATATTTGATTGTTAGCACCAAATGCTACTATAAAAAACACGTAACGTAACGTTTTGAATAGTTTTTTTTATGTTATGTTACGTTACGTTATGTGTTTTTATAGTAGCATTTGGTTGTAGCAGTCAAAATATTTGTTTAGACAAGTTATTTTTGACTGTATAATTCGTTTGATACAACAGAAATTTATCGGCTAATAATTCAAATTCGACATATAATGCCCATTGAGGATGTCCTTCGCCCCATCACATTTCTCGATGATTCGAAATATCATGTGTGAGCAAGTGTGAAAGAAAAAGGTTGCCAACAAATCTTCTAGAGAAGTGGATTTCCATCATGTGATTATCATGGGAAATTTCCTTAATGTACAAGTGAAAATGGAAATGTGGAAGTCAATTTTTGGTATTTTTTTGACATTTCTCTCTCTTTAAAAAAAACGACAGACCAAAAAATAAATAAATTATTATTATTATTTTCTTTGTGGATTATTTGCCTATTAAAGACAATGGAAGGACGCAAGTCGCATGAAAGAGAAAAAAAAATAAAAATAAATAAAACGATCATTTTTTATACGTTCATATATAATATTTTTTTTCGCTTTCAGTTTATGTTTTTTAGTTTGGCTGTAAGTTAACTCGTGTTGCATCTAAAATCAAAATTAATATTAAAATTACTTTAATCGTGCGAAATATATTTTTTAATTTTTTTTCGTTTGTTTATTCTTTCTTAATATTATAAGCAAGTAGATAGTGACGAATTAATCAATATTTAGACGTTGTGGAGTAAAATAGATTCTAAAATATATATTTAACTATTTATACATACATGTATAAATTGACGAAATATCGAGCGAAAAATAAAAAAATATATATAATTAAGAAAAATGGCTTTTGGACTAGTATATATTCACAAACATAATGTCATTTTAGGCTTTAAATAAAAGGAGGGCCAATTATTATTATATTATAAATGAAATTGAAAGCAGCCTTCAACTGTAACTTTGATTCTTTTCAATTCTAGAAGCATGAGACCCTTTTTTTTATATTTTATTTTTTATTAAATTCTTTTACTTAGTTCTGGTTGTAATGACATTATTTAATCAATTATTATTTTCTATATTTTTGAGAAAGGGAAAATTATTAGTTTTACTTGTCTCTTTGACAAATATAAAGCCCATTTTTTGAGAAGCCGACGAAAAATAATAAATTTAATATAATTTTTCAGATAAAATTTGGGAACGAAGTTGAATTTATGCAGACTTTATATTTATTTCTGAAGATAGAGAGATTATTTTTTAAAAATCTGTGGTTCAAATAATACATATATCAAGCAATTACAAAATTTTAAAAAAAAATAACTGAAGCAAAAGCAGACGTAATAAATAAAAAAAGAATCATTACATAGCATTTGGAAGAAAATATATACAATAGCTTTACGCGATTTGAATTTAATTTAATCAGAACATCAAGACGAATATCAGATATTGAGTGCGAAACCCAAAGAAAACAAAAACAAAACAAAGAAAAAGAGAAAGTTGCTTGTCGGAGCTGTATTTCCATATGGGTTTGCTATAAGTTTTAACAACCTTCTTCTCTGGTTTTGCTATAATCAGGTATAGATTTAACACTGAAGTTTAGAGCCCGCTTGGTTTAATCGAAAAATAATTTTTAAATATAAATGCTTAAAGTATTTTATAAGTGTTAAAATTTATTTTATAAAGTAAGCAATACGTGTTCTGACAAAAGTTATTAAACTGAAAAAAGATATTGATGTGTTTGGTACATAAGTAACACTTATTTTGGGTCAAATGACTGAAATACCCTTAAAGCTGTTAACATTATAAAAGCAAATTACTCTGATATTTTTATTTAAAATAATTAAAATTTAAATTAATTTTTATTTTATTTATTTTTAATATACAAGCAATTATTAAAGTTATGTTTAATTTTAAAATATATAATTTGAATAAAATTAGGAATCTCCTTTACTTTTTATTAGATAGTTTTATTTTTTATTTGTAAATCGAATATAATAATTTAAATAAATTAATACAACTCAATTTTTCACTTTTTTTGTTTTTTTAATTTTTGTATTTTAATTAAATTACATGTTTTTTTTGTTTTTTTAATTTTAATTATAATTAGTTAATAATTATTGAAATTAGAAAATATTATGGGATAAAATGATAAATAATTTGGTCAAACTTAAAATGACTTATAAGCCAAAAAATAAAAATTGGTATCTACCACTCTTTTGCCTTTTTGGCTTTTTACACTTTAACTTTTTTAAGCACTTTTAATAAAAAGCCCAAACACTACAAAAAGTTAAAAAGCGCTATAAGCCGGTTCTAAAACCAAACACCCCTTAGTTATTTGCATCAAATTCATATCAATAAATGCCTTTACATGCACTTTTAGTATCAGACGTGCTTGTCAATAAATGAATGGTAATTGGCGAGTTTCAAATTTCAAAAATACAGATGGTTTGTCCGTCCTAGTATTGATGGACAGAATTATCTGATACCTGTCGCTAGTCGTAGGTTATGTGCATCTCGTAAAATTAGTCGATGTATGCACAAGCTGGTCTAGAAACCAGGTTATAAAATTTATATAGAAAAAGAAAAAGTCGGTTGATGCAATGGCAAGACTGGGAAAGAGTGACATTCAACCAATGTTTATTGCTTTCAAGCAGCCCTGGTAACACAAAAGGGCATCTAGTATGAAGGGGAGAGTTTTCATGAGAAAACAGAACACACAATAGATTCTACAACACAGGGGGGAACTAGCCTGCAGACATTTAAAAACAATACAAAATCAAACTTTACTTGCCATTGTTCAGCTAAAGAACAGTATGAAATCCTTGCAGTGTAGTCACTAGGAAAAAAATGAGAGAGATACAGAAATGATAGACCGCGAAATATCGGCATGACAGGACAAGGTAGTTCTAATCTCTGTCTAGTAATAGCGGCACGACAATGCATATAGTGGTTTCTATAAAGCTATACATACATCTCTCATTGTGTGTGTGCACGCAAGAGCGGCAGTGACCACAATGGGGGAGGCAGGATTTTCACTGAGGGAGTCAAGTCTCCTATACATACATCACAAAAAAAGAAGGTTGACATTATATATACAGTGTGATTTTACGGCAGAAGGGATTCATTCCCTAGCTCCGCCGCTGAGTGGAGTGTACTGGAGTCTAGAAGCAGATTCTTAGTTTGTTGACCATTTGATCTGCAAAGGGAAAGCAGGGGGAGAGGGACTCACTGGGGAGCTACTGCTAGTTCAGAGCTTTGGCTGTTTCAAACAGAACTTTTAGGAAAGGCTCACCTATTTCAACACCACATGTGGACGCACAAGAGCGCATAGAAGGAAATATATCAAGATCAACAGACGTCCTAGGCAAAGAACAAGTGGTGACATGATGCTTCCGGATATTTTTGTTAATCTTCTCATCTCTAACCCAGATAACATCTTCATAACTAACAAATATATATGTGTTTGTCAGTGTGTGAGTGTGTGTGTGTGTGTGCGCGTGAGACAGAGAGAGAGTGAACTGCTGCAGTCGACAAATATAAACATAAAACCAGGACAAGAAAAATCAAGATGATTACTTTAGCAGTATTTCATAGCTTTAACAAATGAATCAGGAGATAGTTATTGATCAGATGAATATGTTCTTCTTGATGCACAAAACCTAGTTTTACACAAGTATGCCTCTGCAAGACAGAATATCACTAAATGCAAGTTCAGTCGGGTCCTTAACTTCTGATGATAAGAAGGGATGCAGAGATTCAAATTCTAAATGATTTCTGGTGATAGAAGTTGGGACAAACGTCCAGAGTAAGGCCACTCATGACTTCCATAACAAACTGGTGCAGTTAATTTTAGAGAAAGAGACTAGGAGATTTTAAAAGAAGCAATTAACAAGTTTGCTGCATGCTGAGCTGTAAAAACATTTTAAAAGATTCTTACAACAGAAGGAGGTGATGACATACAGGTAGCCTAAGAAACTTGGAGATTTCTGATGGTTAATAGCTAATGATACCTAGCTGCATCAATCTGATCTCTTCCCCGCGGTCTATCTAAGCTGAGAGGTGCAGAATTGAAAGAAATATTGGGCTTCGTACTTCGTCTAGTTCAGGCTCCTTATGCTTCAGTTGCAATACCATATGCTCATTCTCCAACATTAGTTTCTCGTTCTCCAGCCTTTCTATTTCAAGCTCCCTGTCTTTCTTGCGGCAGAACCTTTGCCACTTAAACTGACGTTTCTCCCACTCAAAGGCTTCCAGCTTGATGCCAATCTTCCTCTTCTAGTTGTAGCATCCGTTTCTTAATCCACATTCTCTGTTCCCACTTTTTTGGACTTTGTAGGGTCTTGAAAAAATTCATTAAGTGCAGCTAAAAATTATCATTCCCACGAGTTTGTGGCAAGAAGCTACCATTTTCTTCAACCTGCCTCATTCTCTCATCAAAACCTCCACTGACGCATCACCATTACCATGGTTATCTTCTTCATCATCCATCTCTTCATCATCGCGCCATCACTCGCCATTTTCTTCAGCTTCATCTCCCTGGGGGGCATTATGATCTTTTGCACACTGTGCCGCAACAGGTGAAGAGTGAACTGGAAATTCAAGATCATTGCAATCAGGTATCTTTTGCCCATTATGGTAAGCACACATCTCTAGTAAACAAATGTTTTGAGTTCAGTATCTTTTTCACCGTGTCCTTGGTCTTGGCAGAAAGCTGTGGCATGGAATCCATTGTGTCGGATTTTCCACCACAGCACAAGAAGTACCCCTCCCAAGGATATCATTCAATTTCTTGTACCTCTTGTTCAAATCATTGAACTTATCCTCACACTGTTGAGGTGAGACATGACAACTCTGCTACTCATCATTATTCGGTGAGACTGTTTTCCATTTACCTCTTTTCTGAATGCACCGGATTTTCCTTCAACCCCACTTCAGGACCCTCCAAACTACCATCATCTCCAACACATGCAACTACTTGTATAAGAAGCCTAACAACATTATCGGTCCATTTCATTCTCTGCCAAGGAGATCCCTTTTTGCCGTGTGGCCCACCACCATTATCACCATTTACGTCCTCCGTAAAGCTAGGATCATCCCCACTGCTCATATTGCTATTAAGATTGTTACTACTATTCACAACATTACTTGGCCCAACTGCTTTATCCTTCCCAAAAGCCATACAACCTTTTACATCCATCAAACCACCTGCTTATCATGTTCAAGCCCCAATTTTTGCACTCACAGATGATTGAACGCTGTGATTTGTCTGATGACCCTGAACTGCATTATTTCAATTGATTGGGGCTGTTGCAGCCTATTCATTCCCAAAAATCCACCATTATACCCAGATAAAAAACCACTACCCATACCAGAACTATTCATTTTCCAAATCAATTTGTATCTTCTCAGAACTGAAAAATCCCAACTTCACAACCAAAAATCAGCCCTTAAATCCTTTTCTGTCCAAAAAAACACATTCTTGAAACTCCCAAAATACTAAATTTGAAGTTCTCCCCAACTTCACAACCAAAAATCAGCCCTTAAATCCTTTCTCTGTCCTAAAAACACATTCTTGAAACTCCCAAAATACTAAACCAAAAAAACAGCTATCTCCCACAATTCATGATAATCCAACATATCAACAACTGAATCAACTCAATCCTAAACACCATAAAAAATCGAATCTTGAACCAAGTGATTTAGATACACAGTGTGAAGCATAAGTTAATAACCATGAAAAATTCAGCACCAGCTTAGCTCAATAAGAGTATATACAGAACACATTTTGGGGCTCACAAAAATCTTGCCAAAAATCAAATCTTTTAACATACCCAAAAAGCTAAAACAGGTCCCAAAAAAAACCAAGAGAAGGGCGGCAATAAACTGAACCTAGAGAAAGTTACAATTCCTACCTCTTCACTGATCTGGCTATGGGTTCTGGTGAGAGAGAGAGATGGCTTAAAGGGCACTGGTCCAATAGTGTAGAAACCAAATTGGGAAGAAGAATATTTATTAAGTACTGTTTTGAGAGTTGCTAAATCTGCAAATCTCCCAATGAAAAGTGGCTTTCCCAATCTTTTACGTTTTTGTTTTCTTTTCTTCTTTTTTTTTGGTTTAATCATTTTAAACCCCCCACCCCCACCCCTTTAGTTTATGTAACAAATGAATTTAAAAATATAATATAATAAAATTTAAGGAACATTCAAATCAAATATTATATTTTGAAGTAATATTACCATAGAATATACTAGGTAACAAATAGTAGGTAACAAAATTAAATTGATTTTATATTTAAACTAAACCTACATATACTTTAACTAGTATCAAAGGATTGGTGAGTCAACTAATATCTCAGTTTTTTCATTGTAATTTGAAGTATCATTTTTCTCATAATGATGAAAAACACTCTTTATTTTATACCAACTTGGGGAAAGTTCAAACAGTTTAGAGGACAATTCGAGGTTGAAGCATTCCTGTTTTTTATTGTTGGGAACACATGTTGGTCAAGTCCAGTTTAAAGTCTTCATGGTGTGCTGGGTTCATTGTTATTAGGTTTGTTATGTTCCATTTCCTCCTATGCCATGACATTCCTTCAGAGATTACATGTCAAACTACTATGTCTCAATCTCAAACGAGTTAATGGCGACTATATGAATCAACCAATCCAATTTGTTGAATAATTAGTATTAATCATCTGGATTCTAATATTGATAAATCGATTTTAATTAGCTTGTTTGCTACGTAAGGTATGATCTTGTTTTGCAAAAACATAAGAAATCAAAGCATTTTGGCCTTTCTCATATCTCCTAAACCAATGCAAGGGGGTTGAATCGATCATCGAAGAAGAATTAGGCCAAAAAATTAGGATACATTCTGGGAAAATCAAACTTCCATCGAAGAGAAGCAAATGAAAGGCTTTGAGCCGAATAGGTCATGCTCTAAATAAGTAGCTCCTTAACTGCTCAGTTCTTTGATCCTTTCCAAATACCTCAAGAATCGCTCTCCTAACCGGCAAGGTAATCGGCTAACCGGGACTTCATCTTCTGAGCTAAGTCCCAAGGAGGCAAAAGTTGGAAATGTAATGTAGCGTAGGGTTAGCCGCCTCGTCCACGCACGATAGCCTTTGAATCATAAAATTCTCGTAGAATCGAGAATGAAGTTGCTTTTACAGTAACTTCCTTCTTGTGGTTCAACAAACCATCCCCATTAATACAACACCAACATGCCCATTAATACAACACCAACATTATTTGATTCCAAATTAAGAGCAATGCCTATTGTAACCGAGTTCGATCGCGCTTACATTCTACTCAATCTAAGCGTTGGAAACGATTGAAAGCCGCCGCCGTAAAACCACACAGCTCACACTTACTATCTTTAGAATATTGAATTGGAAGGAGAATTCTTTAACTCGTACTGTCGGCATCTTTTCCTACCTCTAACCGTTCTCCTAACCTAGCAAGGTAACTCCGCTAACCGGAATTCATCTTCGTGAGCTAAGTCCCAAGGGAGGTGTTGGAATGTACTTCTGCGTAGGTTGTGCCGGTCCGTCCTACGAATGATAGCCTTGAATCATAAAAATTCTCGTAGAATCGAGAATGAAGTTGCTTTTACGTAACTTCCTTCTTGTATCAACAAACCATCGCCCATTAATACAACACCAACATGCCCATTAATACAACACCAACATTATTTGATTCCAAATTAAGAGCAATGCCTATTGTAACCGAGTTCGGTCGCGCTTACATTCTACTCAATCTAAGCGTTGGAAACGTTGAAAGTCGTCGCTAAAACCAATGTGTCACACTACTATCTTAGAATATTGAATTGGAAGGAGAATTCTTTAATCAAGCTCGGCATGGCATCTTTTCCTACCTCTAACCGTTCTCCTAACCGGCAAGGTAATCGGCTAACCGGGACTTCATCTTCGTGAGCTAAGTCCCAAGGAGGCAGTTGGAATGCACGGCGTAGGTTAGTCTCGTCCTACGAATGATAGCCTCTTTGAATCATAAAATTTTCAGAGAATCGAGAATGAAGTTGCTTTTTACAGTAATCCTTCTTGTATCAACAAACCATCGCCATTAATACAACACCACAACATCCCATTAATACAACACCAACATTATTTGATTCCAAATTAAGAGCAATGCCTATTGTAACCGAGTTTGGTCGCGCTTACATTCTACTCAATCTAAGCGTTGGAAACGATTGAAAGCTGCTGCTCAGAAACCACACAGGTCACACTTACTATCTTTAGAATATTGAATTGGAAGGTCTATTCATATCATCGTCATACAATACACATCTAAATGGTATGTGCAAATCTACATTACATGCATCAGTCATGGACAAAATTTGTGCTTTGGCTGTTTGTAAATTATGCTTCTTGATATCATATATGGCCTCACTAGCTCCAGTGCCTTGTGCATCATTTTTCAGGTATAAATATAAGTTCATTGGTGAAGCCATTCAAGATGAAGCATAGAATGTCTTGACACATTCAAACTGCAGGGATAAAAGCATTTTAAAGTAAAATTCCTGTGTAGGTAACATCCTCACAATGATGTTCTAGGAAAAATTTGTTATTGAATCTACTACAGCTTACAAAAAGTTCAGAAGGAACAATTCATGATAGGTGTCCTCTTTTTCATACAATGACATTCATCTGCCAACAAGTGTTCATCGTAAACACACCTCTCACCTTTAACAGAGGGGTTCGGATACTAGCGCTTAAGAAGCCTAATGTAAAGTTAGATTGCTTAAATCATGCTGAAATGCCTCTGGATTCAGCTTCAAGGTACTTGCACATTCGTTCCATTACTTCTCTTCCCTTGGCACTGTTTGCCTGAAACTTGTCCACACACTTCTGCTCTATTTTCTCTGCCATTGAAGCCAGTGCTGACAAGGGCTTAATCCTAATACTCGTTTCCTGCTTGCAGACTGTCCATAAATTTGGATTATCTGGATGAGGGTCATATCTGATTTTCTCCTCCACTTCAATGTACTTCTCCAGACTAATGTTTCGAGTGGAGAGCTGCATGGACCGGGATTGGGCATCAACAACAGTTGATTCTACACAGTGGCAGATGTCTTGACGAATGATTTTGCGGATGAACCATGGTCCTGGTGCATGGATAGTTATGGCACGGGTCGTATAAAGCTTCCCTGAGCTGGAATCAAGCTTGTGGTTCAATGTGTCAACTTCGAGGATATGTGATAGAATGCGCTTGTTCTCAGGATCAGCAAACTTGCGCCAGGATGCAGAAGTTACTCTTTCCCATGGGTGCGCATATGTGTGCTCTTGTGAATACGCTCTGACCATCTCGTTACTTTTGATTTTCTAAACCTGAACAATAGAAACAGTAAGCAAATCAGGCAAACAAATGTCTATTGACCACATGAGTTGGCAACAAATGAATCTAAATGGTTCGAGTCAAAATTTGCTTAAACGCCATTCTACCAACACATTTGCATAAGTAGTACTCAAATTTCCCATTTCACAAGCTCAGCAGTATACTGAATTACAGTAACGTCTTAAATCATCACAGAATCAAGTATCTGTCATGTAACTTACTCCCAACACCACAATATTATTGGTATTGCATTCCCCAAAACTACGGTTTTACGATTTTAGGAAAATATGACTGCTGATATACTCTCTAGAAGATGTTGAAGATCTTGTAATCCATCTGTTTAATATATAGAAGAGACATTAAACCGAATAGACATGAACTTATTTGCAGCAGGTTGAAACTTGAAAGACACAGCTCTTTTGGCTGCAACATCACTTAACCTTTATTCCATGTTGTTTAACACTAAATATGCATTAACTTGGGTAAGTATCCAATATATTATAGAGAAAGAAAACTCAAGGGGTTTCCAATTTACCAACTTGAGTATGTATAATCTAATTCATTTGCATGCACAAAATCCAGTTCTCATCCCACCAAAAAACAAAAGATTTGGCAAAACAAATACAGACATCATAGAGGAGTCTGTCAGCAATCCAGCTTCTTATGCGTATACTCTTATAGACAACATTAAATCACCTCGACTGAAATTTGAAACTAGTAATTCTCCTGAAAGTCCATGGAACCCCTCTCCCTAATTCTTTTCCACTGTCACTCACACATCAGTGGATATCCACTTATTCGTCACTTAAGAACAAAAAAATGTCCCCCCCATTGAAAAGAAAATTTGCCTTTCGCACCATTAGAGAATTTGTGGAGGATCAGAGAATTAGGTATATAAGCCCCTTTATCTGTACCATCACTCATAGCCTTGCAGAAACATTTTATGCTAGAAACATCAAAAGCAACATACTACTTTGAATGAAACTCAATTACCTTTTCAGGCTTCTAGCAAGAAATATTTCTCAACAAATGACAAATTATGTCCTATAACAGTCACACAAGTACACATTTGAATGTATATAAACTAACTGTTTATTCAACTTGATAATCAGATAACAGCTGACCAGAACATACTCAAAATCAGGAACCTATGCGGCAACTTGATAATCAGTGATTAAAAAGAATGTGTGTGAGAGGGGGCAAATAGGGTTCTCAAAAACATTCATACCCCATATTAAGACACTAAGAAACTTAATTCCAGGCCAATTTTTCAAAATACTTCAATACAGCAGCTCAAGCAGCTATTTGATGCAAGAATAAGATGTATCAGGCGATGGAGTGAATTTCTTAGAGGCAAATACAAATTAGAAACAATTTCGTTATCTTAACATCTTATAAGAAAAATTAATCACTTGACATCAGCATTCCAGCATGAATACAAATCAAATTTAACCAAGAAATCCAAAGTGCTCCAAAAAACCGTACCCCTATAGCAAGACGGGGAAAGAAATGCAAACACAAGCCTATCTTTTACACTAGCTGGCACAAGCGCATAGCTACTCCATCTAAATCATGCTTCCACAAATCTAATGATACCAGCCACTACGACAAATAATAAGCACATTCAATCATTTGATATTAAAATCTACAATCCAGCAAGAGCACAAATCAAATGTCAAAATTTTGAACTGAATCAGAAGGGTCCTAAAAATTCATCACATCCTCTAAGAAAAATTAATCATTTGACATCAGCACTCCAGCAAGAGGACAAATCAATAAGCAAAATTTGTCATTGACATCAGCAATCCAGCAAGAGTACAAGTCAAAAATCAAATTCAACCAAGAAAACCAAAGTGTTCCAAAAAATCGCAACAACACAGTCAAAGAAACGCAAACACAAACCGATCTTTTACACCAGCTGGCATAGCTACACTTCATCAAAATCTAAATCATGCTTCCACAAATCTGATAATAGCAGCCGGTAAGACATATAATAAGAAAATTCAGTTTCATTGGTATCAAAATCTACAATCAAGAAAGAACACAAATTAAATATGAAACATTCTGAAGTGAAACTCAAAGGGATCTTCAAAAATCCTCACACCCACATCAAAACACTCAATGAAAACACAAGAGCATGCCAATTTATATAAAGAATCTCAAATACACCAGCTCAAGCGGCAACTTCATCTGTATTATGCTTCCAAAAATCTTCTCATAATACCAGCCGCTAAGACATATAATAAGCAAATTCATTGATATAAAAATCTAAAATCGAGCAAGAACACAAATCAAATATCAAACAATTTGAACTAAAACTCAGAAGGGTCTTCAAAAATCCTCACACCCACATCAAAACACTCGATGAAAACACAAACACAAACACAAGCCAATTTACATAAAGAATTTCAAAATTCAAATACACCAGTTCAAGCAGCAATTTGATCTAAACAAATCCATGGGTCGAACAAATCAATCTCAGTGGCAGACCAGCAAAATTAACAATTACGACAAAATTAATCAAACAACCAATCAACTACACCTCAATCCTAAATTATTTGGGATCAACACTATCAATTTTCTTTCTTTCGTGTTATTTCATTTAATCACATGTCATTATAGCACTAATGACGATAAATTTAAAAGAGTGTAACACATCAGAAGCTGACCTTTTTCTTGGGGAAGAGATTGGAAAGAAATCGCCCACAGAAGAGAGGAGTAATGAAAAACCGCTGCTGCCCTACAAACTATAGTGCCTTACACTATTGTAGACTTTCTTGTGCTATTTATAGAAACCATTTTGTTACTAGTATGTACAACCCCCAGAGCAAGAGTACAACTAGTGAAGCGGAAAGATTACTTCTGTGAAATTTTATGCTCTTATTTTCGGCCACGTGGATAAAAAGTAATGTTTTTGGCCCATATTGTTGAAAATATTGGGAAAAAAAATAATATTTGGAATTAAAGTTAAATAATTGTGTTTTGAATATGTATATTTTAAATGAAAATTAAAATGAAGAAATATTCTTTTTTACCACATGTGATTTTCTTTTCATTACACTAAATAATTAAGAATGAAAAAGCGATAACATATGATAAAATTATCTCATATTTATTACGCAAAAGACTCAATGATACCACTAAATTATACATCTTATGGGTGGAGTCAAGAGTTTGCTTTGAAACATAAACAAGATTCAAGAATTTTCAGATTTTTTTTACTATAAACAAAACAAAAATGTATGAGAAAGTATGAGATTATATTAAAATTGTGTGGAAGAATTATATTTTTACTTTATTCTTTAATTGTTTGTATCTAATGAGTTGTATATCAACAAGAGATCTTTTTAAAAAAAATGTCGAGTGTTAAAACAAAATATTATTAGAATGTCCTAGTAGACCAAGTGGATAAGCATTCATATAAGGAGTGACGTGTAATTGTCACTCTTAAATTTGTGATAGTTTAACACTTATAATTTAGCTTCTTGATTTAGTTCTAAAATACAAAAGTGGGACTTGTTATTTAAGCAAATTTCACCCATCAAATCTTAATAGGTGAGCCAATTAATCAAAATTTATATCGCATAAGATTGTTTGAAAAATGTATTTTTTTTTATTTTACCATATCGAAATCTCGAACATCAAAGTATTACCACCCGTTGTGTCGTTAAGACAGACAAAGCTTCCATTGATACAAACAGAGCTTCATAACGAATACAAGACTGATTAATTTGATTTTATCTCATGATTTTCGATATTGCGAGTAATCCGTTTACATTTATAATGTAAGATGAGTATGACTATAGCAAAATCTCAAACCCGAGACCTTTGATCATGGAAAGGAAAAAATTTCATGTGACGATACAACGCAAGCGCAAAGTTAAAAATACTCCGCAGATAATTTAAATTAAAATAAAAAAGGTTCCCACTAACTTATTTTAATAATTAATAACTTAAATGACAACAATACCCTCATCCATTCATCAAATTTACAACACAACNAGGAATTAAACTTGTGTCAGAGAAGGTGGTTGGCTCCTTTTCCTTTCCCATTTCAACCTCTTGACTGCTTCAACAACTTCGAAAAAAGCAACAAAAAAAAAACTTCAAATTTCCAATTTTAAACTTTGAGAATTTTAGCAGCTTTCACGACTGGATTTTCTCTAGCAATCGCTTCACGACCAGCAGCCTTGTAATCGTAACTACAGTCATGTCGGTCTGAGTACCTATGCTCCGAGCAGAACACTTCCCCGCAACGGCACCGGAACGGTATCAATCCGACCTTCCTCCGGCAACCTATTCCAGAACACCTATTCGCTTCTCTCTGCCTCTTCACCCCCGCTTTTCTAACAACCAGATCCGTACTTTCCGGCGATGCAGCTGAGGTAGATCTCGATTCCTCCATGTTAGAAACCTTCAGATCTATGCTCTCCGTCGATCTCGATTCGTCTGAGCCGGAAAGCTTCAGATCTGAGATCTCCGCTGACCTTGTTGATAGATGCGTCGGCGGCGGCGCAGGTACTGGTAGAGCTGGGGAGCACAAAGGGATGGATTCTGGAACCTTCAGCTCGGTCTCTTCTTTCTCTCTCTTCTGCGCCGCCATGATTGATTTCGGACCTCAAGTGTATTTCTAGAGAGAGAAATGGGAGGAAATTGTAAATAGAAATGCAAATTTTGGAAGGGGTATTGGGAAGTGTTTGGATGAGAGGTTTTAGAGAGAGAGAAATGGGGAAAAAAGGGGAGAAGTATATATTATAAAGGAGAGATTAGAGATAAAGTCGGTAAAAGGTCGGCCATATAGTTTATTCACGTACTTTTTTGAAAATAATATAAATTACATTAATACCATAAATA
>JACEIK010000463.1:240968-255348 GCA_018107945.1 Datura stramonium | reverse complement strand
TTTTATAAGATTATGTGTATTTGAAAATTTGTAATTATAAATATTTGTTTATATAAAGGATATGAATCTTTTCAATGCGACATCTTATGATATTAAGATATTTTGTTTATGAACTATGATTTGCTCATTAAAAGTTAATAAATTTTAATAGTTTTCACGTAGGATTAAAAGTTGATAAATTCTAAATTGCATATACAAATAAAACTTCTAATTTCAAATTTATTAATTTCAAATCATGTCCAAACGAGTCTTACATTAGGCTACTCGTATAAATCATTTGAAATAAAGATATTCTATGGTTAATGGGAAAAACATTTCTCCTATTCTGATGCATGCACCAAATAGATATAGTTAATGTCATATGATAAAAAATATAGAATAAAATTATGTACAATAAATTCTTGTGATTTGACCTTTCTCCGAAGATCACACTTAGTGAAAGTTTAATGCACCTAGCTGCCGTTTTATGGTTAATCTACATTTATTTCTGCACATGTTAATGAGAACCCAGTGAAATTATGGTTATTAAAGGCGTATAAAAGTTAAGGAAGTTAAGGGTGTTATTCTTACAATGCGTAGGGGTAGAGAGATCGGGCCTGATAAAATCTCAATGAAATTTTTGAAAGAGCGCGAGCAGGATAGGTATAGAGTGACTAACCAAATTGTTTAATGTTGTTTTCAAGACGGCAGAGATGTCCGATGAATGAAGGAGGAGTACAATGATTCCATTATACAAAAACAAGGGCGACATTCAAAATTGTAACTATACGGGTATCAAGTTACTAAGCCACATTATGAAAGTTTGGGAAAGGGTAGTGAAGAGCAGGGTGAGGAGGGGTGTGGCAAGTTCTGAGAATCAGTTTGAATTCATGCAGGGACGCTCGACTACAGAAGTCATTTTTCTTGTAAGGAGATTGGTGGAGCAATATAGGGAGAGGAAGAAGGATCTACGTATGGTGTTTATCGACCTAAAAAAGGCTCACGATAAGTTCTCAAGAGATTCTTTGGAGTTGCTTGGAGTCTAGAGGTGTACCGGTGACGTACATTAGAGCGATCAAGGACATGTACAATGGAGTCAAAACTCGGGTGAGGACGATGGAAAAAGACTTGGAGCTTTCCAGTTTTGATAAGGTTGCACCAGGGATCAGCACTGAACCCATTTTTGTTTGTCTCGGTGATGGATACATTGACGCGAGGGATTCAAGATGAAATGCCATAGTGTATGCTATTTGCGGATGACATAGTTCTGGTTGCCAAGACTCGCAGCGATGTGAACGCTAAGTTGGAGGTTCATAAACAAACCTTAGAGTCTAAAAGGGTTTAGGTTGACTAAAACTAAGACAGAATATTTAGAGTGCAAATTTAGTGATGTAATGCATGAGGATGATGTGGAAATGATGTTGATACACAAGTCATCCAAAAGAGAGAAAATTTCAAGTATCTTAGGTTTATTATCCAAAGAAATGGAGAGATCGACGAGGATGTTGCTTATCGTATTGATGCAGGATGGACGGAATGAAGGTTCGCTTCTGGAGTCTTGTGTGATAAGAAGGTGCCAAGAAGACTTAAAGGCAAGTTCTACAAAGTGGTGGTTAGACCGATCATGTTGTATGGAGTGGAATGTTGGCCAGTCAAGAACTCCCGGGTTCAAAAGATGAAGGTTGCAGAAATAAGGATGTTACGGTGAATGTGTGGGCATACTAGGAAAAATAGGATTAGGAATGATGATATTCGAGCCAAGGTAAGAGTGGTTGTTGTAAAGGAAGAGATACGTGAGGCGTCGCCAGGTGGTTAAGGCATGTGAAGAGGAGATGCTCGAATGCCTAGTGCGAAGATGTGAGAGGTTGGCTATAGATGAGTTTAGGAGAGGTAGAGATAGATTGAAAAAGTAGTGGGGAGAGGTGATTAGACATGATATGACACAGTTGCAACTTACTGAGGACTTAATTTATATAGGAAGGTGGGAGTACACAGATTAGGGAAAGCAGGATAACAGGTAGTAGTATGTTGCACCCATTACTTTTTCTGGGACTTTTTCTAAAACCCGAGAACCTAAAGTGGCTTCTGTGCTAGGAATTATGCATAAGAAATAGTCAAAGTGTAATTTGATCCTTGTAGAACCCTGACAGATTATTGCAAAGAATTAATGAGAAGTGATAGAGACTAGGGAGCATATAACGAGAGAAGGCAACAGATATGCTGACTTTCTTGCCGGTGAAGAGCACAAAACCACACAGGATCATGTCAATCTTGATCAATCTCCGAGCAAAAATTTAAAGAACCATAATACAAGTGCAAGAAAAGAAAAGATGAAAATAATCTATACACCAAAAAATGAACTTAAATTTCAACATACAGTTGCTTCTACCAAAATCATCTTAAACTTCAGTTACATACTTTCAGCAGGCAGTTTTTATAATGCTGTCTTAACGGCAAAACTAGTACTACAGAAAAAAGTTGATCATGAGTCTGACATAAAACTATCATAGACTTCAGCGGAGCTCAAAGCATTTAGAACTGCAATTTATCTTAACACTAGTTGCCAGTTGTTGTTCGGTTACTAATCTGGGCTACTGCGCTTCATCAATAGCATAGTTGGACCTTCTACCATATGCGCAAAGGAAGAACATGCATGCCGCATCTATTTGATGCCTGGGTAGTTGTTGTATGTTAATAAGAACCCAAGAAAAGAAAAGCGTGCAGATATTTCACTTTGATGAATATACTCCATGTATAATAGTGTCATATACAGTAAAATTCCAAGCTACAATTCCAGATGTTGGCCTTTGTCTTTTTTCATTTTTTTTAAACTTTTGAGTACAAAGAAGAAAATGTTGCATATTGGTCACAGAGCAAATGTGATTCTCTATTTGTTTCTAACTTGTTCTCCAGAAAGCTTACTAGATAAGAAAAATCTGATAATTTCTCTGTCTCTAACATGGTGAAAGCAGTTGTGGAGCATGCCAGGCTGAAACTTAGTAGGCATTTGGACTATATTTCGTCGAAGCTGAAGATGAGTATTTGAAAGTTGATACTAAGATGTTTTCGGAGACCTTCCATTCATGATTTATCACTTCCCTTTCCAACTTATGTTCATCTCGGAATAAGGTTAATGCAAATACTGAAACAAGGATGAGATATTGAGTCTATACATAAAACAATAAGAGCTTGAATACTACTTCTCAAATACTTCTAAAGGATGAGATATTGAGTCTATACATATAACAATAAGAGCTTGAATACTACTTCTCAAATACTTCTAAAGAAGATGGATAATCCCTTCTTAAATTTCTCTTCTCAAGATTGATTTAACTGCAACAATACAAAGAAAAATGTCTGAATGCAACTTTTCAACACTACTGCTGCATTTAGCAGATAAAAGGAGCCAATGACAGTTCTTTATGAAAAATGTTGGGTAGTGGCTACAAGGGAGAGAGGTTCCAAACCAGAAATTACTATGTTGCTTGAACTCTTCAAAAACGCAGGTGGGATGTGTGTCGGATCCTCCAATAATAGTACATTTTTGAAGAGTCCAAGCAACGAAATCATGGTGTGAAGTTGCGTCATGGCCTTATTTTTTAAAGCTTTTGTTAACAGGCTGCAAACTTTCAACACACTGCTTTAGGAATTACCTCAAACAAACAAGCATCTTAGTTGCAGAAGATACTTGAGTAATCACTCTAGTTAGCAATCTTACTTCTCATCATGATATTCTGTACAAACTTCAAGACACTATGAAATAGCACAGTAAGCACTTATATTTCAAAGGGCTAGAAATTTTCACCTACATGGATATAGGTAAATAAGTAAATTAATAAGACAAACCAGCCAGTCATCCAGATAATATCCATCCAAACATGTTCATTATCTGATTCTTTTAGCATTGTGAGATATTAACGCGCTAGCTTGTTGCAAACAGAGCAGATTATGGAAGCAAATAATTCAAAAATTGTGTATAGAAGCGAGTAGCTACAGCTTTACGCATCAAATCAGGTACTTGATAAAGTCTGAGTGTGAGTCAGCTTGTTTGAGGATCCTTTGAATAACCGTAACAAACCCCCATCCACCTGAACACCAGTATCACAAAAATGGAAAGCAATTCAAATCTTCACATTTCTATGCATAGCTTCAAACTAACCATGTGAAAAAAGTGGACTTTATCAAAATAAAGAGAGAATAGAAGAGAACCTAACAACACCCAGCTGATGAACTTCCTCCTCTATCTGCAATGCTATTAACAGCCAGTGATATGTTCCTTAACGGACAATAAATGAATTTGCAAAATGAGACAATTTCCCTAACTCCTGACCAGTTTTGTCCAGTAATTTAGATTCTTCAGCTCCAACTGGCAATCAGAATCTCGCCAAAATTTGATAATATGAAGGCTCTCTTCTTCAGTTGATCTCTGAAGGACAATTCGAGATGCATAACCCTTGTTTCGCATCTCAAGACATATTTCTGAGGGGTTATTAGCAGTAAGCGTGACCATATATAACCAGCCCCTGTCTGACAAAAGATTATCAGCAGCAGGCAGTATTCTATCAATAACACTTCGACCATTTTCCCCTCCAGCCCATGCAGAAACGATGCCTTCACAACCAACTTCTTCTTCAGGCGTAGGAACATAAGGAGGGTTCACAACCAGCACATCAACCGATCCAGCCAATCGCTTCTCAAGTCCAGATGTAATATCTGTGTTTACCAACTCTGCATAAACCCCATGAGCATCCATGGTCTCACGAGTCACCCTAATTGCATGAGGGTTAATGTCTGTTGCAATGTAGTATGGAATAGATCCTTCATGTCCAAGCATAACAGCAAGAGAGGTAATAACATATCCACTACCACAACCAATTTCCATACAAATTGAGGGATGGTGCTGTAACAAGTTAGTTCGATCAGCTAACAATGCATCGACCAATGCAAATGAATCATCACATGGTTCATAAACCTCAGGATGTGAACTCACAAGTGGGATCTTGGCAGTTCTTGAGAGCATCTTAGATAACCCCTGCAAATCAAAACGAGCTCATAAGGTCTTAAAAATGGAGGCTCTTGAAACACTTTTCTATCATCTACCACATATCCCTTTTCAACAACATAACTGATACTGCAGGGCACGCTGGCAAGCCCAAGCACAGGGCCAGGTGTAATACGGCAGGCAATGCCGCTAGACTCTTTGTCTTCCATATTGAAGTATACAAGCAGACTAAACGAGAATTGTTTTTAGACATACACAAACAGACACACACAAAAACACGACTATATTTATTTATTATACTAAGTATGTTACTCATTACCACAAAATAGTGGCGGATGTAGTGTATATTACACTCACTGGATTAAAATTTTAAATATGCCTCTTCAAGTACAGACAGTTTCAAAGTCGATGCGAAAGCTCAGCCGAACATAGAAATGCAAAGAAACTTCAAGACATATCAAAAACCATATCAAATCGTTGTCTTCCTCTTCACATGAGCAAAATAACCAACCAATTGCAGTTTAGACAGTTGAAGTGACAACATCAAAATCACAAAATTCATAGATTTGAATTCAAGTTGAATAAAAAAGTAAACTTGGTATCCGATGAACAATAAGTTTGATACCAACAATTAGTATATTCGATCTTGATTAATGGGTCAATGCAAGTTGATAAAAATACAAACTTGGTATCCAATGAATAAGCAATTTGATACCTACAACTTGTATTTGATTCAGTCTCGATATATGGGTCTGAATTCAAGTTTTTTCTTAAAACAATAAAACAAACTTCGTACTCCACGAACATAAATTTGATACAAGTAATTAGAATTTGATTCAATCTTAATTTATGGGTCTATTCCAGTTGAATGAAAAAAGTGAACTTGGTATTCAATGTACAAGCAATTTGATACCTAAAACAAGAATTTGATTCAGTCTTTATGGGTGTGCTTTCAAATCCAATAAAAAAAAGTAAACTTGGTACCCTATGAACATAAATTTGATACAAACAATTAGAATATCTTCAAAAAAAGTGAACTTGGTATTCAATGTACATGCAATTTGATACCTAAAACTAGAATTTTATCCATTCTTGATATGTGGGTGTTCATTCAATTTGAATAAAAATGCAAACTTAGTACTCAATGAACATAAAAAATTGATACCTGTAATGAGTAATGGATTCAGCCAAGTATCAAGATATGAAAAACTCAAAGAACTGGAACTTTCAGTATTTTCTGAAATCTACTTACAAAGATGTATGTATGGAAGTTACCAGTATCAAAAGAGAATATGAAAATTTTGAAGAAAAAAAAAAATTCTGGTTCTTTATACTGTGGAGGAAAAACGGCGATTGAAGAAGGGGAAGGGGTGAAAGAGAGGACACTTTTCGGAAAATGGGTTAATTATCACATGGGCATCCTGAAGTTTGGAGAAGGATCACTTAACCCCCTAAAGTATTGGATACATTTTTATGAGACTTTAAAACTTTTAAAAGAATAATTGAAAAAGAAGAAAATATTTTGTTTTTGTTAAATGTCTTTTACCAGAAGTTGAAACACACATCAAAGAGTTTTCCTGGAAATCCACACACCATTTTCTTGAAAGTCAATAAAAGTTTGGATTTAATTTTATTATAAAATAATTGAGCCAAGCAAATGTGTTGATGGCCTCCCATTATCTCAAGATGTTAATTAGTGGAACAGCATTAACCAAAAAAAGGGGAAAATCTCAAATGTGTTTGGATTATTTTAAGTATCCAAATCATCAAGTCACTTTCTTAGTTTAGGCTATATAAACTCTAAGTTACTCAATTCTGAAATACACAAGAAAAAGAAAAAACAAAATATCATCTAGCCTTAGAATCCAAATCTTCTCAATGGGTAGCCAAATGAAGAAGCAATGGCCCCAATTTGCTTGTGCATTGACAATTTTCTTGATTGCAACTTGCACTATGGCATACTCACCTTATTCTTATGAATCAACAGATTCAACATATAATAAAGTACCAAGCACAGTAGCCAAAAGTGACCAGCCAGAGTCACAAGACAATTACCAAGTGCCACAACTGACCAAGAATGACTATAAGGTACCTTCAATGCCTAAACAGGAATACAAGGTGCCATATTTGTCAAAAAATGACTACTACAAGAAGTCATCAATTCCAGAAGATAACTACAAAAAGGTGCCATCAGTTCCAGAAGATAACTACAAGAAGGTTCCATCTGTTCCAAAGGTACCCTCAGTACCTAAACATGAATATGAAGTGCCATCTTTGCCAAAGAATGACTATTACAAGAAACCATCAGTTCTAAAAGATAACTATAAGAAGGTTCCATATGTTCCAAAGGTACCCTCAGTGCCTAAATATGAATACGAGGTGCCATCTTTGTCAAAGAATAACTATTACAAGAAGTCATCAGTTCCAGAAGATAACTATAAGAAGGTTCCATCTGTTCCAAAGGTACCCTCAGTGCCTAAACATGAATACGAGGTGCCATCTTTGCCAAAGAATGACTACTACAGGAAGCCATCAGTTCCACAAGATTACTACAAGAAGGTGTCATATGTTCCAAAGGTACCCTCAGTACCTAAACATGAGTACAAGGCGCCATCTTTTCCAAAGAATGACTACTACAAGAAGTCATCAGTTTCAAAAGACAACTACAAGAAGGTGTCATATGTTCCAAAGGTACCCTCAGTGTCTAAACAAGAATACAAGGAACCATCTTTGACAAAGAATAACTACTACAAAAAGTCATCAAATCCAAAAGATACCTACAAGAAGGTGTCATACGTTCCAAAGGTGCCGTCGGTGCCTAAACAGGAATACAAAGTGCCTTCTTTGCCAAAGAATGACTACTACAAGAAGCCATCAATTCCAGAAGATAATTACAAGAAGGTTCCATATGTTCCAAAGGTGCCTTCAGTGCCTAAACCAGAATACAAGGTGTCTTCTTTGCCAAAGAATGACTACTATAAGAAGCCATCAATTCCAGAAGATAGCTACAAGAAGGTATCATATGTTCCAAAGGTACCCTCGTTGTCTAAACCAGAATACAAGGTGTCGTCTTTGCCAAAAAATGACTATTTCAAGAAACCATCACCTTCTTCTCCACCACCTTACTACTATAATTCACCCCCTCCTCCAACACCATCACCACCACCTCCTTACTATTATGAATCATCTTCAACTCCTTCTCCATCACCACCACCACCTCCATATTATTAAATTTTCATCTTTCATGTTCAGCATGTTGTTTCAACGGAAGTCCTTCACCAGCTCAACACATATAAACCGAATGGTTCTCATATTATGAGTTGGAAGACATGATATCAAAATTTGTAATTCTTTATTTGTTGTTTTTCCCTTTCCTTCTTCGGATTGCAATTATATTGTTTTGTCATTTAAAATTGTATTTTGAATGTTCAATAGAGATTGAAAATACAAGTTTCTTTTTATTGAAAGTCATATATATAGAATTATTTATTCTTCCAGCAATTGCCAATTTCCTTCACATAAATTTAATAGCAAAATAGGATTTGGTGATTCAAAGATCAAGAGAGAAGCCAGGAGATGAATGTTAAAATGTTTCACTACTTACATATTAAATTTTTTTAGCTGTGGTTTAGGTTACTTTTTCAGATATAAAAGCATTTAACGACGGTTTTGGTGAATTTAACGGCGGTTAATTAGTCGCGATTTGGACTTTGAACTACGCACTCTTCAAAAATATTACAAAATTTAGGGGCAAGTTAGGTGCGTTTATGCGAATTTAATGGCACTTTTACCTGCGTTTAACGGTGGTTTAGACTACCTTTCGAATATTAAAGAATTTAGTGGCGATTTAAGAATCATTTTATTGACAAATGTTTGAGCACAACTCTAAATATCCCATGATTTTTATCTCCGAGAAATTTAATAGTGGTTTATGTGTATTTAGCGGTTGTTTGTGGGCATTTAGTGGCAGAATTTTAAATTTTAACGGCTGTTTAACGAAATTTAGTAGCATTTTAGGTGAATCTAGCGACGATTTACTAGAATAAGTGGTATTTTAGGTGAATTTAGCCGCGGTTTAGGTGAATTTAACAATGTGTTTATGTGAATTTAGTGACGATTTAAATGCTTTTACCGGCGATTTAGGTGAATTTAGTTGTGATTTATCAAAATATCAGATAGTTAAATCAAACAAAAAATTAAATATTTGACATTGGAAATAATAGCTTCCAATATATTGTCATTCTTGGTGATGCAAAGTATGTATGGTCCCATGATGTGAATTATATAAGTAGTATAATCAAAAGTACATACAATTAATTAATGGACTCAACCTTCCAAATAATGGAACAATATTTGTTAGGCCAACAAATATATTTCAACTTTTAATAATTTATTTAATAACAAGAAAAACATTATTAGAAGTCAATAAAAGTTTGGATTTTTAATTTTTAAAAATAAGTGAGCCAAGCAAAGGTGTATGTTCATGGCTTCCCATTATCTCAAGACCTTAGTGGAATAGCATTAACCAAAAAATGGGAAAATCTCTTATATGTTTAGATTATTTTTAAGCATCCATATTATCAAGTCACCTTCATAGTTTTAGGCTATATAAGCTCCTTGTTACTACATTCTCAAATACAAAAGAAAAACAAAAACATAACCATCTAGCCTTAGAATCCAAATCTTCTCAATGGGTAGCCAAATGAAGAAACAATGGCATCAATTTGCTTGTGTTTTGACTTTTTTCTTGATTGCCACATGCACTATGGCATATTCACCATATTCTTATGAATCACCAGATTCAACATACAATAAAGTACCACAATTGTCCAAAAATGACTACAACGTACCTTCAGCGGCTGAAAAGGAATATAAGGTTCCATCTTTGTCAAAGAATGACTATTACAAGAAGCCATCAGTTCCAAAAGATAACTACAAGAAGGTGACATATGTTCCAAAAGATAACAACTACAAGGTACCCTCAGTGCCTGAAAAGGAATATAAGGTACCATCTTTGCCAAAGAGTGACTATTATAAGAAGCCAACAGTTACAGAAGATAACTACAAGAAGGTGACATATGTTCCAAAAGATAACGACTACAAGGTACCTTCAGTGTCTGAAAAAAAATATGAGGTGCCTTCTTTGTCAAAGAATGACTACTATAAGAAGCCATCAGTTCCAGAAGATAACTACAAGAAGGTGACATATATTCCAAAAGATAACGACTATAAGGTACCCTCAGTGCCTTCACTACCTAAACAGGAATACAAGGAGCCTTCTTTCCCAAAGAATGACTATTACAAGAAGCCATCAGTTCCAGAAGATAACTACAAGAAGGTGTCTTATGTTCCAAAGGTGCCTTCAGTGCCTAAACATGATTACGAGGTATCCTCTTTGCCAAAGAATGACTACTATAAGAAGCCATCAGTTTCAAAAGATAACTATAAGAAGGTGTCATATGTTCCAAAGGTGCCATCAGTGCCTAAACGGGAATACAAGGTGTCATCTTTGCCAAAGAATGACTACTACAAGAAGCCATTAGTTCCAAAAGATAACTACAAAAAGGTATTATATGTTCCAAAGGTGTCCTCGGTGCCTAACCAGGAATACAAGGTGCCTTCTTTTTCAAAGAATGATTACTACAAGAAGCCATCGATTCCAGAAGATAACTACAAAAAGGTGTCATATGTTCCAAAGGTTCCCTCGGTGCCTAAACAGGAATACAAGGTGCCTTCTTTTCCAAAGAATGACTACTACAAGAAGCCATCGGTTCCAGAAGATAACTACAAGAAGGTATCATCTGTTCCAGAGGTACCCTTGGTGCCTAAACCAGAATACAAGGTGTCGTCTTTGCCAAAAAATAACTACTTCAAGAAACCATCACCTTCTTCTCCACCACCTTCCTACTATAATTCACCCCCTCCTCCAACACCATCACCACCACCTCCTTACTATTACCAATCATCTTCAACTCCTTCTGCATCACCACCACCTCCATATTATTAAATTTTCACCTTTCATGTTCTAACAAAGTTTAAGGAAGTCCTTTTCCAACTCAACACAGATAACCAAATTGGTTCTCATATTATGAGTTGATAGGCATGATACCAAAATTTGTAATTCTTTATTTAATTTTTTGTTTTCCTTTTCCTTCCTCGGTTTGCAATTGTTTTGTCATTTAATTAAATTATATTGTATTTCGAATGTTTACGGAGAATTGTTTCAACTGAATACAAATTCTTTTTTATTGAGAGTTTATGTAGTTTCATCTATACTAGCAACTGCCAATTTCTTCACTTAAATTTAATAGAATAACACTGGAATATTGTGATAGTTGAAATCTCTCCACCGTTAATCAGAGGTCTCTGGTTTAATAAGCCCTGAATATAAAAAAAAATCCTCTTGAGAGCACCGACCCTAAAAATAAAAAATCTGAATTAGTCGGACGCCAATACAGCTACTAAACGCCAGGTGAAAACCAAAAAAAAAAAACATCATATACTTCAAAATAGGTAACAAAGGATTGGGTGATTCCAAGAAAGAAGAGTGGGGTGCATGCATTTCCAGATATAAAACTTAAAAGAACTGATACAATATGTCTAAATTGTTAGAATTGATAAAGAATTCTGTCTCTATTATTACAAATATACGATTCATGAAAAATAACGAAATAGAGTGAATCAAGTACCTGTGTCGTATTTTTTCTAAGAAAGGAAAAATAATTTTGTCTTTGAGTTATAACATTGCAAACTGGGAGATAAATGTTACATAAAATGTTTCGCTTTCATATATTAAAGCTTTTAGCGGCAATTTAGGTGCATTTAGCGGCGATTAATTGGATTAACCCCTTCATATATTACAATTTTAGTGGCATTTATGAGAATTTTTAAAAATAATCTTTAAAAGGATTTATGTGACTCAATTATTTCTTGATAAGGTTCGAACACAAAGAATGAAGTAATCTCGCGTAAAGAGATTCTCCCTTTTAAATGGACCATACACTACGTAAATTGAAGAGTAAATAAATTTCGAATAAATAACTGTTAATTAAAAATAAATTAATATGACATTGCAAACTATATCATCCAATTTTTGTTGTTTGTATCAAAACCTAATCAAACCCAAAATATTGGCATTATTCTTGGTGACGAAAAGTATGTATGGTATTCGTAAGTGTAGCTGAGACGTTGATGCAACATGTGGTATCTCATAAAGGAGGCCAGAAATTAATTTTCTCTTTCAACACCTTCTCGATCGAGCTCGTCATATTAGGTTTGCGGGCCTAATACAATTTACATTTTCTGTGTGATTTACAAGCTATTGTACAAAAAAAAAAAATTACTCAATACACATTCAAAAAATAACGACTGCGAGTTATCGGGAGTTTTAAATTAAAAAAGGTGTGTACGGTCCCATGATGTGAATTATAAGTAGTACACATACCTAATGGACATTTTGAGGCACGACATCAAATAATGGAACAATATTTGTTAGGCCAACACATCTCAACTTTAAAATTTTATTTAATCAAATCTTCAGTGTATCAACAAAAGAAAAGAGCAATATTCTTGGAAGTCAGTAAAAGTTTGGACTTAATTTATATAAAAATAGGTGAGTCAAGCAAATGTGTATGAATTGTTCATGGCCTCCCATTATCTCAAGAACTTAGTGGAATAGCATTAACCAAAAAAGGGAAATTCTCTGATATGTTTGGGTTATTTTAAGCATCCAAATCAACAACTAACCTTCTTAGTTTTGGCTATATAAGCTCCTAGTTACTCCATTCTCAAAATACACAAGAAAAAACAAAAACATAACCATCTAGTCTTAGAATCCAAATCTTATCAATGGGGAGCCAAATGAAGAAGCAATGGCCTCAGTTTGCTTGTGCTTTGACATTTTTCTTGATTGTCACATGCACTATGGCATATTCACCAAATTCTTATGAATCACCAGATTCAACATACAATAAAGTACCACAATTGTCCAAAAATGACTACAAGATACCTTCGGTGGCTGAAAAGGAATATAAGGTTCCATCTTTGCCAAAGAATGACTATTACAAGAAATCATCAGTTCCAGAAGATAACTACAAGAAGGTGACATATGTTCCAAAAGATAACGACTACAAGGTACCCTCGGTGCCCGAAAAGGAATATAAGGTGCCATCTTTGCCAAAGAGTGACTATTATAAGAAGCCATCAGTTTCAGAAGATAACTACAAGAAGGTGGCTTATGTTCCAAAAGATAATGACTACAAGGTACCCTCAGTGCCTGAAAAGGAATATAAGGTGCCATCTTTGCCAAAGAGTGACTATTATAAGAAGCCATCAGTTCCAGAAGAAAACTACAAGAAGGTGACATATGTTCCAAAAGATAATGACTACAAGGTACCTTCAGTGTCTGAAAAAAAATATGAGGTGCCTTCTTTGTCAAAGAATGACTACTACAAGAAGCCATCAGTTCCAGAAGATAACTACAAGAAGGTGACATATATTCCAAAAGATAACGACTATAAGGTACCCTCAGTGCCTGAAACGGAATATAAGGTGCCATCTTTGTCAAAAAATGATTACTACAAGAAGTCATCAGTTCCAGAAGACAACTACAAAAAGGTGTCCTCTGTTCCAAAAGATAACGACTACAAGGTACCTTCAGTACCTGAAAAGGAATACAAAGCGCCATCGTTGCCAAAGAATAACTATTACAAGAAACCATCAGTTTTAGGAGACAACTACAAGGTGTCCTTTGTTCCAAAAGATAATCATTACAAGGTACCTTCAGTGCCTGAAAAGGAATACAAGGCACCATCTTTGTCAAAGAATGACTACTACAAGAAGTCTTCAGTTCCAGAAGACAACTACAAAAAAGTGTCCTCTGTTCCAAAAGATAACAAGTACAAGGTACCTTCAGTACCAAAAAAGGAATACAAGGCACCATCGTTGCCAAAGAATGACTACTACAAGAAACCATCAGTTCCAGAAGACAACTACAAGAAGGCATTCTCTATTCCAAAAGATAACAACTACAAGGTACCCTCAATGCCTGAAAAAGAATACAAGGCGCCATCTTTGCCAAAGAATGACTACTACAAGAAACCATCAGTTCCAGGAGACAAATACAAGAAGTTGACATATGTTCCAAAAGATAACGACTACAAGGTACCTTCAGTGCCTAAAAAGGAATACAAGACGCCATCTTTGCCAAAGAATGGTTACTACAAGAAACCATCAGTTCCAAAAGACAACTACAAGAAAGAGTCCTCTGTTCCAAAAGATAACGCCTACAAGGTACCCTCAGTTCCTAAACAGGAATAAAGGATGCCTTCTTTGTCAAAGAACGACTACTACAAGAAACCATCACCTAATTCTCCGCCACCATCTTACTACTATAATTCA
>JACEIK010000463.1:220172-235162 GCA_018107945.1 Datura stramonium | reverse complement strand
CTATTTTGTTGACATTGGCATTAACCCTCTTAGTCATGGGTCCTCTAACAACAATGATGTTGCTAATTGACTAAACAAAAAGTTAAATGTTGCTTTTGTTCGTTAATAAAGTTCCAGCCTCCGGATAAACTCGTCAACAAAATAGATTATCTGTTAGAAAAATGAATAAAGACAATGCAGTATTAATAAACTATTTCTTTCGTTTCAATTCATTTATCTAATTTTAATTTGATACAGAATTTAAGAAAGTAATTTTTTTATTATAATAACGAAATCAAAATTTTCACTAAAACGATTAATATAAAGAAGTAAGCATACGGAGAAGTCAATGGAGTTTAATATCTACTGTATATACGTAAAAAAATAATTTTAGCCGTGTATATATAGTGTAATTTTTCATCGAAGGAGTTCGAATGAAATACCTTTGTGGTACCATAGTTCTGCTCCTGTGTTTCAAAACTTGGAGTTATAAATTAAAGATACGTAAAACGTATAAAATTTGTGATATTAAATATATTATCTGAAAAGTTAAAATTTAAAAATTATTATAAAATAAATTAAAACGAAGAAAGAAGTTAGAAATAAACAAAGAGATATAACAAATAGGGCTTACGTCGTAGCGGGCAGAAATTGGTACATTGTTGTTTGTTTCTTTTGGAAATAACGAAAGTGTGTGTTGTTGACTTGTCATAACAACACAAGACTCCTTTCATATTGTTGGCCTAACATTGGTCTTTTTAACTAGAGTAGTAGTATACTTTATTTTATGAGAAATTGTCTTGTTACCAAAGGATGTCTGTCTGTCTACATGCATGAATTAATTCGACCTCCATCTGTAAGCAAAACTCAAATTCCATGATCATATATATCCACTTACCCACACAAATTTTCTCTGTAGTCTGGCGGGGATGGAGCTAGTATGCAAATATCAATTCAGAAATAACATAATAATTTTAATTCAAACCTTTAGAATCTGAATTTGTCTGTTCAGACTTTGAAGAGAATTAACAAATAATATATGTATGATAATCAACATAATCAGTAATTTAATAAGCTTCATATAATATTATGTTTAATGCATATTCATGTTGGTGTCTTCACCAGTTTTACCTACTTCTTTAATCTTTTGATTCTATTTCTCTATGTACGTACGCATGCATGGAAGGTAGCAGTACATATATACGCATGGCATCTGGTAATAAGGCATCAAAAAAAAAATCATGATTACCTTTATTATTATCCTTTTATTCCTCTTCCTTTAGAATTTCCATGGATGAAGCCTTGAATTCTTCTTCCTCTTTGTATTATTCGTTTACTCTTAGAAGATCATATATATCTTTGTATTAAATCACGATCTTAGCATTTTAATCCAAAGAGATTAATAGATTTGATCGATCCAACCCACTTGTCTTTAACCCTTATTTACAAATTCTAGTGTTAATGAGAATGAAATTTTTTTTAAGTAAATATAACTAGTGTGATTTTATTAAATGGATATATTCTGAATTTCTTTTACATGTGCATACATAATTGAAACTGAAAACAGTATATACGATTCGACCCACACGAGGACTTTCTATATAAATCCGAAAATAGATTAAGAAATATTTGAACTATGATTCATACTTAATATTCAGACCTCGTGTCCGGGCTTAAAAAAATTTCAAACAAAAAATTCAAATTTCTAAATCGAAAAATTCTTTTCTTTCAAAATGCATTTTATAAAAAAAGTAATAATAATAATTAAGTGCACGGTGCTTCTAGTGTATTATGATTATTTGTCCTCTTTTTACTTGTATGGTCGTATCTAGAAAAAGGTTGTTCATTTTACAGAGTATAGTTAGCACACATGTAATTTGCACATGACTGCATAATAAGGAACAAAATGTTATTATTACTTTTATATTGAAGAATATATGAAGAAATTATTACACGACACAAAAAAAAAAAATGTATGACAATGAGTTAAAAATTTCTTTTTAACAACTATTTACAAATGATTCTAAGATATACATACAAAAGACTACATATTTTTAGTGTGTGCTGTATTTCATGATGTGGTTCTAAAGATTGTTTTTTTTTTTTCTCATTATTTTATTGGTTTCTCTATTATTCTATAATTGTATTACCTAAAAGAAATTACCATTCCTTATCATTTTTATTTATGATCAATGACTCGTTTTGTTTCTGACAAGAGTTATTAAACGTATGTTAAACCACTCATCAAAATATTGCTTAGACTTCGATATGTCTTTTTTCTATGTTCCAAAGTTCCAATATTACAATCAAATTAATCTTTCTTTTTTTTTAATTCTTTTTTATGATGAAAATGTTCGGAATAGCTTATGCAACTCGTCTAGCAGACCTATCATAAAAAATTAAAAATCACACAACGTAAACTCACAAAGTTTTGAGAATTTAAATTTCAATAGTGAAAATAATTTAAGGAAATGTAATCATGCAATTATATTTCCTTTGCCATTTTTTTAATTGAAGAATTAATCTAAAAATCGTCCATTTAATTGTATAAATTAAAAATAATTGGCGGATATATATTGTATGTATTATTCATATATATAATCAATGTATAATATATATATATAGAAAACTGTTTGTTTTCTATTTGAGAAATCCATATAGATGTACTTTTTACTTGTGTGTGTGTGTGTGTTTCACCTAATCAATATGTTAGCTTGTCTGTTCATCAGATCGTTGTCCACACATACTTAATTTACCTGAATTAAATTATGGGTTTTGAAGCCTATATATATAAGCTTCTCAGTTCTCAACTGCAAATTGCTAACTGAAAACTAACAGCTTAACCATTTGCTGCAAGTTAAAGATTATGTTTTTCTGACATTAAAATTAGGTGTACACCTACCTGACCTAATTATCTATTTCTCATTAGGAAACTTACTCTTGTCTTCAAGTCACACATTAATTTGTTATTCAATCATCTTTCATCAAAATTAAATTCCAAGATTTTATTTTTTCTGTTAATTACCTGATTTCTCATGAAAAAACAATTGAGCTTTTTCAATAGTTAAGTTAAACTAAATTTTGAGCTTTTGGAATGTTAGGTAGAGTTGTTCCAACGTGCATATAATACATTCCTTTATGTGGATATCTCTACTAACCTCCTTGATGAAATATAACACATGTCTATCAACTGTAGTAATATTTACACAAGTAGTTCTCTATTTTTCAAAATTTTAATTGTAATTGGCTTTCTAAAATAGCTTAGAAAAATTCGGGGAAATGATCACTTACAAATTAAATAAAAAATAAAAATCTTTTAAAATTTATTATGTGTAAACTTAAAAATAAATTTCTCAATTTAATAAATGAATGTGAGAATATATTGAAGGATGAGACATTGGATGCTACGCCTCAGATGAACTATAATCAATTGCTAAAAACCGATGAGAGTGGACACATAAGATGCTGAAATTAGGAGCTGTTGAAGAATAATTTCAAAAGTCTTGGGAAAGGAAATCAAATTCGTCTCCAATTTAGAATTTGTAGTCAAAACTATGAGTATAAGAATAGAGTTTAAGTTTTACATGATGAGAGTAAACAGAAATTACACTGTTAGATCATTCAAAAAGATGAACAGATATTTTAATCACTACATACCGCATTAATACAAAAGCAAAAATAACCTTATCTTTCGGCTTAAATAAGTGAGAATTAGTGCAATAATCTCACTAAGTCCACAATGATAACAACATTTGGTACTTTGTAGCATCCAGATTTGACTGACGGAACGCATTATTAATCATAGTAAGAACAGACCTTAATAGAGATGTGGAAGAAAGTCGTCCCAATTACTCAATCGATACTAAGAAAAAAGGCAACTGAAAGAAAATTGTGCCATCTTACACAAATATGTTTAGTGATTTCATATTGTCCAGTTCCACATGTCACAATATGCTACATTAAAGCCACAAATAAAATACAACAACATACAACACACAAGTTTAGGGAGGGTAGAGTGTCACCTATCTCTACCTAAAGACAGAGAGACTGTTCTCGATAGATCCTTGGCTCAAGCAAAAGTCATCCAAAACACTCCATAAAAAACCACAAGATGTACAGGAAACAACAGATAGTAACAGAACAATAACTACAACAATACAATATGGTAATAGAAGTACAAGCTAAAGCCACAAATAAAATGCTACAGTAAATTTCAAAATCTAAAAAATATCAAACCAAAAAGTATCTTGAATGTTACGATGAAAATTTTAGGGGATATCCAACTGATTAACGTTACTGTACTAAAAGTTCTCATTCATCAAAGATTATTAGACTTTCACAATCAACTGATAATAAATTGTGTTACATGAGTTACAACCTGTGAGAATGAGTATACTACGAGCTTAACAAATGCAGTAGACAATCAAGGACAAGAAATTGATATACAGAACCATCCTATAGACGGAAAAAGATAATCAATGAAAGAGCCAAAAGACAATTAAGACTAATTTAGCCACCAAAGTGTTAATTGCTAAAGCTAAGATGGCAGCTTGAAGTTGATGCTTACAGTGCTGACAATTCTACTTCCTGATTGCACGGCCGGTATGCCACAAATGTGCCATCATTTGAGAAGGAACCAGGATTAAAGCATGTAACTCCTGTGTACCTGAAAGATTTCTGCTCACTTTTGTCCCCCAACACTATCTGTTTGGAAATATCAGATCAATTACAGTTAGTTCAAGCCCATATCCTGTTTCAGGTCATAACAGTAGGAAACAAAGAGAATAAAAGATCTCAACTAGAGACAACCAATAAAACTATTTAACCACAAGGGGATCATTGTGAAAAAAGATCAGAGTTTAGTCATGATTCTGCAGTCATATATCTCCTAGTATTATATTTTAGACTCGTGTACCAAGAAGCTATGTTGCTCAAACTCTTCAAGAAAATTCTAGGGGGTGCACTGAATTCCCCATAGTTATTCATATTTGGAGGATCCGACACATGTGCGGCAAGACTATTGGATGGTCTGAGCAACATAGCTAGGAAGTCGGTTTTTCAGCATTAGGAAAACCCCTGTACATTGAAGTAAAACCAAATCTCAAAACTTCAATTGCTAGTGCAATATAAATTCTCCAAGTTCAGGGTAGATATTGATGATTTAGCATCACAGCCCTTAAATAGGTATATCATATACATGTATATTGTTAAACATTGTCTAATAGAGTATAAATTTTCAAGAAACTCTGATTTCTACAATATCTATATATAGAAGAAAGAGGAAAGTACCGTATGTGGGGTTGGATAAAGGTGAAGACCATGATCATAATTCCAGATAATAGGTTGAACCGTCAAGGGGAGGGGGCAGAGATGGCTTTGATGTATTATAGTCGCAACAAGCTGCAAGGACAAAAAAATAAGAGCATATCCTGAATTTCTGGACCTACAACACCAAAGCAAATCCAAACTTTGAGAATATGAAGACAGTTTACGTGCTCAAATGGATCACTGGTTTCTTCTGTTGAGGGAGGTATCAGACATGACCTCCGCATTCTATAGAGCATATCTTGGCGGAATAGCACAATGTCTTGGGTATAAAACTTGATTCTGTTTCAACATGAAAAGTCAAGAATGTATCACTTCATCTATAATATAATACTCTAACACTTCAGCAGAAGATGAAATCCTTTGTGGCACCTAAGCAACCAGAATGCCCAAAACATTAACATGAGCAATTGTATGACATCTTCCAGATTTTGACTGTGCTCATTTTGATTGGGCAAATGAGGGAAGATCTAAAATGTTAACAAAGCATACCTGCATGGGTTACTGCAGAATATTGCGTTTGGAACATATTTCTGAAGTTCTTCAGTTAGGTATTTAGGCAAAGGACATCTGGGCAATGCTGTTGAAGGACCTGGAGAAACAAGAGAAAAACTTCTCATTATTTTATTAATTTGGTAGAGAAGCTTAAACAACAAATTGTGATGATTTATCAACACACCTACATCATCAGGACCGGGGATAAAAAGAAATCGACTGTGCTCTTTTAGTCGTTGATGCGATGCAATCATTTGTCCAAGCTTTCCAAACTGAACCCTGAATGTTATGTTTATTTGTCACTTGCTTTACCAACAAATAACCATAGCAGTAATACAGCTAATTTTAAACTTGCACTTGCCTGAGACTTGAGATCGACTTGAATGAAAGATTAAATGGCTGAGAGCAGAAATTTCCCATGAAAACAAATAAAGAAGGAACCACCTCTACATTTTCATAACCATTGAGGATAGTCTCCAGATTTCCCAAAGTCTTCTCTAAGGATAGGGGACAACGGTGGATCAGGCAACCATAACCAGTCCAAACGTATTAAAACAAAGAAGAGAGGGTTACAAGGAAAAAAAAGAAGCATATATACCTCCTCATTGTCCAGCCAGATATCAGATAGTATAACAAACATATCATTCACTGCTTTTTTCTCCAGCTCTGCAAGTCTTAGCTGTTGCAGAAGTTAGGGAAGTTTCATATCTATTTTTCGCTACCACAAATAGTTTCGCTATGTTATTTTCATTTTTATATTATTGAACCAAGTCAAAAAGGATACAGTTTCCTCTTTGGTAAGAATACCACCACCAAAGAAGTCTAGGCCTGAAAAAAATGCCATGGACTTTTCTCTGTCCTCTAATGGAGGAAATCCGCATGTCCTGACCTGCACGATACTTTTAGCAAATTAGCTATAAATTAAACCACCAATCATATCAGCATATCCAAAACTCAGGTCAAAATTTGACATCAAATTATATGTGATGGCTAAATCACTTTTGGTACAATAATTGCCTAAAGTTTCTAATTCGTGACAGTCATATCAGAATTAAAAAATATTAGAGTATGTCAGCTTTGACAAGCTTTTCATGACAGAATTTTGAATACAGAATCGGATCTAGAGCAAAACTCAATCACTTTGCAAACTTTATTGATCTTATTCTTCACTTGTAGAAATAGGAATACAAATAAGTTCTAGATGAGCAGAATTTACTTCTTATGCAGTTACTTCATCAGGTGTTGATAAGAAACTAAAAGTGGATACACACACACACACGCATACACAGTTATACTTAAGTTCAAGTTAAACTAAAAGTGGAGTTCAATGAAACTCCTCAGAGCCTAAGCACCACTAAGTATGAAATGAGGTTGCTGCTATATATTCATCGACTTTCCTCATGTATTTGTCTACCTTCAAGCTTAAATTTCAAAGAAGAGATTTCAGTACAAGAATGGACCTGAAAACACCATCCAGCTGTATTCACCTTCTGCCATGACAATTGTATTTTCTACAAAGAAACCTGTAGTTATCTTGTACTGCAGGTTATGGACACAAAGCAATTGCCAATACAGTAAGAACTGACCACCACGGGAGCTACAAGGAGGAGGGATTCAATGTGTTTTCATTCTATTATAAGATGGTTTACATTTAAGGCATAAATACAAACATAAACAAGAAGTGAAATTGTAAAACACTAACGGGTCGTTTGGTAGAGTGTAAGAATAATGATGAATAGGGTGTATTAGTAGTGCTTGTATTAGTTATGCTTGCATTAGTTATTCAAATATTATTTCTTAGGCATTGTTAGGTTTTTAGTTATACATAGATTGAAAAATGTACCAAACAAGATATTAGTAATATTAATAAAACTAATGCATGCATTATTTTTTCTAATGCATCCTACTAAACAACCCCTAAGACTAATTACAAGAGTAAATGCGTAAAGCAAAATTGCAACTAAGGGTTTTAGGAATAAAAACATATCTAATATAAGCAAATGGACTGGGTTTCTAAGACCACTTAAGAACTAAAGAGAGATAAAAATCATTGGTAATGATTCAATATCACAAGAGAAATCATATTTTAATAAGCAAATGGATCAGTTTCGTAATACTAAAGAAACTAAAGAGAGATAAATAAACTACTGCACGATTCAATGTCACACAAGAAACTTGCTAATGAAGGACGGACATTAACCACTCTGATTCAAGCATATTAGTCTTTACTAGCAAGTAACAGTTGTCGATCAACTATCATGATTGGGTAAAATGTGATAAAACATCTGAAAAGGATATTGCACTTAATAAATTTGCATTTCCACAGCTGTGGTGGCACCAAGCAGAAATGGCCATCCTCCAATTGAGATATAACTCCCATTATCCATCTTCTCCTACCCACCCAACAAGAGATTGAATGGGAGATATCTGCAAATAACCATTTCCAACTGTGAGCATCATTTACACGGGAACTTGAAAGCCATAGCTGTGCAATCCATCTAGAGAGATGTGAACCTAAACTAGGGTCATGGTTGCCACTCACCCCACAGCGCTACAATCAGAAGCAGAGGCATCAAAAGCAAGGGTTGAAAACCTTGATCACGAGATGTCCTCTGGAATAATAAGAGGAATCTATCTTTGGTATATGGAGCTTTTTGCAGAGGCATCTCATGGATGGGAAGCCTCTGTGTGTCACAGGACAGAAAAAGGAAATCTTCTTTTACCGTGAAACTATAAGCATATCCAATTATAAACAGATCTTCAGAAAGCTAAGTAAAAACATGCACTTGCAAGAAAAAAGATGCAAATATACTTTTTGTATCCCATTATTTAGACCGAAATTCTTTTTTGACTAAGCTTGAACAAATAAGGTAGTAGTAATATAATAAAATAAAAAACTAATGAAGATGTCAATTTCCTCAACTTGTATACCAATTCAAAGGAGAAACTAACTTTTCATTGCGTCGAGTCCTGAAAACATCAACTTAAAAGTGGAGAAGTTGTCTTACACTCTAGTTACATTCCAATGAAACAGTTAAATTCTTTACAGTCATACAGTAAACATTTTCTGGGGATTGCTCACTTTTTAAATGCTATCAGATTGACAAAAATTCTCTTTGAGATTTTGCAAGGGGCTGTATGGAGATGTTACATATCTCTAAGCTATAAATACAGTGCAATAGAGCCTCTCAGTTAGAAATCAAGTAACTTTCACGGGTAAATGTGAGAAAATAAACATTTCTAGGAACCAATAATTTACTGCTTACTGTGCCTAGAAGGTGCAGGGAAATAGAAGTACGAAATTGAATCGAAAAAGGGGGAAACGGATAAAAGAATTGAGTAGCATACTGCAGCAACTTCTTAATATGGATCATATCGGAATTTAGGACAATAAAAGCATCAATAACACGAAGGGCTTGAAGCAGGTGAAGCACTGGAGCTAGGGTTCTCCTCAACGGCGGCGTCTGCCTCCAATAAAAGGCTCACCACTTTATGCACCGACTCCTTATCAAGAATCGAAGGATTTCACTGCCAAAAATGAAACAAATCAAACAATAATCAGAACAATACAAAATTGAAAAAATAGGACAAAAGGTCGATTAAAGTTTTAAAAAAACACCATGAGAGATGGTGGAGCCTGTCGATAGCGGAGTTCAAGAGCGTCGTCGAAGGATTGAGGGGAAATGGGAAAGGAAAGAGAGGACTGAGAGAGCTTCTGACTTTGAGAGAGTAACCCTCATCTTGAATCCTCTGTACTTCCTTGTTTCTGTAACCCGGGCTCATCTTTCTGCAGATTTTGGCTTATGTCGATTCTCTCAGTTTCTGGGCTGTAGAATTTCCGTCTGCGAATTCTTCAATTTCTGGATCTGAAAATGAATAGTGCTTTGGAGCGGAGACAATTGGCTTAGGCATTTGTCTATCCGCAAATTGGCGGGAAAAAACACACATCATTGTAGTACTGTCACGTATTTTTCTATTGACGTGATATTCGTCTTAAAATGCACTTATTTACTATTTCTCGCGCCTGTTAACTATACTAAATAAATTTTTAATTTTAATTATCACTTTAGCATATTAAAATAAAATACCTATTTTATCTTTAAATTAATTACTCATTTTAAATTATTTTTTATATTCTATACATCAATTAACATACATACATTTGAGTACATAACCTAACCTAAAAACATTTTAAAAATATTTTTAATTTTTTCTTTTTTTAAATATTTAGTAAAAAATATTCAAAGATAAGGCAGGTGCAAGAACATGATAGTTATGAATTAAACCTTAGACGAAAGTATTAAAGAATTGGACTAGAAAATAGAGAGCTGCCCTCGTAGGCATGCGTTCATACTGTAAACCGAAAAGCATGGTGATAAAAATATGTATTTCAAATTTATTATTTCTTTAAAAATGTATAAAGATAAATGTGAACAAAGCTTTTTCGTGATAAAATATGCATTTCGTTTATTATTTTGTAGAGTGTGTCAAGTAGAATTACCGGAAGAGTAATGTTTTCAAATTAAAGAGTACTATATTTTAAAAAAGGAAAAGAAAAGATTAAGCCGCGACCTAAAATAATAGCCGGCAGTATATATATTTTGTCTATAATAAAAATAATCTGCATAATTAATGTATATATTTTATATATGCATGAAATAGTGCATATTTTTGGTATATCTAACTAATGAATGTAGTTATTGTTAGCCTACCGGCTAAATGTGTCAAAAGCAATAATTTTTTTTCCCTAACCCAAACGGAGGAGCTTATCTTTTGTATTTAATTTTGTTTACGTTAGGTACTTATTAACATTTACAGTACCAACAACTACATTATACATGGAAGCGACAGACATACATCATACAAGTGTGGCCACAACTAACAGACTCCGCTGGTCTTCTTCCCTGTGATTCTCCTCCAATGCTTGATTACGTCTCTCTGAAGCACATCACTCTTGTCATTATGCACTTCCTCTGCAGCGATGCGAGCAGCTTTGGCGGGCAAACGAGAAGGCTGTGTGTCTAACTCTGTCAGAATTTTCTCAATGTCGGAAACAAGTCTCTCTGCTAGGACGCGGCTGAAATCCTCTCGAATGACAACCCGCAGAACAGCAATGTGTTCAGCATCTGGCGGCATTGTGTATGCTGGGACAATCCATCCGAATCTTCTGAGGTGCTCAGACACCTCAAATACAGTATATTTGCTGCTGTCCCTGAGAGAAAATGCTACTACAGGCACGCCCACATCCTTAGAGACAATATGGAACCGCCCCATTTTTGTGATTCCCTCTCTTAGTACTTTTGCATTTGCTATGCAATTCTCCATGATGTCCTTATAACCCTTTAAAGACGAGAAACAGAAGTGTAAATCATTTGAATCATGCTTAAGCAAAATGCAGTTAATGACAGGTTTACTTTGCACAAATGATTTGACAACCTCAGAAAGGCAGGCTAAATTTGTTTTGAATTCGAAGGTATTTTGCATTATCAGAGGAATTGTAATTTTACAGGATTAATACTTGAAAGCAAGACAATATAAGATCTAAAATATACCTTTGAAGAGAACGAGAACTCAGCTTTCGGACTTATATAAACTCATATAATCCAGGCAATTATTTTTCAGACAAAGAAATAAAGTCGTCTTTAATGTGATTTCAATAATTACCTCAAAGCCAAGTCTTATTAACTGATAATACTGCGCAATTATCTGATAGGAACCTGAAATTGGGAGACATCATCAAAGCTTAACATCAACACGAAATCTTGAATAGGAACGTCAAAAGCTGCTTCTGAATGACAAATCATCACTTATTTTCTCTCACTGCACAGGAAGAGCATTTGATATTACCTTTAGAGAAGTTGAGAGTAAAAGTAGGCTGATCAGATCCAAGGTAATTAATATGAAAGACGAGCTCGTCGGGCAAATCTTCCTTGCTCCGCCATATCACCCAACCAACACCAGCATATACAAGGCCATACTTGTGGCCACTGACGTTTATACTTTTCACCAGAGGCAAGCGGAAATCCCATTCAAGATCTGGCCACAGGAAAGGAGCAATAAATCCTCCACTGGCAGCATCGACATGGATAGGCGTCTCCCATCCAGTTTCCTTATTCTTTTTCCCAAGGAGCTCGTTTAGGAGCTTCACATCCTCAAATTCCCCCGTCAGAGTGGAACCAAGAATTGCGGCAATGCATATTGTATTCTCATCCACCATCTCTACTGCTTTGGCAGGGTCCATTACATAGTATCCTTCTTTTACTTTCACCTCCTTTAATTCAACCTCAAAGTACCTTGCAAATTTTTCCCAGCAGACCTATACCCAAAAAATTCAGACAGAAAATTTTCAGCAGAATCGAAAACAACATATAGCGGAGAAACCAAACTTCAGTAATCAGGCAATTGTACAAGAATAACGGGGTTTTAGTAGTTAAGCTTTGTCCCAAACGGGTGATCAAGGGGTTAGTATTGACAATTGACAAAATATTTGTCGAAAAAGGCTACTTCCATCTGTTCAGATTTAGTCACTTCAAAGTAACGAGATTGCAACTTGACAACAATATCACCATGTAGAATTTCACAATATGTCTCAAGACCAGGATTACAAGTTAATATTGGATACCTTAATCCAAGAAACAGAAGAAATAAGCTTTTCAAACTCAAATCCACAGTTCATTCACAGTACAAGAAAAGACAGTTGCAAAGTTGACTGGAAGTCTGAATCACCTGCACATTAGCTCCAGTGACTATATTAGGCTTATCGAAAGGTTTGCCTTCTGCTTTTCTTCTCGCCTGCCATTTGCGTTTGAAAGCAAGACCAGCAAGCATGATTGCCTCTGATGAACCCACTGTACCAACTCCTACTGCCGTCTCATCGTCGCCAACTGGGGCATGGAAAAGATGTGCTAACATGTTAATGCACCTATTCTGCAACACAAAATCAAATCACTCTGAATATCAACAGTATTTACCCAAAAACATAAATTATTATCTCCTCTCACCATATTTATACGGTACTATTTCAATTTTGCAACTCCAAAATGTTTAATTTCATTCCAACAACTTCAATCCAAAATCATCAAAACTATATCTACACATGACCTGATCGTTATGTCATTGCATTGAACTTAAACTAAGCTCTGTGTCCATCAAATATCGTCAATACTCCCTCGGTCCCCATTTACAAAATAACAACATCTTTCTATATTGAGTAGCAATTTAACTTAATATCTCTAGCCGATTTTACAACAACAACATACCCAATATAATCACACGGCTGCCTACCGGGGAGGATGGTGTGTTTCTCAAAAATATAAGTATGTAAATCAATTTTAGACCATAAATTTCAAAAATCTCGGTGATCAGGGAAGAGGAAGAAGTAGAGAGTTGACCTGAAGTTCAGTGGTAACAGGGTATTCATCCATGTCGACGTAATTCTTGTTAATGGAGGACATGATGAGCTTGTCGCACTCGGGCTCCATCCACGTGTTAACAAAAGAGGCTAGATTCAACCTCGGGTTACCGTCCAGCATAAGCTCGTCGTTTACAATCTGAAAAGCGGCTTCCTTCGGCATGGACCTTTCCGGGATTTTGAACTTAGGTAAAGATTCTTGCACATATCTCGATGCAAATGCACAGTGCAAGCTCTCTTCTGAATCTGTTATCGACGTCGTTGATAACACCATTTTTTTCTCTCTCTCTCTCTCTTCCGAATTGGGGAAAAAGTATAGAGTGGTGTGATGAGTGATCGATCGGAGAAAATGGGAGAGTAAAATAAGAGTGACGCGGGAGGGAGAGGGGTAATTATGGGGGTGACACGTAGTGCTATGTGGCGCTTGGAAAATGGGAAGACTTCCCCACCTGCTGCTTTTAATATTCTCTATACTCTATACCACAACTGACTGGAAGGATTTGCCGACGTTCGTTTTTTCCATTTTTGTTCGCAAAAGGCACGAGTTCATGTTACGGAAGTTTTGCCTACGAAGTTTAATTTCATAAAATTTTTGTCTATAAGCATAAGTTTTTTAATGAATTTATGCCCAATAGGTAAATTTGTATTTATGAAGCAGAATTTTATGTCATTTAGGCATAATTTTAATTGCATGAACTCTATCATTTAGGCACAAATTTATGTTACTTAAATTATGTTTGATAGGTATACTTTCATGTTATTAAATTTTAATTATGCCCATTAGACACAATTCTAATTGCATACACTTTTACCCTTTAGGCACAAGTTCTTGTTACTGTGCTTATGAATAGAAGTAGACACAAGTTCAATGATATGAATTTATGTCTATAGGCATAAGACATAATCTGTGCGAATTTATGTCTTTAAGGCATAACTTTGGGCAAAAACTTATGCTTTGTGAATTTTATTATTTAATGTTAAGGGCATTATGATCATTTTTTTGTCACTTAAAGTGCCGAGGAGCACAAATTAAAGACTAAAAATTTAAGGGGCAAATTTAAAGTCCAGTTTAAAATAAGTGTATTCGTGCGAATGACCCGTGTTCGATTAAGATTATAAGCTAACCAAATTAATTTATAAGTCCTTTTTAATTTATATATGTGTTTGGTAAATACTTAAAGTATGTATAAGTCAAATCATGTTCAAAATCATAAGCTGATTACCTTTAACTTATGATTTTACAATTTATAAGCACTTTTGATTTGACCAAACTATTTACAAATTTATTCTAGTATTTTTATGTAATTTCCAAGTATCTTTTCTTAAAATAAAATTTTGAACATTCTCCATGATTTCACTTCCACATCTGCTCTTCTACCTATTCAATGTTAACAACAATTATGAGTTCTTTATTGTATTATTTGGGATAACAAATTTCTCTCTAATATCTTTTAGTAGTTCTTTAAGTTCTACGACTAAATATGAAATCTTTCTTTAACTTGACATTAATATCGTTGATTAGTAGATTTTGTAAAGTATGAAACTCTCTCTTACTTCTCTATGTTCTAAAGTATTTATTATTGATTTCAAGAGTTAATTAAACTGGAAAAAAAATGATAAACACAAAATATGAAAATTAAAAAAAAAAGTAAAATAGAAAACATATAACCCTTTAACATTTGAATAACTACTCGCGGTTGAATGTTTAAATAGAATAAGAGACAAAAAAACCCGTTAAGTATTTATTTTTCTATATAAATTTTGTGTACGGTTTAAATAT
>JACEIK010000463.1:92454-219913 GCA_018107945.1 Datura stramonium | reverse complement strand
CTTCTTTTTTCAAACACTTCAACTTTTATAATTATTTTCGATATTTTTATTCAAATACATAACTATTTTTTTATTAAATCAACTCTAATACTTAAAATTACTTATCAACACTTAATGCTTAACCGCTATTTTAAATTAATTAAGCCAAACGAGTTTTTAAACGCTGTCTAAATTGAAACAAAACTTCCTCATATAACATTCCATGTGTTACTAACTCCATTGAAAAATGCATTTGATTTGATTGTGATCTTGCCATATCGAAAGTGGGAAAATAACGAATTCCTTCGAGTAGATGTTTTTGGCCCCGCGTGGTGCTTCTAGAGAAGCCGTTCGACTATCATTTTCACTAGTCCTTTCAAATTGACTAGCAGCGACACATCCTTTAATCAATACACGTAACGTATTAATCAATTTTTTGTGCTGATGGATGGTAAAAGCTACATAGCTGCCTAATTGCTGCTCATATTATTTAAAAATTAGTATTTAATTATAAAAATATTAAATTTAACTTGAAGTTATATTTCAATTTTGAAAAATAATTTATGATCTATTTTTTAACTCATTTTTCACTTTTGAAGTTGTATTTAAATACATTCAAGTATAAATATAATTTCAAATATTCTGTGCAAAATGTATAATTAAACACAACTCCAACTCCATAAATTTCAATAACATAAAAAATATTTAGTAGGCTTTTGAACAAGCGATTTCATGTCACGATTTGAAATTTTGAGATGAAATCAGCGTTTGGACATGCGATTTCATCTCACAATTCCAAATCATGAGATGAAATCCCAAATTCTCTCAAAAAAAAAAACTTGATTTGAAATTTTAAATCATGAGATAGATTTTCTAAATGTAAAATTCAACCTCCAAGTTTATATTTTGTAAAAAAAAAGTCCACAATTTTATATATACCAACTATACTTACCAACCATTTATTTAATAAATGTGAACAATCCTTGCCAACTATTATAATTGACATAAATAGTTTGTCAACCTTTGTCTGTATTATGTGGGAGAATTATATTAAAAAGTAGTACACTGCAATTCATGTTTAATTTTTACTTTTTATTGAACTAAAATTCGACGTTTATGTTGTATTTTTTTAAGAATGACTTTATGATAGTGTACTATATTTTATTATGAACTTTATTTATTTGGTAAGATTATATAAGAATTTGGGCAATTTGAATAGTTTTTACAACTTATGGAGTTCTTATGTTTCACGAGGAAAAAATACAACTTAAAAATCTCAAATTGCATGTCCAAATAAAACTTCATACTTCATCTCATATGATTTCAAATTATGATTTCATCTCGTATTGCCAAATGGGCATTTAAAATCTATGGTCAAATACCTACTATATACCATATGATTTTTTTCCACCAGCCTAATTCTTGATAGGCCTTGTTATAGCTGGAGGGAGATAACAAGTGAAACGAAATAAATAATCGAGGTGTGCACAAGTCGATCCTACATCTATCATTATTAAAAAAATAAATCAAGGGAGAAACATCGCCCAATCCCCACCCCAAGATGGGTTCACTAAAGGCGTCCCTTGGGGATAGCAAGAAGAAATCCTACATCCATAACTCGACTAGTTTTAGAAGTAGGCACAAAACACCTTCTTTATTCATCTAAATCCAGAAATGCTGGAATTCGAATTTTTAATCTAGTACACGTTGATAAATGACGACATAATTGCTATCACCTTTTTCGGCAATTTCAGAACATTTTGCCAATGCCGTCTTGTCTAGGGACAGATTCATTGATATCCATTTTACGCCATTTGCCCATTAATGAGCCTATTTCATCAGCTTTGTCATACAAACCTAGTAACCCACCTGTGTGTATGAATAGAATCCTTCTTCCCTCCCACTTTCTTGGATTCATGCTCATGTCTTTCATCATTCCATAAGCTGCTTTACCACTGTGAGAATGAACAATCAGAAGAACGTGTCAACGAAGTATCCTCGAGAAATGTATAAGTAATTTGAGTTGTACATCACCCATGTCTCACTGCTCTTGCTCGCTTTAGGTAAAAACTCAATTGCAAGGTTCAGTTTTCTAGTCTAGATGTTGAAAAAACTCCAAAACAGTTGTAGATCAGAAGACTGAAGACCTTTACTTCACTTGGAACCTAGTCAGTCTCGGTAAATTTCTCCTCTTAAAGAACCACTTTAGCAAGCCTAAAACAGACTTCAATACAGCTAAGTTTACAACATCAATATCAATAACCATGTTTCGGAATCACATAAAATATTGTATTCATCATCTATAGCTTAGTTATCTTCAATCAAAGAATAAGTTTGTGTTACTAATGTACGCTGAGCAAGTGATATTATGAACTGTAATTTTCTTTATTTTCACTTTCCTGGTTGGATTTACTGTTTGGATTTTGAGATCTCAAGTTACCTGAGTTGGAGATGCTTTTGTAATAAAATCAGCTGAAAAGAATTCCACATTTTTTTATTTTTTTTAATTATTATAAATAACCCAGGATTCTACTATTACAATTTACAGCTATTACAGGTTTTATAGCGAATAATATTATTCTCCAACCTCTTCAAGATTTAGTGCATTCATAAGTTATGTTGCTTGGACTCTTTAAAAATGCTAACGGGCATGAGTCAGTCCTCAAAAAGTAGTGGAGTTTTGGTGGATCCGCACTCCAAACAACATAGTTCATAAGAATAGGCAGTTTCTAAGACTGAAGAACATCTTAATGCAATATGTTTTACATAATACAGGCAAATCCTGTGGACAGTCCATGGAAGGCTGACATGCCAAGACTTAAAAAATGAGAAGGCATAATTGGCCATACCTGTAGACAGGGTCAAGAATAACACCTGTGGTCTCAGCAACTTGCTTCACAAACTTAAGCTCATCAGCGGTGCTCATAGCATACCCAAGGCCTTTTGCCTGTTAAAATACCAAGGTGCAAAGACAAGAATAGTTGATACCCAGAGGTTCCTTAGTGAACTAGACTAATATTTCATACGCACAACTGTATAGTAACTTATTTCCTCTTGAACATGGATCTGGAATGAATGACTAACTGATTAGATTTCGATGACTAACAGGGAAGATATCAATCAAAGATTTCGGCCATGAAGGTCTTTCAGAAAGAAGTTCTTTAGTTTGAGCTTCGCCATTTTACGTTAAAAATCATAAGCTATGTAAGATTTGTAACATGGGAAGAGAGAGCATTTACAGTTAAAAAAAACAAAATATCCATGAATTACAACCAACAGTTGATGTCACATTGTTTTATCATGAATTAGTATCTCAATAGTTATTAAGCAACAGGAAGTTACACAATGAAATGGATGAATGTAAAACAGGTAAGCTTAAAGAAAAGGAGAAAACAATGAAGTCCTTACAGTTTCGATGCTAACAATATCACGGGAGCTAACCCCTGCACTAATTCCGTCAAGTAGGCCTTGAACATATTCATAAAAGTAATCTGGATCGTCACAGACACAAAATGCATTAACCTACAAACCCAAACCAGTTATTAGTGACATTTGTTTTCGGGGAAGATGGGAACAATTTTGGATAAGACAAAAGCAGTTTACTTTTGCTTTCAAGCCACTGAGCCTGGATGCAATTGACAAACCAGCAATCGTACCCCCACTGGAAACCATTGAGACATAGCACTGAGGTTAAAACTCTGAAAGATAATTAAATCATCGAGTTTCACCATAAGGTAACTCCAGCCATAACAAAAGATCATTTTTAGGAAATTGAAGTTACTCATCCAGTATGGGAATGCATTCCCGAAGAAGAGTAAACAAAAAAACGGAAATCTACTAGAGATACACAACTGAGGCATCCAGAAATGCAAAAACAAATGTCTTCAGGTTCAATCAGGTTCCCAATGATAAACGTTCTCAAGTAAAATGTATTAATTAGTAACAGTTCTATTGGAATGCACCAAAATAGCGGGTTTACATGGAGAATCTGTCGATGCCTTTTTTAATGGTGGTGGTCGGTCTAGCTTTTGGGCTCCTCATATATTCCACCAGCTATCTGCTACCTCCCACTAGCTAAGGTACCTGTAACTCTGGCTGCCAAGGTTTAGGCAGATAGGAAGAAATCGTCTAGTATTTTTTTCTCCATGGGGATTTGATCTTCTTTTTACTATTATTATTAGAAACCATAGCTTGGGTAATTTTATTGCTGCAACCAAGAAATCATGCCTGACCTCCATCTCCAAGAAAACTAGAATGAAACATTCCATTTTAAATGTGATGACACTGACATCTTAAGCTTACAAAACACTTTAGCTAAAGCACTAATTCTGCATATTGAAGGATTCGTCTATCTATGTAGCTGTTCAGAGAAGAAACTCCTTCTGCCCCTCTCACTGCCTTATCTAGATTATGGTGGTTCGAAATACTAGCCTGAATGGTTAGCTGCTTTGATTTGAAAAGAGGGTAGCTGCCTTCTACTTGATTTGAACCCTAGTCTCCAAGGTTTGGACCCACTTCATTGACCACTAAGCCACATCCTTGGATGCAGAAAATCTGTTGAACCTTCAAAAGCACCTATCATGGGGAGACTCAACTGATGCACGTAGAGATGCAACACAGACGTTTTTGAATTCAATATGGTTCTTAAAGATGGAGATTCTCAAATGATATGCTTTGATAGGAAAACAGGTTATTAGGAGGCACCAAAAAGTTGGTTATCGCCAAAAAGAAGTGGACGGAACTAAGTTCCAAGGAGAATCTGTTAAAAATTCAAAAGCTCCTCCAACGAGGTAAACTTAATTTGTCTACCAACAAAAATACAATAATCCCTAAAAGGTGTCAGCTCCCTAAAAGGCTAAAACATCTCATAAGGCATTATGATGCCAGGATCAACAAAGTAAGATCCTCCACAGAAAACAGATACGCAGAACATGTATCAGAGACACTGGCATGCATTGATGCATTAAGGAACAGTTATCAGAGCAACACTCACTAATAAAAGTATCAAACAAGAGAGAGAGAGAGAGTATGTCTGTCTAACAGAAGTCGAGCAAAGATTAGGCATATCATGGGTGAAATTGAGTATAATGTTCCTTATTAAAAGTACAAGTCTCGATCATTCTCTATGTTCATAGTATATTCCTATTTATTTTGGGAATCGCTGACAAACTTTTCAACCATATTAGCAAAGCTTTCTTTCAATTCCATGCATGGACAATCTGAAATGCAACAATCTCATGTATAGCATACTATTACAAAATTTATGCAGAAGAGGTGCAAACCTGCCACAAGCTACAACAATGTCGTCGAATTTCCGTTCAATATTTGAGTGCTGAAGTTGTTGCTCAACTTCCCTGATTGCCTCAATATAACCCCTGAGGAAATAGTCACACTTAGCAAAACGGTGAAACTAAGGCACAGATTTTGTATTTCTTCCTTAAGTAGGCAAATTTCTTGAACAAAAATTTGCTTAGCTGTGTGCTGTAAATTAGAATGCATACTTTCACTCTCCATTACTTAAGGATGGCAGAACCAAGGTCAGAGCATAACTCGGTACAAGTATTAATTCGATATGTTTTAATAAATTATACCTTTGAGAAACTTCCTAACAAATTAAAGGGTTGAACCCTTGGTTATTCAACTAATGATGCTGATGAGTCATTGGATCTTTTTCTTTAATCATGTATTTATAACTCCATGGAATGATGGTATAAACATCAGCATATAGAAGGTACAACCCTTGGCATGTATTCCAACTGGGCTACTAGCTTCTGAAAGGCTGATACCTCTGTCAATCAAGAAAATAAGTCATCCCTGGCTACCCTAGCGCCATCACATTTGGGTTGAAAAGGAATAACAGAGATATTAATGACAAGCGGAAAAGGAGATCAACTACTGATCAAAAAAAAAAAAAGCTGAAGAATGCTAATGCATTAATCCATAAGGTTATTCGACTATTCAATTTCAAACGGCCAATGGAGAGGGTTTCAGCATGAAATGGTTGGTTATACTTCAAACTTTCTACATGGGATTCATTTTAGGATAGCAGGTAGGTCCTTCTAAGTATCCCTGTAACACAGGGTTAAGCCTCACTGGAGTTCTAAAATTAACAGCCAGTTTCAATCTATGTTACTCAGACTCTTCAAAATGTCAACGGATGTGTGTCAAATTCTCCAAAAGTAGTTTGTTTTTGGAGAATCCAACATGGGTGCAGCATCGAAAGTGAAAAGTCCATGCAACTTAGGTTTCAATCGTAACCCAAATAGTCATCCAAACATTAGTGTCATTGTAAGAAACAAAACAGCAGATGACAGCAAATGAAGTGAAGTCAATGATTGCACCAGAAGTAACCAGATAAGACTGCACTCTATTGTCAATTTGGGGCCACGAGATGGAAAAGATATTCGCTACTAAGTAATCGTTTGGACATGCTATTTTATCTCGTGATTTGAAATCGTGAGATGAAATCAACATTTGGACATGCAATTTCATTTCATGATTTGAAATCATAAGATGAAATCCCAAATTCTCAAAAAACCTTGATATGGAATTCCAAATCATGAGATGAACTTTTTCAAATACAAAATTTGACCCACAAATTTATCTTTTGAAAAAAAAAACGCACAATTTTTATATATATCAACCATATTACCAACTGTTTATTTCAGACATAAACAAAATTTGTTGATGGTATTATTACGCTTACCATTTATTTAACAAAATTTGTTGTTAGTATTATTAAAGAGTTGTACACTACAACTCATGTTAAACTTTACTTTTTATTGTACTAAAGTTTTACCAATAAATGTTGTATTTTTTTTAAAAGGGCTTTGTGATAGTGTAATATACTTTGTAATGAATTTTTACTTATTTGGTAAGATTGTATAAGAATTGGAGAAGGTCAAATGGGCCCTAAGGATTCACAATGAATAAGGAATGGCCCACATATTGATTTCAAATTAGGGAAAGACGCAATGACTTCAGAGGCTGTATAGGGGGCTCTAAACTCAGAAACTGAAGATTATTATTAAGAACTTTTGGCAACATGTTGATGCTTCAAGCACACAATAGTCCAACACACATATCAAGGTGCAAGTGAAACATTGGAAATAAGGAAGAAGAAATGAAGTAGGTTTAGACTTTATCAGCAGAGGAAACAAGCAGTGGCATAACAAAATGAGCCTCACCAGGTTCCTAGAGAATTGGATCCACCAACAGGGATGACATACGGCTTTCTCCCTTCATTTAACAGCTTTTCTTTCAATATTTTGGTTAGAGCCTGTCGCATAACACAAATTATGATCAGTACTATAGTAATAAAGCCTATCAGCTTAAGACTACTAAAAACAGACAGACAGTACAACTGAAAATAGGCCAAAGTTCAGATACTAGTTCCACTTGGAAAATCAGGAACATGTCACAAAATTGGACGGCAACATTAGTTCTCACCTCACCAATTAATCAGCAACTTTTTTCTATTTTTTGTTATTTTGTAAAACAAGATTACTGATTTGACATGGTATGTGTGGCATCACATTTTTGCATTGACTAGCACTAGTCGACCAGAGCCAGAATCAGTGAAAGAAATCCTCATCCAGTCTCCATATAACAATGGCAAAGGGAAAAGTTCTGGCATGTATTCTTTTTTTAAAAAAATTTGGTTAGGGGGAAGAGAGGAGGATTCTTCTGTGTATTTTGAAGGAAAGGAGCACCCAAATCTTGAAGGAAGAAAGAAGAGACAGAACTCCTTGACGCTTCAAATTGAAATTTAACTAGATGAATATCTGGTGTTGGTGGGAAAAATAGGATCCTGGATTGAGTCAGTGGTTGGAAAACACCACAGCAGCTACTGGTGTTATCAAAAGTAAAAAGTGTAGGAAAGGGCCAAGTAGCAGCTAGGGCTTTAAGCCAATCAATGTGTGCGCTTCAGTGAAGAAAGGTGCACAAAAAAGTTCTAAAAAATATACTGTAATGCAAGAAAATAACTAGAAATACAAATAAAATACATATGGAATAAGAAATTGGAAAAAATGCAATTAGGTAAAATGTATATGAGGCAAAAACCATGTCAATTAAGATTCAAAACCATTTTAAATTTCTAATTCAAATGTAAAGATCAAGTTTACAGTTTGTAATTCACAACCTTCTCTTAAAAATTAGTATGCCGTTTTATGAGGTATATTTATTGTAACTTTTCCCTCTGATAAGAGAGTTATATATATTGTTAGTGGCTGCTATCTATAAGATAGCATCTCTGGTCACTAAGTCGTACACCTGAGTGTCTTACTGCCTGCACTGAAGGGCTAACTAAGCATGTGAAACTCTAAACTAGCACTTTACCTGGCTTCATGCTTCAATGATGCCTCATGCAGGTTTTAATAACATTGGAACCTACTACTACTTTGTAGAAGGCAGGTGGAAATTTAGTACAAATGTATAAGTTTTCAAAAATATTCAACTGTACAATTATATTTCAAGTTGAAGGCAACGAGTGCAACTGCAACCTTTGTAGCCATATTATATATGTCCCTGTTGAGAGGTTAAAACTGAATAGTATCTTAATTTTCCTGAATTCCTATCTATATAGAGGGCAGTATAGGATCCCCCGTATTGTACTTTCCTTTGTGTTTGGACTTGGTTAAGCATTGTACAGGGGAGCAATTCCCTTGAGCCCAATTCAACATTTCTTACTTATCAACCCAACGAGAGAAGGGAAAGAAATTATTCAAAACTTAAACAATACACTGGCTTAATGAAATAATTCCAATGTGTTGTTAACCTTTATAGTAGAGTCTCTTTCATGTGTAACAATGTAACATAAAAGTCATCAACTCCAATAAGTGAAAAGGATGGTGTTTGTATTAAGTTCTTGATTTTGTCAGTTCAAAATTTTCATTACTTGGGATTGCTGCTGTATATAATATTGTTGTCACACTTGTATCTATTTGGGTATGAAGTCTCAGAAGATTATTAAGGATCAGTAGGTAGCAATTAAAGAAAATAACATGGACGGAAAAATAATAGGTGGTTTATTGCTTGACAATTTCCAGTAAGATTATACAAGCACATCATATCCAGCTGATGCAACTAGTACATATTATACTAGAACAGGGTGCACCGCTTTGTAATCTAATTAAACGTCTTCAGAAAGTCTCTTTGCAGCATTAAACTACCTTTACCTCAAGAGTCTCCTTGTGCAAGCATCAGAAAGAAAGAAAGAGAGCTTAAAACTAAATGCATTAGAAACAAAAGAAAGGAATGCAAAATCACGAGGAAGAAAATATAGACCTCACTGCCAACTTTTGCATATTCTTCTTTTGAAACAAGATCAATGTGCGCTCCAACTAAACGGTCAACTAGGAGGTTCCCTGTTAATCCAGGATCTTTATCCACAAGTAACTGTGACATAACTAAAGAAGTTATTCACATAAACAGGAAGATTTGACTTGCAGAAGATGTATGAATCAAACAGAATACCACGACAACAATTACGGTATACCTTTGAAGTGCGTAAGATGAGATAACAGTCAAGGTTTAAATACTTGGCAGCGACAGCAGTAGCACGACAGTGATTACTTTGTATGCCACCTATAGTCACTATGCAGTCAGCGCCCTGTGCCACAGCATCTGCCAACAAGAACTCCAGCTTTCTGACCTTGTTTCCACTCAATTGCATTCCTGACAGATCATCACGCTGCAAATTCAAAGTTTGTTCGTGTTATAACGCGTCTGGAATAGTGACAATGACATGGAAACAGCCGAACAGGTAAGAAAAACAATAGCACAAAAAGAAATCCCATCTCAGGCTCCGTATAAACCAAGAATTTGTACTTTATATATACCGTGAAATATTTTCCAGAGGAAGCCTTTTCTTGTTTTGATATGTATATTTTCTAGAGGAAGTTTTACCATCTATCTTATAAATGATTATCGTCTAAGTGTACCTCTTTGCAGTGACCCAACAAAGAGCAAATTATCCAGATAATCAAACTGTAATATGCACTTGATGGACATCAGTTGACATGATGCTCTCACTTTGCTCACTTCTGATATTTTCTCAGTGTGGTGTATTCAATCATGCCTATTAACTTGTTTTTCCTTTTATTCTGTTTTCCTCTTTTTACCATAAAACACATACACACGCACACATGTTAAAAGAGTACTCATGTCTAATGCCAATGCAAATAACTTCAAAAAGATATTTCAAATATTTAGGTTATCCCATTCTTCATTATTTGCACGAAAATAGTAGGATACATTTATTATCAGTCTACCCCTAGTTTCATAGCAGTTGTCACAATATATTTCTCTTTTTTACCAGTGTATCCTCAGAACAATATTTCTATGTCATATACAACTTATTTATCAAAAGAAATACCAATTGCCAACTTCTTATGCATCAATACGAACCCATAAACTAGGTGTTCATGTACTACATATAAATGTTTTGAGTAATGACTCCAGTATCATTGGAATGAGATCTTTGTTATCAAATACGTAACTAACATTTCTAAGACTTGACTGATCTATTCTTAGAATTCAGTTGAACTAAAAAGTGAAATTTGGGCACTCGATTTAAATATATCATACTCATGCAATCTGCAGTAGATTGAAGAAACTCTCACACAATTAGTATGAGTAACAACTTCACGAGAACTTTCTTCAAGCAGACATGCATAAACCAAAATCGCAAAATGTCTGGTATAAAATCAACATTTCTCAAATCCTGAAATGGTTGGACCACACCACACTATGTTTGCCTCGTAATAAATCAGAAAACCTCAGAGTAAAATTTTCCATCATACTGTCTCATTGCTTAAATAGAATTTGATCAAACTAATAGTCAATAGCTTAAACACTTCCTCCTGTTTTTTTTTTTTTTTTTGTGCATAATGGATATTTTGCGCGTCTTAGGCCATCCTTATTTCCAAATGGCATAGGCTAAGATAGAGAAAAAGTGAAAAAAAAATGAATTTACCTTTAACCAAACCTCGGTGTTCTTCGGCAAATTAGGCAGATTCCACTTGTGAATTGGAGTCGGAAACTAAGAACAATCTCACGAATTTCCAAAACAACAACGCAATGATTAATCCTCCCGTACGCTTAACACAAACAAAGAATAAACACAAATAGATAGAGAGAGATCGTTATCTTACATGTCCAAGTGAAAAGGTGTGAGAGGGAATGGGGCTAAGATGGGAAGCCCATGGAGGAGGCTCGTAAGACTTCTTCGTGAGAAACTGAAAGGGCGATGAGTGAGCCTGGGAACTGGAATCCTCCATGGATGATTTCGTAAGGCAACAGCGTTTGTTCAAGTCTAACGCCTTATTGAGTAGCTCTTGCTGCAAGGGAAATGGTGATACTCTAGTGAAGCTGCTCCATTGGCAACACAACATTTCTTCCCTTTCCCCTTTCTTTGTTTTTTTCTTCTTAGTGTTTTTAGCAATAGGATATTCCGCTGCCGGCCCCAGTACCGGATCCGCCACTATTGATTGTTAAACCCGTATCAGCACAATTCTAATATTTTCTAGCTCTGATTTGGTTAAAAATGAGGTTATTTTATAGTTATTAGTTATGAAAATTAATTTTAATATGAAACCATAATTATGATATTAAATTTATTTTATTATGGATCACATAATATATTTAATTTTAAATTTTATATGGGAATAACCCGCTACCCCAATAAGTCCCTAACCATTGACCCCCTAAAAGACTTCTTACTCCTTATCAATTGATTCACATGCAAGTTATGCATGAATTGTCTAGGAGGAATCATTGTTGGCCCTTTTATGTGAGCATTAATTTTCACTTGGACACTTTAAATAGATTTTGCCTATTGGGCCATCAATGCTAATGACATCTTCACTGCCAAATATATATATGATCTCGTCAACTCTAACACCAACATTGAGTTCTCCTTCTCTTGGATCTAGAAGATTAAGACTCTCCACAACTTTAGAGTCATATGCCTCTAGAGTACGTACTTATCTACACTACTAAAAGCAACACTTTAAAATGATCTTTTCCTTTTTGCCCTTTGATATCTTTGGCTAAATCGAAACTACAATGTCCATTATAACAAAAATTAAAGTCTCTCTACTAATCTTGTTAAAGCTAGAATTTTGGAATTTAAATACTCCACTAACAATACTCATGCCAAAAGGGATTCTTATCAAAATGGACTCCCCCAACTACTAATTTTTATAACTAAAAACTAATGGACTTGTCTACTCTAGAAAAAAGAATAGTGCAGGTATTGGAGGTGTTTTTCGAAACTCAAATGAAGAATGAATCATAGGCTTCTGCAAAAGAAGCAATGCTCAAAATCATACCTTGGCTGGATAGGGAACTTTTCATGGACTTACCTTCACAAGTTAACTCCTATTGAAATTGAAATGGATTACACTGAGCTATTAACGCTACTAGAACATGCACAATCTCTTCACAATTCTCTTGTGGTATCTTGCGAGTTCCTATGAGGAAGTTGAAAAATTTACTGGTTTGATATTGCTTTAGGCAAGCCAACAAAGCAGCTAACGTTTTTGGCAAGAGAATGCGTATAATCAAATCTCCATCATATCAATTTCACTATACGCTATTAGGGCAAAGTAAAAGCAGATAAAAAAAGAGCAACAACAACAACAACAACAACCCAGTGAAATTCTACAATGTGAGGTTTGGAGAGGGTAGAATGTATACAAATCATACCCTATCGAGGTAGAAAGACTATTTTTGATAGACCCTCGGGTAGAATGTATACAAATCATACCCTATCGAAAAGTAGAAGACTATTTTCGATGTATCTCATTATAACATATAAAACAAAAATGCTTAAAGAAAAAGAAAAAAATAAAAAGGAAAGAAAGAGATAGAAAGGAAGGAAGAGAAAAACAACAATAAAAGATAGAAAGAGTAATATTTATTAATTGTTAATATATGCATATATTTATATTAAATTAATATATTTTGATAATCGACTGTAACTACTATGAATAGTAAACAAGTACTAATATCCATACATGTAATTTTGTTGTATAATAATATAATATAAATTATCCTTTTACAAAAAAAAAGAACACAAGAAAATAGAAACTCTAGCACAAAAAACATATTTTCTCATGATGAAGAAATGGAGCTCATCATGCTCATAGTATTTTCAAATGGGAAAAATCATCGAAAGAAAAAAAAATCCAACAATAAAACATGACACAATATAAACAGCTACAAAGGAAAATAGAGAGCAAATGGGCTGTCAACTTGAAATTATAACGTAAGGCCACAAGGGAACAGTTGTCGTTGCTTCATTCCCAAATTTGAAACTAACATTCAAAATTGGTGGGCTTTGAATTTCCTTTCTTTTTTGTTTTTTTGTTTTTTCATTTTTGGTTACCCTTTCCGTCGCTTCACCAATAAAAAAGAAGGTACAATAATCAATGCAAAACGTACTTACTTCCAAAACAGTCAATATACATTTCCCGAAAAGCAAGAGTCTAAAGCAAGAGTCAAAGATCTCTCGTGTTTGAAAATCAGAGAGCAAATTCGACAGGAAAAGTAAAAGAAAAGGGATTGACTTTGATCCAATCCTCTCCCTCCTTGTTCCTCCTGCCCCCTCAAGCCCTCCCTCCTTGTCTCTTCTCCCCTCTCTTTCTCTCTCTCCCTCTGATCAGAGATCTCGGATTCTGCTTCTTCAGATCCGATCTACAGAGGTGCAAAAAATGATCACCATCCCATACTTGACCGCCTTGACAACCTACTTCAGCTATGGATTGCTCTTCGCCTTCGGCCAGTCTCTGTGATTTCTTCAGGAAGATCTTTGATTGGTGGCATGCCAGCAATCTTCAGGTGCGATGCGTATTACCTCACCGCTGCTTGGCCGCGTTTGATTCTGAGAATGAGCTTGAATTTTGATGTTTATTATTGCTTGAATGTTAGGGATATGCTCCGATCTGCTTAGGACTTGAAGATTTCTATATCCGCCGGTTGTATCTTCGCATTCAGGTAAGTTCTCCTGATTTCAGAACGTTTTCGGGATTTCTTCATGCATACCTTCTGTGCATTATGCTTATGTTTTGTTTTTTTTTGGTTACTTGAGCAAATGATCTGTTTGTGTGGATTGTATGCGATTTTAGAGAAGGAAATGATGCTGAAAATTTGGCAGCTGTTAAAAAACTGCAACACTAATTGCTTCAAATAAAAGTGAAGCGCATGTTTCACATTCTAGGAAGGCGTTTTTTGCTTATTGCATTTTATGTTGTTGTCATGTGTTTACACTTATTCAAATTAAAGCAAGTATCTTGAAACTAAGGTAATTTTTTGGGAGACCTGACATACCCGCTAATGGCTGCTTTGCCTTTGTATTTGTTCTTTCTGAAGCTTTCAAGTTAAGCTTGGTGACACACTGAAAAAGTTTTTTGAGTTAGCTTTGGTTCATTCACGTGAACAGTATGTAAGATTTTTAAATTAAATATCTGTCATTGTCAGCGAGTAATTTTACATAGAAAAAGTTCGTTTATGCTAAAAAAAACTTGATGAACTTTAGCTACATTTTACCTAGCAAGAGGAAACACTCAAGTCCAGTCATCTAGCCCCACCTAGAGAAATAGAAAGATGCACAAGTCGATTGGGATGACACTAAGATATCAGCCACCAAACAGATGTTTTCCTTCTAATTTTAACAACTTATCAAGAAAAGAGAAACTGTTGAAGGTGGGATTATGTGCTTTGTTCTGAAGTTGTTGAAGGAGAGCGTGAAGTTTATTTCCATAGATTAGCTGATTGTTCATTGCTGTGTGCATTGGTTTTTGGTTCATATACATTATAGTTTCTACCATCATTACTTGTAGGATTGCTTTGGACGGCCAATATGTAGTCCTCCTGATGCTTGGTTTGATGTGGTGGAGCGTGTGTCCAATGATAATAACAAGACACTAAAGTGAGTATGGATCTTTCAGTTTTCATTAAGGAATACATAGTTAATTCTTATTAATAATTAATTTTATTTTGATAATTTGTAAATTGTTCTCCTTGGTAAAGTTGCTTTGGCTTCTCTAGTAGTGACTGGTTCAGTTTGGCTACTTGTCTGGATTTTATATATTATATCCAAATTATTATCAACAGTTTAGGAACAGTTGATGTTTCTATATTTACTCTATATTCCATGCACTTGCGCATTGTGCAGGCGGACTACTCAGTTTCAAGGTGCCTAAACTTAGGTTCATAATTACCTTGGATTTGCCGTATCTGATGAATATTGTACACCTCAAGCAATATTGAGTCATTGAAAAAGTATTCTGCGAGCACTTGCAGTCCCCGTGTTGATGGAGGTAGGCATGATTTTGTGAAAGTTGCTGCTCTGTCTCCCTGAGTAGGGAACTCTGCTTCTAAACTTTTGTCTTCTCAGGTACCACAAGCATCCATATGGAATTGAAGAATGTGTGGCTAATTTTGCTATGAAGCCAGCTGCTATTGTCACAGGCATGGGTTATGTAACAAATTCAGCCATACTTCCTGTCTTGATTGGAAAGGTACAAATAGTTTGTAAAGTTATTCTTCTGCGTTATATTTGTGATTATGTTTATCTTTTAATTGGTCATTTACAGGGAGGTTTGATTATATGATTCACTTAACCATAACTCTATTGTAAATGGTGCTCAGGTCTGGAGCTACTATTCGTGTTTTTCAACATAACAGTAAGTTTCTGCAACTTGGGCTTTTTCCTTTCAGCCATACCACGTTTATACTAACTATGAGTTCATCTGATTTCTTATTAAAGCTTTGCCCTCAATTCTGTAGCACCTTCACTTGGAGAAGGTTTTGAGAGAACATATTGCTGGAGGGACAAACTCCAGGACACACAGGCCATGGAAGAAGATAATTGTTATAGTGGAGGGCATATACAGTATGGAAGGGGAGCTATGTCAGCTTCCAGAGATTGTCACCATATGCAAGAAATACAAGGTAGTGCACGGTATAACAAATGGTTATCATCGAGCAATTGTTCTGAGAGCTAGGCTGGTATGACATTAATTGTCTCAAATTTTATACCAAGCCTTTTTATTTGAGGGGAGTAATTTCTTTTCTTCCGCCCCCACGAGGTTTAATTTTCTCATGCATCTTTGTCTGTGATGTATTTTTCATTGCAGGCCCATGTTTATTTGGATGAGGCTCACAGCATTGGAGCTGTTGGAAAACAGGAAGGGGAGTCTGTGAGCTCTGGGAGTTGACACGGCTGATGTGGACATTATGATGGGAACTTTCTACAAAGTCATTTGGTTCATGCGGGGTTGTTGATCCAAAGTATGTTTCTTCAGCGGCATTCTTATAATGGTGCTAGCTGACTTTCTTTGTCATTGTCTATAGATAAATTCTTTGTTTCCTGATATTTGGTTGAAGGTAATGGCAGTATATAAAATAGGGCGGAATAGTGAAACCAAAGTGACATTATGCTACTATTATGGTGGTTGTGGACAGTTGCGTCATTAGTCATATCTGTAAATCAATGACACTTTTGTTGACACACTTCATCTTAGAAGATTCAAACGGCAAACAATGAGATAATTATCTTTCAGTTTTTAATTTAAGAGTGAATAAACAACTCTTTGTTCTTTATCCCCAAAAAAGAATAGAAAAAGAAGAAGAAGAAAGCAACTGCCTTTTGTTTTCTGTTTGGAGACCCTGTAGTCTTTAGCTGGTATTTAATTCCCTCTACGTGTTGGTTGGAGGCCTCGATCTGTTAGAGACATTCCATCAGTTTTTAGTATGTATTTCCACTCTTATCCAGAAAACCTAATTTTTAACAAGTAAAACTATGTTTATCTTTACCTTATCCAGAAAAACAAGTGCAACTATGTCAAACTTAGCAACTTAATTTGATGCTAACATTCATCGACTTGAGATATACTAGCTTTGTGTTTTTGAGCCTTTTGCCTATTCTTTTCAACAAAGCATTCTTTGTACTACTGGTGGACTACTTGGCTTACTTTTTCTATTTTTCGTTTCCAATCTTTATCAGCTGGTGCTTGAAGAGCCATTCTTTAGGTAAATGGGATGTTGTTTTACACGTTGATTTTAATTTAAAATTAAGTAATTATTGAATATTTGAAGTACACTGCCCAGCTCATCTGTATGCCACATCGATATCACTCCAGCTGCCATCAACAAATCATTTCTGCTATCCAGGTTATACTTGGTGAAGATGGTTCTAGTAGAGGTCAGAACTTTAACTATCAAAATTCCTCCTATTTTACAGTTTGTTGTACTTCTAATGGCATCTGGACACTAGCAAAAATTGTGTACTCATCATTAGGAGCTACTTTGTTATTGTAGGAGCTCAGAAACTGTTCGCATTCGTGAAAATAGCAACTTTTTCCGATCAGAACTTCAGAAGATGGGGTTTGAGGTCCTTAAATAACACTCCTGTGATGCCCATCATGCTTTACAATCCTGCAAAAATACCTGCTTTTTCACGGGAGTGTCTCAGACAGAATGTACAATTTCTTGTCATTTCAGGCTCATTTTTCAACAGACTAGTTATTGTTTAAATTTATCATTTATTCTTATCTTGGGATTTACTTTGTTTACTGTTCTGTAGGTTGTCAGAGGACGCTGCTTTTCCAGCAACCCCTTTACTTTTGCCAGAGCAATGACATGTATTTTCTGGCTGCTCATTCACGGGAAGATCTTAATAAAGCACTGGAGGTTAGAGCTTGCACTTAAATTCCTTTTGTCATTTATGAGAACAAATTCTCTTGTGTTTTCTACCCTCAGTCCCTCACTATATTGGCACTAATTGCACTTAGGATAACCTTTTGCATAACCTTAGAGCAATGAGTTAACAGTCATCATTTTGTCACTTGCACTTACGTAAGATATTTCTTCCATGGAGTTATCCTTGTAATCTTTAATTTACACAGTTTTGAACTAACACATTGTTTTACACATTATTTAGTGCTAGCTGATGAGGTAATTATTTTTATCCTTACTCTTGTATAAGGAGCTGCTAGGTTTGAGCTACGGTGTCTCACCTCAACCTTCCCATATTTATCTTTTTGGTTAGTTGGTCAATAGCTGAGATCCTATTTTAGATGATTTAGTACATTTTACTGGAATCCTCAAGCATGGATGGCATATTTAGATATCTCAGTTCTTAAAATCTTGCGATAGAGAACATCACCATATCAGACTTTGGAGTATTTATAAGAAAATTTCCATATAGAATACTGATTAGCTAATTACAAGTTCTTGCCTTTATCAGGTTATCAGCAGAGTTGGTGATCTAATTGGCATTAAATACTTCCCTGCCGAGCCCCAGAAACAGCAGCTAGAAGAAAACAGAGTCAAGCTGGAATGAGTACTTTAGTTTTAATTTATTTTATATTTTAGTTCTCCCAAGGAGGATCCGAGCTGCTGTTTATTTCTGCGTATGATTTTGACATACTTTTTGGATATAATGTGGAAATTTTGTTGTTTCCTTTGTACAGAAAGTTGTAACTTATTAATTGATAGTCTTAAACTTTTACCTTAATGTAAGCCTTTGTTTAATATTACATGGAATATATATGCTGCGCACTAGTGAAAGCGCTGATAAACGGTGAATACTGGAGATTTTGTTGGATTGGTTAAAGAAATTGACGACTGATTGCTGGTATGACATAAAAAGTTAATCAGGTAAACACCAGTCGTTATTTATTTGACTGCTCTGAAACTGGTTTCGACCCATAGTTGAAATTCTTACAACGAATGAGCAAAATCAGTCCAACTAATAATCTCAAACAACAAAAGGAATTTAAGGTGTTATGGAAAGAGCTAAGCAATAATTATAAGTAAATATCGAGATGCGAGCTTGTGGTATTTCGGTAATGTTAAAAAATGGGAAGAATTATCTAAAAGAATAATTATCATTTTCATAACAAATTCCCCTCATCTCCCACTATGAGCTTTCCTAGTTCCGTTGATCTCACATGCTCTGCAGTTAGCCAAATGCATGGTCATGGACGCTTGGCTTAATTTAATTCTTTATTTAAGTATGGGCCAAATAATTTTTTACAACCCTTTTAAAAACGGCGCCTACAAAAATTCAGCCTCATTTCGAATTCGCCAACCTCGTAGCGCCTGGGCCGTGAACCTCAAAAGCCAACCCAAATTTCAAGAAGCTGGGAACAATAACTAATTATTAAGTATATAATATATTAACAAATTAAAAACTAAAATAATAACATAAGATAAAATAAAAGAATGAAAAGATATACATTTATTATTTGTGGCCAAATAGCTAGCACATAGTACTACAACTAGACATGTGTTTTAACTATTAATATTTAATAAAGATTATATTTATATAATAATAATAATACAATGATTTATATAATAAAATTAGTTCTAAGTCTTAAATTTCCTGCATTTTCCCGTTTTGATTCTGATATATTTTTTCTGAGGTCAAACTTGTGAAGCATCGCTATTTTAGTGAGTACTAATAATTATATTATTTTATCTATCTATTATTATCTTATGATTATTGTTATATAAAAAACTTGGTAATGGTTAAGGGATACACACGTTTTGGGATTAATAAATAATTTGATGTATGCCAAGCAACTGTGCCATGTAAAGTTAATAGTTGCTACTCATTTTACTGCTCTGCAGTCCTTGATCTTAAAGTTTGATATGTCTTAATTATATATACTTTAAGTTATTTAAATTTGGTAAAATTGAAAATATTTTTTAAATTGTATTAGTATATCCAAGAAAATTGAGTGTTTCATTAATTCCTCATGAAAATATTTTTACGTTATATTTGTGGATCCCGCAAAATTGGAGAAGTATATCTAATAAAACCGGAGACTTTGTTAATACCTCCAAAGTCAAAAGAATCTTGTGAAAATATTTTTAGGTTATATCTAGAAATCTAAAGGATTTTTCAAGTTGTAGCTAAGTTGTATCCGCATGCTTTCGGCTCAGGATTAAGGATACAAATATGAATTTATGGTGATAGTTGAAGTAATCTTGGATGGTAATATAAGTGTATCTCATAAAATATAAGTTATAGCCGATACATACATGGTGCTCAATTTTTTTTTTAATGATTGAGTTAGATGTATTCTCATGCTATGATAAGAGTACAATTTTAGACTATAAATTTTTAAAAAGTATTGATATAACTATATTGAGTGAATAGATACCGTGTATCCAACTAATTGAACGAACAAATACAATAAAATTATATCGACACAAAGTGAATTATTATACATCATTAGTATAATGCGAATTTCAGAAAATGTATTATTAATACAATAAATTTCGTAATCGCTTGCTATGAATTATGATTAGACAAATTATAACTACTACTAATAATTACAGTTCAAACTATAATTATTTATTAAATTTTCCATTGAAAAATAACTATTTTTTTTGTTTAAGCAGTAGAAATAATAAATAGAGTTACTTCATAATTATATCGACACGATTTGGTTCAATATCGTCGTTTTACAAAAATAAAATTGCTTGGCAGTGTTGGAGAAGATTTTAAGATAAGCTAGGCGGAGAATATAGAGAGGAAAAGAGAGCTTGCATGGAGGCAAAGGCTCGAAACAAGAAGGGCGACAAGAGCAATACGTTTCATTCGTCTCAATACAATTTGTTAAATTCGGTTATTAGCCGTTAAAATTTGTAAATGTTTTTTTGTATTGTTCATGTCTTTATAATTGTGCTAAAACTACTATTTATATACAAATAAAGGTAATATATCAACCAATGACAAGGCTCCCATGCGAGCCTCAAAGTACCACCTAATAATTACATTCCACGTGAAAATATCGATAATAATGTCAATAAATGTTTCTCTATAGACTATAGTTTACAAGATGTCAGATAGTAATTCTAACATATATATTCTTTTTGTTTCAATGCGCCATACCTATCGAAACACGAATCTTTCATCATCCTTGACCACAAATTTCTTTTTACCAATGATAATTATGCTGTAACCTCAAAAATATGTTAGGATCAAGCTCTATCGAATATATTTCCAAAAATCGATCATTTCACCGTATTAATTTTCTCAAAACTTTTTTTTTTCAATGCCATGTGTTGTGTTCTATCCTTTGTCATGCAATATGTATAAAACACTTTTTGTCCAATTTGTTAATTCATCGGTGTATAATTTAGTGGCTTAGTTTCCCTTTATCAGTAACCTCCTTCAAAAATTTCTCTATTAATTCTTTCAGTTGATAGACTATGCTGGACCCTTTTTAATGCAAAAAAATTGACGAGAAAAAAGAAACCACACCAAAATAAATAAACAAACTTGCTATCTATAGAATGAAATTTTCCCTACTTTATCTAGAGAAATGGATAAGTAAAATTTACTCAAGTAGTTAAATATCTCTATCAATAATAATAAATTGGAGTGAGTTCTAGCTATATTAAAAAAAATAAGTAAAAATATTATTAATTAAATTAATAATAAATTGAAAATTTAAACTAATGTTAAAAATAAGTGAAAAGATATCCCTTATTAAATATCCTATTAAACATTGAGAAAAAGATAATGATCCACATAGATTAACAGAATTGGTTCGTACATGATAAAATAATTGTATATGAATGTAAAGATGTAAAGTGTTACTTTTGTCACCTACCAGCAGCCCTATCAAACAAAATAACTTCTTTATCAATATTTTCTCCGTTGCATTTTAATTATTTAATATATTAAAAATAAATTTAAAATATTTATTAATTTTAAAATTTAAAATTTTTAATATTATTATATTAATCTTAATATTAAATTTTACAAAAAATCAGGTAGAGTTTTTTCTGTTTTTAAATTTTTTAATATTTGAAATTTTATAACTTAATATTCTTTTTTCTGTTTTTATATTTTTAAAAATTAATTTAATAAATATCTTAAAATATAAAAAGAAATTTGTTATTTCTTTGATTTTTCTAGCACTTCCCTCAATTTCCTATTTTTATTCCCTCGCAATAACTTTAAAACATAAAATTTTAATTAATTTTAAAAAATTAAAAAAGGAAATAATGATGTGATTATTTAAAAGTTGAAAATTTTAAAAAAACAAAAAAAATAAAAAATTAAAAGACAAAGACGACCAAAGTATATGAAAGGAAAGACTAATAAAATTCAATTCACTTGAGTCAGTCTTCTGAAGTGGTTTTTTTATTTATTTTATTTTTTCTCTTCTTGTATACAGTTCCTTTTCTTTAGTAATATATTTAAAACCCAATTGGTCTTTGCTATTTCGCTATTCTCTCCTGTAACTCCCATGCCGGAAGCAGATTTTATCTCGTTGAACCCATAACCTGCCGGAATTACTGTGTTCTCTTTCTTCTTTCTTCTTCTTTAGTGATATGGCTTTTCTGTACTTGGAAATTATCGATTTTACTTTTCTTCTTCAGTAGAAATTGCTTTTCTGTACTTGGAGTGATTGTTCAACACGTTCTTGGGTTAAATTTCAGTCTCCCGTTCCATTGCTTGTAGTTGCTGAGTTGTGAGTTTTCTGATATTTGTTAATCTTTTTTTTTTCTTTTCGAAATATGTAATTTAAGTAGAAATTGCTTTTCGGTACTCTTCGTTTTCGATGATCACAAGAACCTTGCCGTCTGCCCATGCACCCAAAATTCTACATTATTCCTAATTATTTCCTGCAAGCTCTTTTGTTTTTTCTGTGTTTCGTGGCAATCTTTTAGTTGGATACTCTTTGATGCCTTTCCTTGTGTTTCATGGCCACGGATGAGTTCTCAACCTTCAAAACAATTTGACATCCTTTTTTTATATATACATATATATTTTTTTTAAAAAAGAAAACTGGTAGGGAGATAATAGATATGGAGATAGGAAGGGTTTTAAACTATGTATGTTTCGTTGTTGAAAGAAGTCGACTAGTCCACAATACAGATAGGGAGGGTTCGACTCTGATCATTTTTGCCCGATTGTCAAATGATCTTAGACTCTATCAAGTGTTGCTTTAGTTGTCGCATAAAGTTTTTGCCAGTATAGAGTGTGGAGCAAAATTTATTTGGCATGCATATCCAGACGCTGAGAAATTAGCCTCACGCAGCATGTTATTGATCATGAACTTTTTGAGGTATCAGTTGTATAGGAAAACTGTTCTCCTTCCATAAAATTTCATGCACACACACACACCCTGAAAGTAAATGACCTCATACCTATGTGAATATGATTTCTACTTAAAGAGAGATGAAGCATTGAGCTGCTAGACATTCATTTTTATAGTATTGGAAGGGAAGGTGAATTTAGAGCGATAGTACTAAGATCATGTGAACGGAATCTGACACCTTCTTGACAATCAAAGAGACCAAGGAGAACAATAACCTATTTCATAATGCATCTAATCTATGGTTTTCTCTTGATACAAGCAGTCAAGTACTTTTTAAGGAAATTTAATTTTTTTAATGCATTGTTATGGATTCCCAGCAAAGTGGAAGTATTTGAACAAAAACATACTGATCTATATGTCTCAGCAGATGATGAATGCACACTCACGCAAGTGTCACTTTACAACAACTTTAATCATCTCTGTTGTGTATGCAACTTTTTCAGTTCTCACTATGCTTTTGTCTGAAAACTTTGGCTCACTTTGGGTGGTAGTTTTCCAGTTTCTCCCGCTGTTGGAAATCTGCTATTTGCTTTATTAAGTTTCATTAAGTAATCCAGCTTACTTTAAAATTTTGTTTTGGGTACTCGTTGAACTTTATTTGTTTGTTAGATTCCTTGACCTTGCACATAGTGGGAGCTTTTAGTGCACAGGCTGCCCTTTTTTAAAGATTTTCTAGTACTCCAAGGACAGTACTTGTAGTCATTTTGTACTTTTTGTTCTTTAAATCGCTGCTTGGCGGCCAAAGCTTTCTTCATTAAAATGCTGTTAGATTCCTCTTGTAGGTTAAGTATCTGAGGGATGGGCACTTTGAAAGATGAGGTGCCGATGTTATCACCATCATATCCACAGTCTGATGAAAAATGACGGCTTTCAAAATCACGCTTACGTACAGGACAAGGAGTGCATCCCTGTCAATGCCAATGAGTCGGTGCATTCATTTGAAAATGATAGTAGTTTAGTAGGCTATACTGGTCCTTTAAGAACTGAGAGGCGAACTTCGTTGGTTCAAATGAGTGGGCCATTATATATTGGCTCTGAAACTGAGAATAGCTTTCGGCCCGCTCCCGCTGCAGTAGTGCATAAACCAACAACAGAAAAATATCCTTCACTAGCAGTGCAGAGCGAAATGGTTGGCGTAATAATGATTACACTGGAAAAAATGAACATTTATTGAAGTCTGGACAACTGGGCATGTGCAGTGATCCATACTGGTACAACATGTCCAACCTATTACCATTTGACAGCACGGCAAAAAATTCTGTCTTCAGATATATATTTGATCACAAGGTATTGCACTTTGCCTGGGTTAAATGTATGTCTTCCTAGCTATGTGCTATGATGTGATTTTTCAGGAGTCCCATTCTAGCTTTGGCCTCATGCATAATATTTTCAAAATATGCATTTTGTTTATCATCGAGTCATCTCACACAGCCAGACTTAGTTTTGACCACATAGGAGTTTCTACTTTTTAATACTCTCATTCTTTAGTAAACTACGCATGGCCAATTAACATCCCTATTTATGCATTCGAGTTGATGATATCTGGCGAATCCATAATCGAGGCGAATCTAGATTTCTAGAACATGGGTGCACCACTAAAAAATGAAAAAGAACATGTATAAGTGGAATTGATCCCTAGTCCTCAAGGGTAAATAACTCAACATTCAATCAAGTATTCAAGTGCACTATTTCGCCTTCTGGCATTGGGTGTCAATAAATAATATCATACCAATTTTAGAAAATATATAAAATATTAATCTAGTTTTACAGAGAGATCACATGTACACGTGCCCCATATTAAACCCTATAAATCTATCCCCGTCTATAATGCTCAAACTTTGGTGTTATCTTCAATTATGGTTTTGGCAGTTACGAGAGCTTTGTGGTTTCAGCCTAATATCCATTATTAATATGACCTTGTCCATGTCACATCTTAATTCCGTGGCACCAACTTAGTGCCGCTTTCTTCTGTTTTTAATAGAATTATTACTTTACCAGCTCAAAAGAAGGGAAAATAGAACACCTTGTCCATGTCTCAAATAAAATCTTATTTTGCATTCAGCTTAAAATTTTTGCAAGTTCAACTGAAAGTATATTTGTCCCTTTATTCACCTATCATCCTTGTGTGCCTGTATATTTACTGAAATTACTCCCCTATGAGTATATGGTGCCTCTTATATCAATGGTAGATAACAATATGTCTGTGATTCACAGATATTAACAGATGACAAGGATGATTATGTGGTATAGCTGACTAGCAGTTCCAATTTTAAAAATAATACTCCACCTTTTACCATTTGTCTGCTTAAGCTAATTGTAGTCTTTTTGGACTAGTGCAAATGTTGAAAATAGAAATGGAAGCTGTTCTAGGAACTTCCTGCAATGATTCTCAAGATGTTATAAGAATGACAAGGGATTGTGAAGTCTTTCTAGATATAGATGAATAAAATATGCTGAAGGATAAGATCTATTAACCAAAAAGTGGTCTAAAGCTTCTCCCAATTATGCTTCTATAGTTATGATGAGTCTTGAGTTGAATAGTTGCCTCTTGTCAAAGTTAATTGAGTCTCTGTGCAGATGGTGTTCCATGTCATTTCCTGAAAAGGAAATAAAAAGAGAGGAATAGAGTAGTCACACTCTGTTGTCAATTGATACAAATTTTAAGCTTAAGAACTTCATGGGCCTGTGCACATTGAAGGCTTCCAAGGCGTTATCGTTTATCTTCTTCTTTTTCTTGTGGATTTTTCTAAATTTTCTGTTCTCGAGGTACTTCAGATGTTGCTCTTAGATACATTATTTAATTTCCTATGAATTTCAAAGAATTCACTGGATGTTAAGCTGTCTAAATTATCGGTTTTTTTTTTGCTCTTATTGTGCTTATCTACAGTTCCATAATGTGCTGTATGGAGATGCAAAAGGATGGATGAAGAGAACTTGTTCTTTCTTGCATCCATATATTCCTGGTGTCATGAATCCTCATGCGAAGATTGTCCAGAAGTGGAACAAATTTTTTGTCATCTCATGCCTATTTGCAGTATTTATAGATCCCCTGTTCTTCTTTTTGCTTTATGTCCACCAGGTACTCTTCTATAGTCCTATGAGATTGAGATTACTTTCCTTTCTATAATTTGGTTATGTAGGATAAGACATACATAAATATGTATAATTATCTGTCACTTAGCTTGTGCTACTTAGACCTAGGTACATGCAGTATATTTCAAAGTGCACATTATTTGGCATGCTTTTACGTGGCTAAGAAGAAAAAAAGAATCAAGTCATTCTGTCTCTCACTCACTAAGTTTTATACTATTAAGATTTGCAAATTCATTTCTCCCTGATAGGAAGTGAATAGGTTGGTGAAGAGATGATAGCTTTCGCAGAACCAGAACTGATTTAATACAATGAAATTATTTGTCCTTCTGAAATTTCTGTGAGCATGACAGTGAGTACACAAATGTGTAAAATGATTCTCCATACTTGGCATGCATAATAAAGAACACGACTTTCATGAAAATCAATACCCCAACCACACACCTAGTCTCTAGGATGCAGACTACAAAAAGTTTGAGCTGAAATAAATGAACAGTATTGACTAGCTATGTAAGACATGTTTGTGATTCTGATATTCAAGATCATGCGATGGAAAATCTATTTCAGTCTAGACTAGGCCATTTTGAGCTCGTAAGAACATAGAGCCAATTTCTTATGCCTGAGACAATGGACATTATCTCTTCAACTGAAGTTATTCCCAGAGATTTTGTGCTTTCAGGATAAGGAGTTTAAACTATCAATGCAGAAGTCAATGCTTTTGTAGGCATGTTGTGATCTTGAGACATATCACTCCTTTAAATTTTTGTTCGTACGAGACATTCCTTTCTTTCTATGGATCTTGAATCTAAAATGTCTGTTGTTATTAGGTTTTTTCATGGAAATTACATTCTATCTTGCTCATTGGAATATTATTCATACTGCCAGAATTTTCTACATAAGGTAAACAAGATTTGTGTCTGAATTAATTTTCTCTAAAAGATTAATCTTCTTGTTCTGATTCTAGGGGAACAAATGCATAGTGCTAAATTGGCCCTTGACAACTACTATTGTGATTTTGAGGAGCATCACTGATATCATCTACTTAATGCACATCCTTCTTCAGGTAACAGTTCCCACTTCTCTCTGCAGAATCCATTTTTCTCTCTGATTTGAACACCAATTTATCTATGCAATATTCTTTGCTCACTGTTGAAGTGTGTGCCCATTTCATCTAAAAGCTTAAGCTGTTAGAAAAAGTACACTTTTTTATTTACTTAATTTTATTTTCAACATGCCCCTCACATATGTCCGATACATTTTTCATGGCCAAGACATGAAGTTGCTTTGATCATGGGTGGCTATGAGATTCATCCGCCTCATCTTGCCTCGATTCCATGTCAAGATGCGACCATCTCATCTAAAAGCCTAAGGTGCTAGAGAGAGCATACTTAATCGGGGTTAGTGTGTGACCTTCTCACCCAAGGAACTCGGTATTACTTGATCAATGTTACATCATATCGAGCTGATGGATGAAATGAAAGGCTCGTGCATCCCAGACTGTGATAAGAATGTGCCACCAAGCCTTAAAGGTAAATTATATAATCAGCCACTGACTACCAAGGCCAGACGGGCGAGGTTGGCCGGGACGGGGAACTTGCACATCCTAAGATGAAAGTAACTAAATGAGGATGTTGAGTCGATGTATGGATATACTAGGGGAGATAGGATTAGGAACGAAGATATTCGAGACAAGGTGGGTGTGGCCAAGTGCATAAACGGTGAAAGGAGATTTGAGATTATTCTGACACATGGTATAGGATGAGCAAGATTTTCCAACAGGAGACGCGGAGAGGTCAATATAAGCGAGAATGAGGAGAGATGTGGATACCGTTGCTATTGTAGAGACGACATAAAGCAGACGGGCGTAAGAAATCCATGCAACTTAGACTCTACTATCTGTTTCTTCGCCGATTTTAGTGTCTCGCTTCTAAGTATCATATTATTTGTCAAGCCACATCGTTTTCTTTCTTCATTTGTTTTCCGTATGGTTTTTTCACTACCGCTGCTTGTTTTACATACTGATTTTTGATACGTTTACTTAAGTCAAGGCCTACCTAAACAACCCTCTACCTTCTCAAGTTGTGCAGATACATCGCATACACACCACTTCTCCCTAGAATTTACTCATGATTACACTCACAGACAAGTATTTGCAAGTGATCATATGGCATGTCATCCTGGCCCTCTTCTTTCCTGATGACTCGTCAGCATAACTGGCTTTTTTGGTTTTTCTGGTTGGTTTTGCAATATATTATTTTTCCAGAATGATACTTATGGAATGACATTTATATCCTTCTTCTGCAGATTAAAGCTATTCTAAAGTGAGTATTTATTGACAACTCTGCATCCCATTTAATGCTTAGTTAATTCAATGAGCCAACTAAGAGCCCGTTTGGTTAAGTTGAAAAAGTGGCTTTTAAACATAAGTGTGCTAAAACATTTTTAAAGTGTTGAAATTTATTTTATAAATGTGTTAGCCTATGCTATAGATAAAAGTTACTGCTCGAAAAAAGTTATATTTGATGCTTGCTTTGTATATGTTGCTTTAAGCACTTATTTTTGGTTAAATGACTCGAATTGCCCTTAAAGTCAAGTAACACTATAAAAAGCCAATTACTTTGATATTTTAATCTTCAAATAATTAAAATTTAAATTAATTAATTTTTAAAAAAACAAAAAAAACATGTAATTTAATTAAAATTAAAAATATTTTTAATTTTTAAAATATATAATTTGAATATTGATAATTTTATCTATTACGATATTTTTTAATTAACTAATTAATTTTTTATTTTTTTTAATTGTTGATATTTTTTAATATTTCTTTTTTTTTAGAAAAAGATATTGAATACTTATAATATTTGAAGGTTAAAAATAAAATGTGGGTTTCACCAACTTCGCAGTAAATTATTAAAAGCAGCTTTTAACTTTTTAAAGACTTTCGCGATTTGAACCCAAACACTCCAAAAAAAGCCTAAAACTCGCTTATGTCAGTTTGACCGACTAATAAGCTTAACCAAACAGGCTCTAAATAGTTAATAGATTTTCAAAGTTGGTTGACCTTACTTTCATCACTCCCACTTTCCTGCATAGAGACAAGTGTTTGACACTCATTTTTGTTCATCTTGTCTATTATTTTAATAATGTGCTCTTATGTGATGTCAATTTTCTTGCAGTTCCGCTTAGCTTATGTTGCCCCTGAATCTATGGTGGTGGGCGCAGTGTGACCTGGTGGACCACCCTAAAAAGATTGCTGTAACTATCTCTGGGATACTTTGCCTTGGACTTCTTTATTGTATTACCACTTCCTCAGGTAAACATGCCTTTCCTCTGACCTGTTTCTCTAACCTTCATATCTGTGTACTCCATAATTTAGATATTCTAGGACTCGATACTGATAGAATTAGTAATAAAGTTAGTTCTCTCTTATCTAAGTGCTTTTATGTACAATTCATGAACGTAATGACACCCACTTTAAACTGATTGTAGTAGGATAATCTTCTTTTGGTTTTATTTACCCAACCTGAACACCGGAATTAGTTGTTAGTAAAGTTGATTCCCTTGGTTTCTTCTCTGTCTGTTGTTGGTTTTGAGGCATAACTAGTTATATACGCTATGTGCAGATCATCATACTGTTGATTTTACCCAAGTCTATTGCATCATCTGGGGCAAATTATGCGAAGAATCTATTGAGGGCAGCTATACTACTACAGTACATTCCTAGGTTGTGCAGGTTTTTGCCTTTGCTAGCTGGCCAGTCTCCAAGGGTTTTATATTTGAGCTACATGGGCAAATTTTTCATAAATCTTCACTTTTGTTTTATCAAGCCATGTGGTGGCCCATGCTGGTATCTTTTTGGTTTACAGGTGAAAACTTGTTCTTCACAGTACTATGTTGTTCTATTCTTACTTCAATTTCCCATTATGTCTCTTGTTTATGATATAGCCATTACTTTTTCTTCTTAGTACACTTCTGAGGCTAGAGCGGTTTGTGGGTATGCGTGAAACAAACATATTGAAAATTTTGAAGTGCTTTCTACCAGTTGCTTTGTCCTTGTTTTCAAAATCATCCTCTGATTTAAAATTTTTCCTCCATCTCTAGAGGGTGAACCAATGTCTTCGAGATGCTTGTCGTGGATCAAAGATAGAGAGTTGTGGAATTCATAGACTGTGGTCATGGCACTGACTACACTAAGCTTGACGGGATACAACATGGGATCAGTGGAAGAACAATTCTGATGCAGTTGCTTGTTTTACTAATGGTGGTTTTGACTATGGAATCTATGAACAAGCTGTTATCTAACCACTGAACGGAGGTTGTCACAAGATACGTGTACTCACTGTTTTGGGGTTTGCAGGCATCTTAGCCAGTCTTCATGATTGTGGGTGCATGATCTGCATATATTTTAATATCAGCTGTATTAAAAATGAAATTTTTATTACTGCTCTAGTGGATCTATGTCTGTTTGCTGCAGACTTTTGATAAATCTCTATAATGACAAGAGATTTAAGTAAGATACTTCTTCATTAAAAAATTACTTAACTTTTTTTGGGGGATTACCTTTAATTGACTTCTTTGGCCCATACAGTTTGTCAAGCACTATGCTAAGCAAAAGAATCATTATTTGTGGGGAATTCTAGACTTAGATTGACATTGCATAATAAGTTGTTCAGATGTTGTCATACCATTACCCTATGTTTGGAACTAGGGCAGGGAAGGAAGGGAATAAAAAATTTCAAGTAGGAAAAATAGCTTAAAGTAATCGAAAGGAGAATCACAAACATTAGAAACCCAACTTTGATTGAGCGTATTTTGGCACAATAATATCAACACAATTTCATCCTATATGAGTCAACCCAGGAGTTTTATACATTGCATTCGTTGAGTTACTTGTGTCATCTAGTGTGGAAATTATACTTGACCCATATTTTTTAAAAATGGTGTTTTGATATAGCAAATTAGTACACTAGCTGGCAATCAAATACCGAGTTATTTTGTGTGGGAAGTTATTTTCACAATGGCTATCATTGGAATGGGACTCCTGCTCTTTGCCCTCCTGATTGAAAATGCAAAACTTTCTGCAGTCTCTAGATCGCAGGTACACATTTTTTATAATATTCTAACTAAACTAGTTCAATATTTGTGTATGTCAAGGAGGCTCATTTTTAAAGGAACATACTTGATGCTTATGTATAAGCATGATTGCTGTTCTATTTTTAGTCTGTTCAGGGAATGCTGTCAGTTAACTGAAGAAATATATTATGTGGAAGAGTAACTATATTATTCTGTCACAACAGTTATACATAAGTATCTTGTAACTATCTCTCTCAGCTGAAACTTGAGGCCGTTGCCTCTTCTCAGGAAAAAGATTAGTTATGTGTCGGAAATTAAAGTGAAATACTTGGAGGAATATTTTTGGGTAACAAAACTATTTGGTTGTGTGGAATTTCTGGGACATTGTTCACCTGTCTTACTGTATAACATGATAAACGCTTCTCTTACTTTGGTGTAATTAGATTGTTATATGTTTGTGTTGTGATTGTGCACAACTTTTTGTGCAACTGTCGATGGGCACTCTTTTTTTCTCTGCAGGAGGTTAGAAATGTCTCTGAGACGTCGTGATGTTGAACAATGGATGAGCCATAGGCGCTGCCAGTGAGAACGAGAAGGTAGCTTTGATGCTTTCTTGACATCTAATTTCTATAGTCCGAAGTTATTCTTCTCCTTAATATACTTGTATAGATTGATCCCTTGGTTGAGTGCATGCCTGATCTGTTATTCATCATCATATCTCACACCTATCTTCATACTTCATTTATTCTGGATCCCAATCGGCTTGAAGTGTTTGACTTTAAAGTTTCTGTTAGATGTAACTGTGTTTTTCGACTCTGAAATACACTTTCTAGGATCATAGTTAAAGAATTATTAAGATCTATTAATTTAGCTAAATGTACCTTAAGTCCTGAATGCTTAGTTATGTGGGATGAGGCACAGGGGAAGCTCAAATTAAGTATAGTTCTGATTGATTGTTTGATATAAATTTTAGTTTATGAGATGTTACATGGTTATTAGTTGTCTAGAATATCTAATTAAGTTAATATTCCCACTAATTTTTATTATATCCTTGAAAGTCCTCTCGTGCAAGTGAGTCTTGATGTTGGATGCCTAAATGCACTCTTTTATTTGCTTAATTTAATTAGAGTTGAATTTTGAGAATTGACATTTAGCACTTCATACCCTTGTGAGTTGTGAGGCTCAAAATTCCTTCTTCCTTCCCGCTTTATTTCGAAGTTCACTTGTCTTGTTCTCTTTCTGTTCTTCTGCATCCGAAGTGTTACACCATTGAGTTCTCTGTTATGTTTTAAACTCCGTCTGCATCATTTGAATTGAGTTATTTTGTTCTCAAATAGATTAGTACATTTCATCAAACATTGTAGTTTTGTACGTATGATATGCTTGCTGAAAAAGGGGGAAAAGAGAAGTTGGTATTCAACTCCTATCTCTGTAATCCAGCAAAATACAAGTGAGTCAAAAGACCTGATTCATGAGGAAAAACACTATATTTAAGATTACTACCGTTGCAGCTTGTTGGACAAGCATCACTCAGCTTATCTTACAAAGTCCGGAGAAGATTTTCTTTTGTCCTTTGCAGTAGTGTATTCTGCTGGAAGTAGTTAAAGTGGCAGAATGTAATATTTAGTCTAACTTCTATTGAATGTGACTTACTTACTCACAAGTCAGCTTTCTTGGCTTGGTTTTGTTTCTAGCCTTAGGCACTTGCTAAGATTGTAATTTTTCTGTATATTACCCTTTGTTATTTCTTATTATTAGAAAAATGATTTCAAGGATTACTTCTTGCTGAATAAGTTATAACTACCTGGAAATATCTTTAGCAACTTGGTTTTCCAAGTGCCAGCTGAATTGCATAACAGTTCTTCACATGTCCTCATTCAAGATCTTAACTTAATATATGAGTATGATGTTGCACTATGTGAAAGCACACTGTTCATCAGAATTAGTTTACCACCTGTGAGAGAGATTGACTTTTCCATTTTGCTAATCTTTACTCACATCTTTCCTCTATTCCAGCAATTTTTCTGTAACTTATCTTTTTTGTACTCAGCAGAAGACCCAAATAGCTAGTTAAGAGGAACCAACTTGTCATTCCAGTGTATCAGCAAGTGCTGAAACATCCTGCAATTGGTTCACGGAGAACATAAACTCTTACTTTAGGCCATACAGTGCTTCAGTAATGAGTTTGTATCGCCTTAAAAGGCCTTTTTTGTTCCACACTAACATCACATAATACTAATGTATCAATTTAGAGGTGGCAAAATCGCCCATGAAATCATAACTTGTCCAACTTGCTCGCTAAGTTTGGGCTGATAATTGACCCGCCTCTTCATTTATTAGCTTAGCCTCCATTCCAGCTAAAGCAATCTCATTTCAATTCAACAAAGTTTTGGGTTGATATCTAGCCCAAATTGATTAACAGAAATCTTGTCAAAATATTTTAAAAAGATATTTTTTTTATTTAATATATTATATTTAAATATAATAAAGTTAAAATATTAATGTTATAAGTTGTCAAAATATTATAAGATAACAAATAAAACAATTAAAACTTAATTAGAGTTGGGCGGGTTGGGCTATGACCCACATTTTAGCCTACTGTACCAAGAATTTTTGGACAGTCTAACTCAGTCCATTTTGGCCCGCTCAAATTTAGACCAACCCCATTTACCTATATGTTTCATCAACATATAATAGATGTGAGATTTTCATCGTGTTGGACCCACTTCTAGCTACTTTAAAACCATTATCCAACCATTATGATGGGCTATTCTTATCATTCTGCTGAATCCCTCCATGACAACAGGAACATGAAAAGAGACAAAGGTTTTCCTTCTAAGACCCCTTTGTGAAGGGAAGAAGCACTGGAATCATTAACCAATACTATCTTACTCTTCTGGTACAAACGAATATCCATTTGATCCATTTCCTTAAGGAGATTGAGTAGGAATTCAAATTCGCATATGACCAGGAGATTGAGTAGGAAATCCAAAATTCACATGGTCATATGCGGGATATGTTGCCAGTATCCAACTTGTAAAGAGAATTCCAAGTTGTTTATTTTTTTTTAACCTGGTATCTGCACACTCATTAGCTATATGGGCAGCATCCATGATCATCTCATTAGTGAAATCATATCTGATGTTAGTCAACTAACTTTGTGCATCACCTTTCACCTTCAGTCAAAAGCTTGAAATAATTTTGTAAACATTGGACCATCAAATGCCACCTCCAAGCTACCCGGTAGCTATTAACTCTCTAATGATATTAAGAGTAACAAAAATTGTATGGATGAAACTATTGTATTATTTGGCAACTGAGTAACGACTGTGTCTCTACTTCTAAGTGAAAGATCATGAGATAGATTACTTATGGGAGATCTGTAATGCGAGGGTGATTTCCTAAATGGACCACAGTGAAGCGTCTGTTTAATTGTTTTAGAAATATAGAGGGGGCTGTCATTGTATTTTCTTTTGTTCACAGATTAAAGACCAGTAGTATGATTGATGCTAACTAAAATGATAAACTATCATGTGTCTTAGAGATGAGCTTATTTTTGAATCCATTCTCATTACTGTACTACAAGAAAACCTAAAGGCATGATCCTCTCCCCTGTAGGCGAGTTCGAGAGGCAGAGAGATATAATTGGGCAGCTACCCGAGGGCTCACGAAGAAATGCTACTGGAGAATCTTCCCGAAGACCTTCAAAGAGATATACGGAGACATCTTTTTTAAATTCATCAAAAAGGTGAATGGACTTATTGTTTAGATCATTTATATTTTATGTTGTTGTTTGTTGTTGTAAAAACCATTCTAGAGCCAATCAAGGTCTGATTTCTGAAATATTTCATTTTTGTGTGAATTTTTCTTTAAACGAATTGAACAGACAGGAAAAAAGGCTTTCTGGTTTGAAGGATTTAAGTCATTTAGTGTTCTCATGCATGGAAGAGATTCATTGATTGTGGAAGACTGGAACTTGTAACATCAGGGCAACTTTGCCTTTCCATCAGGACTTGCCTTCTCAGCAAGTCTGACATGATATGTGCTCTATAAATTGTTGTTATCATTGCAGACTTGGCTAAAGATAGGACACAATGGAAGAAAAAGATCTAGGTGATAGCTATTAGTTGAAGAAAAGTTTGAGACTTTTTAGATAACTCATAAGAATATTATTATATATATATATATCCATATAACTTATTTTTCACTTTATTTTATTTAGTATGATGATGATAGAAATGAGCTCTTCAAAATAAAGAAGTGGGGATTCATATAGCCAACCCCAACTGTTTGGGATTGAGACATAGTTGAAAGTAGAGGAAATTGGAAATAAAAGAACAATAATCACTAGGTAGATGCTAGAAATGTTTAGAAACAAATTTAGAATGGACAAATTGATGGAAGCTGTCTTGGATTAAGTAGGGGCCTGTATAAAGCAGGTTTGTGTGTGAATCTCTGGGGATAGGGAGAAGGTACAAGGCGGTGATTGGGTGGAGGTGCAAGTGTTACAGAATTATTTCGTTTTCAGTACATTAAAATGAACATGGTTATCCATGCAAATTTGAATTTGTCTAATTATTTAGATCAGATAAATGTTGATCTCTTTCTTCAACAGCCCCAATTGGTCGTAAACGGATCTTTATATTGAACATATAATCTTGATGCTTTTGTCATGACTTTATTGGTTGATTTGCAGGTTCAATATTTGCACTTCTAGATGAACCCATCATTGATGCCATCTGTGAGAGATTGAGACAGAAAACATACATAGCAGGAAGCAAAGTTTTATACCGTGGTGGTCTAAGGATAAAATGGTTTTCATAATTCGGGTGATGGAAAGTATTGGTTGGAGAAGATGGAAATGTGGCCTCGTTGGCTGAAGGGGATGCCTGTGGGGAAGAACTCCTCACATGGTGCCTTGAGCATTCTTCCATAAACAGAGGTGATTATAGATCTTCTAAAGCAGACTGTCTTATGAGTGCATTCATATTTTGGCATATATGCATGATATAATGTTGACTCTAAAATTTTGGTTACTAGATATGAAAATGTTCAATGAAATGATGAAAAGAATTACAGGCATTTGATGCGACTAATTATACTTGCAAAGCATGCTAATCCTTTCAAATAAAAAGTTAACAGATTGCCTGGCTCTGAGAATTACCAAATTCAATTAATTCCCGTTGTTTGTATATCAAATGTGAAGTGCTAAGATTAAAATGGAACGTAATTAATAAAACTAAACACCCAGTATGAAGTTATAGAGAAAATCCAGAAAAGGCGATTGTAGGGATCAACTTCATCAGTACCATTTCGACAAGAGTCGGTTATCAAGTACTAAGAGTTAACCTTTATTTTTTTTGGTTTCCCACCCGGTCTTCAGTACCCGTTCTGGGGCCCAACTAATCAGGATTCACGCCGGTGAGTTAACCTTGACCAAAATGGTAGGACTCCCGATACTACAATGTCTCTACTCAATAAAGACTGTCTAAGTTGAATTGAAATTTGGGTGGGGTTCCCTCTCGCATTTTTAGACTAGTTCAATTCAAAAGATGCAATAAACTCTGACTTCTGTTGAATGTTCCTCTTGGTTTTGACTCAAACTAGTCACACAATTCCTTTTATTCCTTTTGGTTTTGACTCAAACAGGTCACAATTTCTTAGGGTCCTTCTCAATTTCCCTTAATTCATTTGTGATATGCATTATAGTTAGTTTAGACATTACTCAGACCTATATTCAAGGAAGATATGTGTATCAAAGAAGTATTAACAAGTGAAACTTACAAAATGATGAAGGTATTATGACAGGTAAAATGCAGGCTAGACCTATGAGCAAGTCTGAAGCTGTGAAAGGGTATACACAGTATCAAAGAAGTATTAACGAATTAAGTAGCTATTGATGGTTATGGCTAAATTTCAAATCTTTTTGTCTCCAGTAAAAGATTGACATTGCAATGTACAAAGGAAGTGTAGGACTCATTTCAAGTTCTAGCATCCAGTACCATTTAGCTGCAGTCCTACTCAAATGCTACATTGTAGTATTCTGCACCAAGCAAGAGGTTTGTCATCGATTCAGCGGCAGTACCACATTGAAAAATGTCCAACTTTAATTTGTGCATTCAAAAGCTAGAGCACCCTATTAGCCAACTGAATGCAGATTTTAGTGCCAAGTTCAACATTTTTCTGTGCCGAGTCAAATAAAATTCTTACCACAAGTGTCCATCTGATTGTGATTACTAGATCCCATATGAAACAGTAAGTTAAACTGCACCAAGCTCTTACCAGAAGTTGGGAGTGATGGTTGCTACTGGAAACTTGTCATATTAAGTATGCTGTTGCATGCAGCAATTATCTCTGAGAAATTTATTCTACGTCCTGCTTCTTTAGTTCTATTTTGTCTGTGTACGTGATAATCAGTTACAATCAAAATTTGGCCAATGAAGAACTTGCGCCTGCAGGACTTCTTTTGATATTTTCCTTCCCGATGGAACAAATCTTGTTTCTATTGCTTCTGTTCTGTTTGGCCTTATAAAGGACAAATCTCGAGAAAATTAAGTCCACAGGACCTCAATATAATATAACTTCCTGGATTAATTTTTCTTGTATTGTGCTTGATATAAGGCTCTGATATACAAACTAGAAACTCGAAAGTGTTCGTTCTTTTCCATTTATCATTTGGTACTGTAAGATCATTGTGAGAAATAAAGGAGAAAAATATTATCGAATTGTGTATCTACAATTTACAACTTTCAAATGAGCTCATATTTATAGACACTACATTACAATCCTTTTCCACGTAGATACCACATATACAAATCTTATTCCTATTCCTATCCTATTCCTATTCTAACACTCTCCCTCAAGCTTATGCAATATAATTCATATGTATCGAGCTTGTTACATATGTACTTAATACAATGACTAGTGAGGAATTTGGTGAAAATATCTGCAAGCTGATTACTTGACTTTACAAATTTTGTAACAATATCTCCGGAGAGTATCTTTTCTCTGACAGTGGCAGTCAATCTCAATGTGCTTAGTCCTCTCATGAAATGCTGAATTTGATGCGATATTTAAGGGTGCTTGGTTATCACACAAGTCCATATGACTGATTTCTCCAAATTTTTTTAATTCTCTAAGCAATTGTATAATTCAAACTAGCTCAAGGCTGCTATCGCTGCCATGATATTCCGCTTCGCACTAGATCGAGCAACCACACTTTGTTTCTTACTTTTCCGGACACCCAAATTACCTCCTACTAAAACACAATACCTGGAATTAGAACGCCTAATAGAAGGTGATCCCGCCCCACCAAAGTCTATATATCCAACAATTTGCTAATGGCCTCGACCTTGAAGAGTAGTCCTATATCCTAAGCTAATTTATATATCAGAGAATCTGATAACTGATCCTAATAACTTTCACAGTAGAACGATAAACCACTCTCATACCACTCATGAAAAAATGTCAGGTCTAGTCATTGTGAGATAATTCAACTTACCAACCAACCTCCTATATCTTCTAGGATCACCGAGTGACTCGTAGGAGTGTCAATGGATCTACATCCTACGGCCTTGTCTCCTCAAGAATTTCTAAGGTATACTATGCTAAGTGAATAACTGATACATGGATCTAGAATGCTTTAATTCAATACCTAGAATATACTTCTACCAACAGGTCTTTGGTTTGGAAAAGCTGAAAGAGATGTTGCTTTAAATTAGAGATACCATCCTGACTATGGTCGGTAATAACAATACTTCATCAACATAGACCTCCAAATAAAATATACAGATTCTGGAGCAATGTCATAAAACACAAAGTGATCAGCCTCATCACGGTCATGCCAAACTCCTTAATTACTGTGCTGAAACTTCCTAAATCAGGCTCAAGTAGACTGTTTCAGACCATAGCGACCTGGCGCATTGATACAATCGTGCCAGAAACCCCTCCCTCCCCAAAAGCAACAAAATTAAGGTCTTGCTAGCAAACTTCCTCCTCAAGGTCACCAATGATGGACAAAACCATGGATATAAAAAGACGGACATATGTTATGTTAGCCACGAGAGAGAAAATATCACTGATCAAGCCCAAACATCCGAGTATACTCTCGACAACAAGACGAGCCTTAAGCTAGTGAACTTGGTTGTCCGAACCAACTTTGACTAGATAAACCAAATCATAATCAATAGTAGATTTACCAAAAGGAAGAGGAACAAGCTCCCAAGTACCACTCACTCGCATGTAAAGTGTACATCGCCCTCGGGGTGAGAAAGGCTTCACTAGTAGAAAGAAGGTTAGTGGGACAAAGGACAAAGATGATACATCGACATAATGAGATGATGATATAACATGATAACTTAAAATGGTATAATAAAAATAGTATTACGAATAGACCGTATACCTTTCCGAAGTTCAATCGCTTGATTATATGACAAGTCCAGTAGTGCGGTGCGTCCGACGCAGATACGACCAACTGGCCTGATGCCGAACGTGGACAAGTAATGATAAGTCAAGAGGGGTATCACTGGATGTGGAACATTTTAAAGTAATTATAGCTTCAACGACCGATATGGGTAATACTAGTAGTGGCACTATAGATGAGATGTGTAAGTAATCGTGAGATTCTCAAAAGCTCAGATAGGTAAAACATATATATGTTGGGATGATCGTGGAAGATGAAGTAAGGTGGAGACTTAAAGTATGTGAAATTAGCGAGTAGCAACAATGATCCTTTGAACCCGAGAACAACCAAGAAAGACACATTTGAGAGCACGAGGCTAATTTATCTTCCTAAGGCTAAGTTATGAAAATACATATGCTCCTAAAGACATGACCGAAATAGAGTATACCGACGAGGAAAACAATATGGAATAATGAATTTGATTTGGAATAAGATCAAGGCATCCAATTGGACAAGTAGCAAGACGTGAGAACCAGACGCTTCAAAACGTGGTGGAACATAAGATTCAATGAGAAAGAGCAGCAAGCCTCACGTCTTGCTATTTAATCAATCGTATGACCTCATCTCCCATTCATAATCAAATTCATTATTCAAGATTGCTTTCCTTAGTCACCGTTATACTGAGATTCACCGAAGAGCGAAAGCAAGTGTCAACGAGATTTATTCTTCCTTTTTGCTAACCCACTTTATGGAGGGGTATATGGATATCGATGCTTCTGATGAATAGCCAGAAAGTTATAAATCACAAACTGGGAGGATAAGTATTTTAAGGCAATATCTCTCGTGGAATGTACGAATAAAAGTACCAAATTGATTTTGTATTTCAAAGACAAAAACTCTTGGATATAGAATATAACTCGTAACGATCTTTCATTAAGAAAATCCAAGTACATTTTGAATAATCATCAATAAACTAACTAAATCCTAAGAGTGAACTAACTCTACTAGGACCCCCAATATCGTAATGAACTAACGAAAAAACAAACTCTCGCACGATCAAAGATTACGTGAAAGGCATTGTGAGTGTGTTTCCAAGCTGGTTACCGACTCACAATCTAATATGGATAAGAATAGACAAACTAGGCACCATCTTCCGTAAGTCAATAAACCTCTGATGTCCTAAACGCCTCGTGGAATTAGGTCTAGAGGATTTGTAACAGGCATGTTGTGGAGGAATAAGAAGAGGTAAGATAAGAAGGCCTGCATCATACTGTACAATCATTTGTCCTGTACGTGGCCCCGCATAATAAAAGAATCTTCAAGATATATTATGGTACAACTTAGGGCACATCACAAATCGAGAATGCAAGATTAAAAGAACAATCGTGGACATAAAGAACAGAGTTTAGAGTGAGAGAAGATAAGCAGCGTGGTCCAACGCCTATTGTATGTTTGGATCTCATCGCCAAAGTAACAGGAGGAAAGAGACTATGAATAAATAATATTTGACAAAAGTGATTTATTACCAAAAATATGATTGTAAGCGCCTAAGTCTACGAATTCCATGGTCCAAGGGTATTAGACTTTGAAACACAAGCAAAGAAATTACCAAGAATGGTGACAAACAGCACTCGAGGCTACTTGTGTAGATGCCCACATTTCTGCTCGAGCATCAAGGAACTCATTATATTCGCCTTCAGCCAAGGAAACTCTAAGGCTGGTGTAGTGTCGATTTGAACAATATGAAAGACATATGGTTGACCATGAAGAGTATAGCATATGTCACAAAAGTATAATCAAGTCAACTATACATGGGCTCAGATTCTCAAAACAACCTCCTCCCTCGCCGATTCTCCATAGATTGAGATGTTTGATTTTCAGGGTTTGAGGATGAGAACAGAGGGAGTCAATGGTTGGTGATGAAACCACTGTGTGGTTGGAAGGCGCGGCAAGACGAAGTAAGCAAGAGAAAAGTTCATCAATTGTAGGAACTATAGACTAGTAAAAATCTTATCATGCACCGAATCAAGGTCAGTAAGAAATCCATCAAGTGTAAGAACTAGAAACAATGTTTGTCTTTGCTCCTGTTGTTTTTCAACATTCGTAGGCACTGGCATCAAGCCTCAAGCTTCATGGCTGCCTGTGACTGTACCTGTCCTAAGTACGTAGATACTTGATTCTGTTTCTTAGTTATCTGAGATATCACATCATAAAAGTGAGATATGTCATTAGTGTATAAAGCGCGAGCCTTTTCCCAAATTGAGCAACATGTCGGGTGAAACAAGGGCATCAACTTGAAATCAATAGATCACCATAGGAGATTACACTCACGCCAACCTTCACCCATTGTGTTTTGCCCTTTCATCTACCTCACTAGACTTTGTCTTTTTCATCTAATGCACTAGCCTTTGCCTTTTTCATCTACTACACTTACCCCTTGTTCGTTATCTTAAACACCTTGACCCTTGCACTACAACTCAACAAGGAAGCCCGAACTAAATAGTTTCAACTTCCCATTAATGGTTCTGAAGTGATCATAGGGCTTGAACTTCCAATTCCATTGTATTTTTGAGCCAAAATTATCAAACCCTGAACAACATCTTGTGAAATCAGATATTTGTAGCCTAAAATTTGGAGAAAAAATATAATCATCACCAGAATCTTGAAAAGACTTATTTCTGTCAGCCGAAAGTGGTCAAAATCAGGGAAAATTTATATGGTAGGGTTGGAATAATGAGGAGATCCTACTGGAAAAAGAAATCTGCCGGAAAAGGGCCAGAAACACTGCACGCGCCAGCGCTTGGAGTGTGTGATGCCGGAGATCTGATCTGGGAGTGGCTCATGAGAGCGCGTGAGTGACCAAAACCCAGGAGGGCTTACTGAGGTTTGCTCGCTGAGTTTTTCCACCTTGTGGTAGTGTTGGTTTCTCGCACAAAACAGACAATGACGCTAATCATCCCCGATAAGCCATCGGAAATTGACGGATGGTGACCTGCTGATTGAATTTTCTTTCCCGAAGTTTCTCATCAATGCTCTGATACCGTGTGAAATCCGAGAAAAATATTATTGAATTGTGCATCTACATTGTTACTATGAGCCCTATTTATAGACACTGCATTACAATCTTTTTTCGCAGAATATCATATACAAAATCCTATTCCTTTTCATATTCTAATAATCACATATGGTTCACCAAAGTTGGGCCCTCTTACAACAGACTAGATAAACTGGAAAGTCTAAAGTCGGAGTTTATTGAAAACTTTGGTGTTGAGAGGATGACTATTCAGTGATCATAAGGATGTCAGGGGTCATTGGGCAGTTTTTTTGAGTCTGCATTATGATGGTTTTGATTTTCAGATAAATATTTGTTTTGAACTTTCAACCGTTAATCACAGAGGTGACTTTCCCATTAAATGAAATTGAGTGTTCACAATTTAGTGAAGATAATCGAAAACCATATGAAGAGCAGTTAAAGCTTTCTCTGCCTTAAAAGTCCTCCAGGTTATCAAATGGGCTATCTGAAACTTTGATAAGCTCCGAGTTTTTTATTCTGATCTTGGAAGCGATGAAGCTGTGAATATGAAATAGATATTGGAATGATTTCCTATAATCACCTCTCCTTTTGTTCTTTCAGATGGGAAAAAGATCAGAATTCCAGGACACAGGTTGCTGAGCAACAGACTAGTCAGGTGCCTAACAAATGTTGAAGCATTTATATTAAGTGAGCTTCAGATCTTGAAGAAGTCACTAATCTTTTTGCAAGATTCTTGAGGAATCCACGTGTCCAAGGTGCCCTAAGGTAATTCAGTTTTATAGCTACTGAATGTCCAATTCATTTTCTTTCCTTTTTTTTTTTTAAAAAAACCTTGAAACATGGTGATAAATAAACTAACGTGGCATTGATTTTCAAGCAACTTTACTGTAATATCAGATCCGTAAAGTAGTCATAATGGAGTATGAGAAGATCAACTAGAAGGGCCACTTTGGAGAAGATATCGATTTCTATATGTTTATGTTTTTGTGCTGTTGAAATTCCAAGTCATTGGGTCCCTTTACTCAAGTAACGTCACCCAGCAAACCCATTCCGTTTTCTTTCTACTTACATTTGTGACCACCAACCAAACCATAATCTGTATCATTCTGCAGAATTAGAGAAAGACACTTAGAGCCCATTTGGATTTAGCTTTAAAAACAGCAAAGCAAAAGTTGGGGTCCAACTGCTTGTTTGCTTGTTTTATGCAGTTTTTAACTTTGCCAAACACTTAAAAAAACTGAAAAAGAGATTAAAAGCTGATTTGACCAGCTTTTAATCCAGTCCAAAGGGGCTCTTAGTTAAGTAATACTGGTATTCTCTCCACCTGGAGGGAAGCTGGTAAAAATATGTGGAATGTTGTTGTCTTTTAAACCATCTCTGGATGATCCAAAATGCTCTATGCTTCTGCACCTCTTCTTCTCAATGTCCCTTTTCCTTATTTCCTTTCTTTGTTTCGCTCCCAATTGCCATTTTTGACATATCATAGGCTGAGTTGTTACCTATGCTAGAATTGGTACTTTTTTCCACTATCTTTTACATATATTTGAACTTTTAATCATACATAGGGGGAGTGGGGAGGCCGTAGAGGAAATGAGGAAGGGCAATTAAACCTCACCAACAAGGTTTTCAGATAACCAACTAACTGAGCTGCCATAATTCTCCAACTCTTATATTTTTATCTTTTGCTTTGTGTGTGTTGTGTGTGTTTGTTGTGTGGGGGGGGTTCGGTATTATAATACAATTGATCTTTTTTGGTTGTTGAATGAGGATGGGAAATGTTTTCATGATTCCATTATCTAAGTTTCTGTTTTCTATCTGTTTCAAGCTTTATATTTTCTACCTACTTAATATTTCAGGAAGGCAATCGGCTATTGGCAGACTACAGCAAGGCGGATACAAGTTGCCTGGAGATACAGAAAGAAACGTCAGTCGTGCCGAGCAGACTCTTCCAGCCCCCAACACTAATGTTTAATTATTTCTTCGTCAAACGCTTTTCTTCTTAAGTCTGTATATCTATTTTTATTCTTTTTGTATGTAGTAAAGTAATCTATATATTGAAATAAATAATTTTCCAGCTTAATAACTATTCATCTATTGTATATTCATGCAAATTGGGGGAAAGAAAACTCCATGAGTTTTTCGAATTTAGTTGGTTTTTCCTTACTATCTTTAAGGTTTTTGTTTTCAGTACTTTTTGCAAAAAATATTTTTATTTTTTTTGTTTTTTTAATTTTTTCTTTTTTGAAATTTTTAATCTCATATAAATTTAACCATACCATTTTTAGAATAAAAAAAGCTATATAAAATTGAGCAACTTTGTTCTCCATTAGAGTTTTGCTCTAATATTACGTCTGTAATCCCGCTTTTGGCCTTTGACCCCGGCGGAGCTTAATTTAAATATTTTCTGTCGAAGAATTTGGACACATGGAGTTCATCTGTTTCATGTAAGAATTACAATTATAACAACCACAAATATGAGATACTCAGTTTTCATAGATTTCCACATAGGTATCGTGACTACTATTGTATTGAATGATCATACGATCAGTTATTTTTTGTTCATACTCTAATTGTTATTTGATCCAATAAAGACACAGGATATATTCCTTATACCCGTTTGCTAATACAGGTAAATATGAGTGGCAAAATGAATAAGTAGATTTTAAATTAGTACAAAAGTAAATTCCAACCTTTTCCCAACATTAAAGACTCCCCATGCCGACCTCCCTAAAGGGTAAATTAACTAAGCAAATCAATAACTCCTAAATCATTAATTCAATAATTCAATTATCGACGCTTATTACCACTCACTTTTTTAACTATTATTTGATACTTCACCATCTGGGCTTACTATCCCAGCTATCGATTATCGATTCTGCTATCGGTTGACCACTTTTTTAACGGGTTCACCGATAACCCCATAAGAATTTATTAAATTATAATTTTAGCCTTCAATATACGGTGATCCAAACAAGACAACGAAATGTCACGAAAAGTGAAGTGGATGGTGTTTTAATTTAAATTAAAGTTGACTATTTTAGAATTGAGCTAGTTCTATATTGCTTTTTCTCTTTCACCCAACAGAAATTTCAACATACTACGATCAATGGCATATTTCATTGAGATTTTACTCCGCTAACCCGATAACTCGATAAACGATATCTTAACGGCTTCTTAAGGATGAAGATGCCTACAAACCGATAACCAATAAGTAGTCAATAACTTTCAAAACCGAACCGACCGATACGCAACCCTAAACTTCCTCCCGATAACCGAGTGGTTAGCCCACCTCGTTAAGGTGTTTTCATTCTTCATTTAAGCCTTCAACATACTTTAAAAAATTAGCGCTTCAACGAACTTCCAAAAAAAATTAAAATTTTTGCACTTCGCTGTTGTTAACAACAACTCCAACAAATTCTTTAAAATCTAAATCTGCACTTCTTGTATATTACAACGAATTTCGAAAAATTAAAATTAAAATTTTTAATTATGTGTTTATTTTTGTATTTTAATTAAATTACATGTTTTTTTTGTTTTTTTAAAACAAAATTGTACTTCTGGGTTGTTAACAACAAAGTCTGACATTTTTAATTTTACACTTCGCTGTTTCTTGTAACGAACTTTTAAATGTTTTTTTACACTAATTTGTTTTGACAACGAACTTAATATATATATATATATATATATATGTTCCCCTCTTTTAGCCCGACAGTTCACGTGTATAGCCATAAAACTCGAGAATTTCTGAACAAAGAACTACAACTACGCAGACAGTTTATACTGATATATATAAGCGGCCGTTTGATATATAGATAATTTTGAGATAAAAAAAATGTTATAAATAATAAAGAAAAGAATAATAATATTATGTTAAAGAGAGAAAAGATAAATTCTTATTTTAAATGGTATTTAAATACAACGGGGCTTAACCCCTTTATTTATAATGATAATTCCTCCTAATTTTTCTCCAAAAGATGATTTTCACTATAATATAAACACATTTATCCACTACAATACAAATATCTTTATGCATATTCACTTCAAAATACAAATATGTTTATAACAATCTTCTTATTTAATTACTAATTCTAAAATAAATTATATCGATTAGGAATTAGTATATATGGGGATAAGTTATTTTTGTCGTAAAGTAAAATAATAGGATCGGATTAATTATTTCAAATAAAATAATGAAAATAACAGTAAAATCCCTAAGATTCCTCAAATCATTTTTCTACTAAACAAGATGGATGATATTTTGTAAATAAATGGCATCTTCTAAGAAATTATGTAATGCATGCTATTCTTAATACAACAAATTAAATAATTAATAAAAAATAATACCGAAATATCTAATCGCAACATAACTTGTATTGAAATCAAACGTCCCCTTATTATTTTAGTCAGAATAGTTATGTTATCAATAAAAAAAATAATATAATTATTATTTTTTACTCTATCAGTAAAAAATTTGTCAAGTTATCAATCAATAAACTTGTAAAGGATTACATATAACAACTTTATAAATGATTTAATTATGTAAATACGTTTTAGATCGACGGTGTATATTAGACCTTGCATATCTTTATCTTCCTCTATAATTGTAATAAATCTGCATGCATATATAATTTCTGCTATCTTGTTCTTTCATATAGGGATTTATTTATGCTACTTATATTTTGGATTATATCTCGACAATTATTACTTAGTATATATATATCCTGCTAATCCAATATCTTTATTTATTGGTTTTTGGGATTTTAGAATTGTTTAATAAAAAAGAATGTTAATACCAAAGTAAAGAATTAATAATGAACCATGGTTAAAAATCATATGCCAAAATAGTCATCCCTTTCTTTGTATCTTTAATTGGCCATGATATTGTTCAAATTAGGATGACAAATTGATAAAATTTATAATTATTCGTTTGATTCAATTCAATTTAAATGGGTTAGGTATCCAATCATTTAAAAGTGAATCCAAATAGATCAATTTATATTATCCATCATAAGATAAATAAACAATGGGTATCCACCAATCGCACCCACCTTGAAAGTATAAGAGGTATGAATTATAAAATGTACACTTACAAGGGTGATTGGTATGAAGAAAAATATTTAGGAAAATAATTTTTAATTTTCTAATGTTTGGTTAATTTAAATATTTTATTTAATTTTTTTACAAATTAACTTCATTTTCCTCTCGCTTAAGGAACCGACTTCCCTACGTAAAGTTAAGAAAATATTTTTCAAATCTTTCCTTAAACATCACCTCGAAACGGGACACGACTCCCGACTCCAAATATCGATTCCAACCACAACACCCGACACAGACCCTGCGCCCCGGACTTAACCCAGATTGACTCGACTCATGACCAACACCACCCCCGACACTCCGACCCGACCCCACCCCAACACCCTTCCCCGACCCGAACTCCCAACCCTATCTCAAACCCCGAACCTCGACCCCGACCCCCGACACCCGACTCCCGAAATTCGACCTCAACACTAACGCTAACTCGACCTCCGAACTCGACCTCAACCTCAACCTCAACCTCGATCCCCGACCCGACCTTACCCCACCAAAACCTCAACAACCTATCCTAACCTCGACCTCGATCCCTCACCTCTTACCCCAATCCTTGAACTCAATCTTAACTTTTCCCCGACCTCGACTCCCCCACCCCTAACCACGACCTCGATCTCTCACCCTTGCCCCAACCCCCAAAACCTCAATCTCGATCCTCCCACCTCAACCTCAATCCCAACCTCAACCCCGACATCGACCCCGACCCCGATCCTAAAACCCTTCCTTCGTCCCCGAACTCTCACCTCTGGCCTCCCGACTCCCAACCCCAACACTCAACTCCCGACCCCAACACCTTTCTCCCGACCCCTATCAGTTCTAACCCACCTCACGAACACTAAGCCTAACCCCAACTTTCACCTCGACTCAACCCCGACACTCACCCTTCCCCCGGCCCCTATCATTCCCTTGGCACCACTAATGCACTATCAACCCTGCAACCTCAACTTTCGCCCGACCTCAACTCCCGACACTAACACTCGATCCCGACTCCGAATCCCGACTCCAACTCCCGACCTCGACCTACCCCTACCCACCTCGACCCAACACGATTCAATCAATCTAACTCCCGACCCCAACTCTCGACTTCAATTTCCTACCCCGACCCCCAACTCCCGACCTCGACCTCGATCCTCGACCCGTCACGTATACCAACCTGACCCTAAGTCCCCGACGTCGATCCCCGACCTCAACTCCCGACCCCGACCCCGACCCCGACCCCCGACCCCGACCTTCGACTTTCAACCCGACCCCCGACTCGTGACCCGAACTCCCGACCCCAACCCCGGGGCTCAAATCACAATCACAATCTCGACTTTAACCCCGACTCCTAACCCTTAATATTCGACATCGACACCCGACCCCACTTTCGATTTCAACTTTGACTCCAACACCCGAGATCTACCTTCTCGATCCCGAATCGAGATCTCGAATTTTAGCATCGACTCGAGACCTAACTCCCGACTCCCGATCCCCGACGATACCCGAACCCGATCTCCCCGACTTCGACTTCCAACCCAAAATCCTAACACCGCGCCGAGATTCGATTCTGATCCCGATCCAAGTGTCCGACTCTTAACATCGATTCGAGACCCGATGTGCACTCCAAGACCGCACTTCTCGACCCCGACTCAAGATCACTTATTTTCGAGAAAATATTTTTATTTAAAATACGAAAATATTTTCCTTCATACCATACACACCCTAAAAGTAGAAAAAGTAAAAAAAAAATATTTGTAATCCGGGAGTATTTTTATCTCTTTTACATAAATAAGAAGCAATATATGATCTAATGGTTTACCCATTTTTGTCTATATCAGAAGACAAGTGAATTTCTGGGATATTTTATTCATTTTCACCTACATATTTTTTACTACCATTTCTTACTCGCCCCCGCCGTTTTTCACTCTTAGTTCAAATCAATTAACGATACTTTCTACTGACTTATTATACCTCATTTGTCATCTTTGGAGTTGATGCATTTAAATAATATTCGATCACGTTCTATTCCCGCCGTCGCACTTTAAAAGTTGTCAGTAAGGGTAAGCGATAACGTTTCAATATTCTCGCTTTATTACAGGTTTATGAGGGAGTTGGGCATTTGCCTGTTTCTGAGTCAGCGATCGAAATTGCCGCTTGCTTGATTTTCGACTTAGTTAAGAAATAAATTAAGTTACGTCCTCACATTAAAGCCTATAAACTTCTTGATACGTACGATGTTGCTTTTGATTCAAACAAAAATATCTCTATGTTGTATGCTTCAAATTTAGGTTTGGGTGGAACTATTATTAGATTTCAATATATGATTTATTGATGCACACATGCCAATCAAGATTTTCAACCCAGGCAATCCCAATACCTTTCCCCGCCTCCTAAATAGCGGTGAAGCTAGAAATTTTACTAAAAAAATAAATACATAAAAAATTCTAGGAGACTCAATATACAAACATACATACATTCATATATATATATATATATGAAAATCTAGACAACGTAGGTAAGGAGAGTCCTTGGATGAGGGTAGTTCCATTGCTGCCCACCCCCTCTCAGAAGAATCTTTTTTAAAGGAAAATTAGAAGAGCTAAGAATGCCCTCTCGTTCACTTTTACTACATTTCGCTATAAGCACTAATTTTAATAAATAAAAGCCAATCTGAGATAACAGTAAATGTGATTTTTAAAGCATATAGTCCGTTGGCAACTGGAGTAAATCATTAATAGCATTGTATCAATTTAATTTTGGTGAAACAATAGCATAATAACCAGCTAGCAATTCTGTTGCTGTGCAGTACTACTGGTCCAAAGTCGAAAATTTTAATTAAAAGAGTGTGGTGGGAATTCGATGAGAATATAATTTTATTTCTTATATATGGAGTTACTTGTGCTATTTATTTTTTCAATTGCTAATTCAGTGTATATAATATACCTATTGAAGATGAGCTAGCTAGCTACCACTGGAAGAGGTTCAAACTCAATTTATTGTCCAAAATAAATATCTTATAACCCGTTAGATCAAATTATCAAAAGCAATTATTTTTTAAAAAAACATTGAAGTAGCGAAATAATTTTTAAAAGTTAAAAAGCACAGTTTTTTCCTCAAAACACTTTTAAAAAAAAAATACATTTAGAATCACTTTTAGAAAGCTTGCCATACATTAATTGTCGCTTTTCCAAAGTGTTTTTTTTTAAAATTTAGAATTTTAATTTTATGGATTTTTTTTGTATTTTGGAATTTTTTAAAAAAAAATATTTTTCAAAATAAGTTAATTTTAAAATCGGTCAAATAAGCTATTATGCCGGTTATTTACGCAACTAGTCTTTAGCCCCCATATATATATATAAATAATTTATATTACACTACGTTTCTTTTGATAATCTTCAAGTAATATTTACGCGTGTATTTATAGTGCATTAATTCATTGAAAAAGTTTGTCAATTAATTTGAAAGCAAATGCTCTTAATTAGGTGCATAAATGGTTCAATAATCATCATCAAGTAGTACTAGACCTACCACCCAAGTGTTAAGGATGACTACCAGTACATTTGCTAGAGAATTAAATTACATAAATATTATATGGTGCACTGTATTAAATATTTCTTAATTAACTTCACTTTTAATTCTTCCATACTTTTTTCCCACTAATTTCATAATTAATTAACTCTGATCTAACACAGCATTGTTAAATAATAAACAATGCCCCTAAATTAGTAATTACATTGCGAGAAGAAGATTTTACAAAGCGGACCGTTTAATGTTTTTCTATATTTACTACTACTACTGTAAGCACTTTGGTTAATTAGTTTACAAAAATATATAGATTATGTATATCTAAACTATAAAATATATATATATATTCAATCATGTCGGTAAACTAATTTGCCTAAATAGTATATATCCATAATTTTCCCTTATTATAAAATGGAAAATTACATGGTATAACAAATTAACGATTATTAGCTGCCAATGTTTAAAATAAATTATTATTTGTAATTATATTTTGTATTTACAGCAAATAAAGAAAAATCTCATAATCTCTTGCTCGCTCCCCCTCTCTCGCTCATATCTTGCCTCTCTCCCTCTCTCTCTCTCGATTTTTTATTTTTCGATTGTATTCGATTTTAAAGGAGAAATCTTTTGGCAAATCTCCGTATTTATGTATTTTCGTCCCGATTTACACCTCCGAAACTTTGCCGATATAAATAATACAAGAGCAAATGAATACAAGCTGAAATTAACAAATGTAATATAAATGATACTAGAAAGAACAAATACAGTCGAAATTAGAAGAAATGAAGATATTCCCCATATTTTGTTGCTCAGATTATCAGACACCCAAACCGTATTTATCAATTAAAACAACGCCAAACCTATTGTGATTGTATCAATCAAAATTGTATGCATTAATATAACCATTGAGCTTAATAAATACAAATGTGGGACACAAACCTGCACCCTGCCGATACAAAGCAGTAGCCGAATTAATACAAACGATACAAAACCAACGAACATAATCGATATACAAATGAACAATATGCTGAAATTACAATAAATAAATATAAGTAAAATTAGAAACACGAATACACTCCCCGATAATTTCTTTGTTGGTTGTATCTTTTGAATTTCTGCAACAATTGAGCTTCGGCCAATGAACTTTGGTCACTGAACCGCTAGCTAGAGTCCAGGAATAGTGTGACTTCTTTGGGCAGTGCCTGTTTTAGTGAATAATGGGACTTCTTTTACATAAGCCCATAACCGGTAAGACGAGTAGTAATAACGCGGCTAGCTACTTTTTAGTCCTGTAACTGAAATAAAAATAGTTACCCGAATAGATCTTACGAGGGAACCTAATAATAATATTAAAGTTTTACTGTGAAAATTTAAAATTTATGATTTTTTTAATATTTTTAATTTATTTCAATCATAATTTAATTTCCAATTTCATATAACTGACTATCTCAAATGTTTTTTTTGTTTTTTTAATTAAATTATTAAATGTTTAAATAATTGTAAACTAATTAACATAAGATAGTTTTAAGAATTAAAGTGTCACATGTTATTCATGCTATTTAGGATACTGATTTAAATGGGAGATAGTGTTTGTTCATTCTAAAAGCTGAAGAAATGTAAAGTGCGGTTTTGCACACATGAATGCAAGCCCATAAACTTAATTACCTATATTGGTGTAAAGTAACTTATTCATCTTCCTGCTTCTAATGATTTTTTTCTTAGAGCTTAAAAATTTATCGTAAATAATCTCTTTATTTTCAAGCAAAGAAGGCATTCCATATACTACGCTTTTGTGATTTTATTTACGAATTACATTAAATATATTGGCTATCAAGTATCGGCGATGCATGAATGCGTGTGTGTGTGTTTCTGTTTTATTTTGTTATTGGTTATGTGATTGGTTTTTTTTCTTTTTCTGGGAGGGGGGAAGTGGGGGGCAGGGCAAGTGAATGGAAGTAAATAAGTGGAAATAGCATAGCAGAGATATGAATTGGAGGTTTGGAGACATTTGATGTCAGAAGGGAAGTTATTATTTTCATTAATATTAAAGCATTAAAGCATGCTCATCATATATGCCATTTGGTTAATAATTCAACTTTACCCAGGAAGACAGTCACTGATATTGTTTCAGAATTTAACGTGATAGAGTTCAAATCATTTTAAATTTATGAATCCAAATTTAATACATTAATATATATATATATATTTACATATTTTGTATTAAAAATACCGAAAATTCATTTGAATCCGAATATTAGTTGCATCCGCCTCTAGGGCGGGGGCCATCTAGACTTGGGTATATAGTTATATATTCGATTAGTTTTATACACTCACTAAGAAAAATGTACTTTCATTTTAAAATAAGCTGCTGAATGCTTAATTTTATTTTAAAATTAAGAATATTTTAAAAATCAAGCAAGCACATTAATGGTCATTTTTATAGTTTTAACTTCTAATTAAATAGAGAGAGTATTACATAACTAAAAATTATCAAATAAGCTTACATCTTTTTCACGTATTTATTGGCTGCAGTTTAAGAAAAATACATTTTACTTTCTAGTATCATTACTCATTCCATTTCATTTTAATTGCTAGATATACTAAAAATAATTATTTCAAAATTGTTCCATTTTAATTGCTAAGTATACTAAAATAGTTGTTTTAAAATACTCGTTAAGTTTTAAAAATTCTAAATAATCGATCATGTTTTTTCAGTTATGTCCTTACTACTTAAAGTCATTCTAAAATGTGAAAAGAATTATTGTATATTTTTAAAAATCAATAGGATTATATTAGTCAAATACCATCCCTATTAATTTTTCTATAAGGGTGTGCAAATCTTAACCTAGTAACTAAAATGAAATAGAGGAGTACTTTTGGGCGCATTGCCTTTGCCTAAAAACGCCACTTATTTTAAAAACGTCCCAAACAAAGTTTTGGAAAAATGTTTTAAAGGGCAAAAGTAGAAATTATCTTTTAGAAGCTAAAAAAAGTAATTTTTTTCTAAAAATACTTTTAAAAAGTTATATTTAAAGTATTTGTAAAAAACATAATCAAACACTAATTTTGTTATAAAAATATAATTTTTAAAATTTAATGATCAAATTTTTAAAAAGTATTTTTTGTAAAGAATAATTTTTCAAAATAAATTAATTTAAATAAAAATTAATTAAATAAACTATTAATAATATTAATTTTTTCACATATCAACAAATTTAATGAGTACATTTACTATCCCTTCAACACAAATTTTGGATAATAGTTTTATTTTTTAAGAGTTAGGGATTAACAAGAAGAAATCACCTAATTAACCTTTGCCACTAGCTAGATTTGAGTTCTATTCCCACGTCCCATCATTCGTGATCCATTTTCCAGCTTCATTTTCTTTTATTTGTTGGGAAGAAATTAAACTAATACTTTGGGTTATCATCATTAAGAACTCGGGAATATATTAAATTATTTAATTATGTGTTTATTTTTGTATTTTAATTAAATTACATGTTTTTTTTTTTGTTTTTCTAATTTTTTAAAAAATAAATTCTTTTGAAATGAAGAAATGACATCCTTAATAAAAATAGAAAAATAAATTTTATTATGTTGATCGCTATCTTTTCACCCTCCAAAACAATCGTGAAATCCCTTAGCCCTTTATCCTCACTTTTTATAATATTTATATTGATCAATAAAATTAATATAATTTAATCTATAATAAAATTATGAACACACAATATTAATTAGCTGACAAATTCAAAGTTATGGGTAGGTGTTTTACAAGAAAGATAACTAATGAAAAAGAGATAAACAAAGCAACCAAAATATATGGAAAGATTAAAATCCTCCGGAGCTTTCTGAGTTGACTTATACAATTTATTTAAATTATATGTAGATATTTTTAAAAAAATATTTTATTCATGTATCGAATATAAAAATATTTTTATAAAAATATTTTATTCCGCATTAAACACACGTTAAAATGATCCAGCGGGTTTCAGTTTGTACTTCATGTTAATATTTTTTTTTCCTTGTAAATTATGTAGCTACAGTAAAAACAAAAGTACAATAATATCGTGGGTTAATTGCGAACTATAAAGACCCTATGTGCTTCTCTGTCAAGATATTAACTTGTTTCGGTATGGCTATGATTCAATTCTTTCCGGTCATCATATGTAATATTACTTACTATGTTTGTGTTTTCTTTTATTTCTTTCTGGCAAATAGTTGACACTTGGCATTATAATTTATACATAATACACACCTTAATTAACTACTAGTCATAACATAAATGTTTATTTGATGTATATTATAATATTTCATCACATGTATTAAGGTCTGTTTCAACATGGTTTTAAATTATGACTTAGAAATTAATGATTTAAAATTAAAATTTGATTTGCACATTCAATTTGAATTTCTTAATATATATATATATATATATATATATATATATATATATATATAATTATTAATTAGTTAATTAATAATAAAGATTTTTTTATAAATACTAAATATTAACTTCTAAACTTCAAATGTAAACATTTACTAATTTTCAAAAAATAACTATAAATTCAGAACTTAATGATATATTAAAGTGATAATATATTAATAATCAAATATCTTTATTTTTTTTGTTTTTTTAATTGATAAATTTTTTAACTATTTTTAAATTGTGTTTTATAATTTTATAAAATTCATTGGTCTCAAATCAACAATAATATAAATGTTGATAATATATCTCGTGATATTATAGAAATAAAATAGATATTACATTATCTCCCAGTAAATTTATTAGTAATTAATATTTAGGATTTCAAATTATTTTTGTTAGAGTCCTCAGGGTTTGAATTTAGAAGTTAGTTCCTTATTCTTGTAATTTGATTTTATAGATAAGTCGGTAGAATATTTTATTTTTATTTTTTAGTTAGCAATTGTGTGCATGTCTCTCCGCCCGCATAAAGATAGCTGCCCACGTATACTCTACCTTTCTTCTGCACTCCACATCATGATTATACTCGTGACAGTTGCATTGCTTGTCAATTGCAACTATAAATGTATGTCTTTGAGTAATTAACAAAATAATTTCTTTTGACGCATTGTCGGTATTTTTCTCTAAGTTCTTCTCTATTATTTTCCTATACATTCTTTTTGTTAAAAACCCGCAACAACTCGTGTCAGATTCATTTTTCTTATGGGACCGATGAGTGACTAATGGACATTCAAAATAACTTTTCAATTAGTTCCTCCTATTTTTTATGGTGAAAATTACCATCTCTAGACAACAAGAATGAAGACTAATCTTGAGGCTTTGGATCTTTGGAAGGTCGTGGAAGAGAATTATGATGTTCTTTCTCTATCTAATAATTTAATCTGCGGGCCTAGATCAGAAAGTCAAAAGGAAAAGAAAATTAGAAAATCAAAGACAAGCAACTTTGTTTTGTCAGTATGTCCGCAATATTAGCGCATATGATCAAATTTATTGATTAATTTTTATTTTTAAAGTAATTGATGTTACTAGTTGTTAAGGCAACAAACAATATAATGTTACTAGTTAAGAATTTTCAGAAAATCAAATATATATATAAATTGAAAAAGTAAATTTATTTTTTTTATAAAAAGAACTAAAAAGTTGAACCCTAACATCTTTAAAAACTAATTTTTTCAAAAATATTTTGTTAAAATTAATTAAATTGCTAAATTTTATCGGAATCAGAATTTTTTTGTAGAAAAGACAGTCAACAGTACATATCAATTACTAAAAATAAATTAAAAAAGTAACTTTATTTCACAAAGAAGAAAAGAAAATAATCTAAAAATATCTCGCTAAATTTTAATATCAATTAATTATGTGTATCAATTAATTCTAAAATACCAAAATATACAAAAGTGACATGCGTCCATATTAAGTAAACTTTTAAGTTTATTTTTCGTGACTCACGCTTCAAAGATAGTGAATATTCTATTTGCCACATCAACACATAAGAAATAAAATATTTATTTTATTTTAAATAAATATGTGTATTGTGACCTTCTAAAGGAAATGCCAGAATAGTAACATTACTATACTGTGTGTTATTCTATGTCTTTCTTATAAGATTGTTTGACACTAAATTTAAAGATTCGAGAATTATTGAAAATTCTTGTTACAATATCAAAAAGATACGAGGTATCTATAACTATCTTAGAAAACACAAAGGATTTGTTCAAGATTACCTTGCAAAATTGTTAAATACATTAGCAGACACAAAACAAAGAAGGCTTATGAAACAAGATGGTATTGTTAAAGAGCTTTGACTAAAGTCTAGAAATTCGATTCAAAAGAGGAGTAGTAATAATATCTCAGATTATATAAATAAAATAGATATTGCAATGTCTTTAAAAGATTAGCAATAAATCTATCAGTAGCTCACTTTTATAATTTTAAATTATTTTTGTTTTTTTAATTTTTGTATTTTAATTAAATTACATGTTTTTTTTGTTTTTTTAAAAAATTAATGTTTTACAAATATATGTCTTTAAATTATTAATAAAATAATCATCTTGACTGCATTATCAGTATTTCTGTTGAAGTTATCCTCTTTATTAGCATTTTATAATTTTCTTTGTAAAAAACCAACAATAGATAACTAACTATTCTTTTAATATAAAGCCTTTATCATTAGTTCTGCTTTCGTGAAATTGCAAAATAAAACAAACTGCATAGATAAATGCACACTAACCCGTTAATTTAGATTCAAATTCCAACGATATGAACAATATATTCATGTTCAACATGTTTTTTTTTTTTTTTGTAATATTTAAATGATGAGTTTTTTATTTTTTTATAAAATAAAAATTTATGAGTCAAGTTTAACATTTTAGAAAAAACTGAAAAAACAGAGAGAAAATTAGAAAATAGAAAAAGATAAAAAAATTAAAAAAATTAAAAAAATTAAAAAAATTAAAAAAATTAATATTAATATTTTATAATATTTTTTGTAAACAAATATTGATATCGAATCAAAACTTTAAATTTAATCCGAAAATCCTACTATCAAACGCCTACTACCCAGCAGAAAAATTGCAATGGTTCTCCTCAATTAAAATCAGAGTTATATAATTCATGTTTAAGTTTAAGCTTATTAATTATCAGTTTCTATTGAGATAGTAAAGAGGGTAACTTTATTTTTCTCGAAACTGACCCTTTCAAGAAACTCTCTTTTTTCCTTTTTTCTTTTATTTATAAATCTTCTTCCAAGAACAAGTTGATCAGTTTCACTAATCATATTCTCAACAGTAATATTAATTAGTACGACCAATTTTTCTTTTTATATTTCTTCCTATTTCAGTTTTTTTTTTTTTAATATCATTAAATATATCATGTTTAAATTAGCCCTAGCATATAGTATTAATTCTTTTATTTCAATTCTTAATACTGGGAGGTATGTAAAAGCTAGTATTAATTTTAATATTCCAAGTGCACTAATCAATAAAACATAATTAAAACCTTCTTAAACTTCAACGTATCATAAATCAAATAGCGATATAATTTATTCTCCATTCATGCATGCTATATATATATATCTAGAGCTTTTAAGAACATTTACGATATGTAATGCACTATTTAATTATAGAGAATCACTTAATTAACGTTGATCAATAAAAACACAGAATTTACAGAATAAAATGGTGTCAATGTTGAATATTATGACAGAGAGATCCAACTAAATAAATTATCTTGTTGTTAAATGCATCAATCATTTTTTTTTAAATGTTTTAATTATGATAGGGCTATTATTAAGGATTGTATTTGAAGCTTTGACATTTGTTTTTTTTGAATTTATCCCTTCATTCTCTTGTAGTATTAGTGTACTCTCTTCGTAGGGTAGAAATATTCTAGCACTAGCAAAAAAAGTAAAACGTACGGTTTGGACTTTCTTGTCAGTTGACTAGTTTATTAATTTGAGTAATAATATTGTGAAAATTTTACTTTCTGGTCAAGGACTTTCAGGGTGTGTCCGGTGAAAGAAAATGCCTTCTAATAAAATTTGGGGATTTTAATTTATATTAATATAAATTAAAAAAAAATATTATTTTTAAAAGATTTCGTATATAATTTAGAGACAAGCCCATATGTGGAGGTAGGGGTAAGGGCGTGGAGCTATGGGAGATGAGCTACTGCACGAGTAGCAGAAGGAGCTACGGGAGTGATTTAAAAAGCGCATAATCAACGTAAAATGCTACTTATAAAACCATTTTCCCCGTGCGTATTAAAAAGACATAAATATCAATTCTTACATATATCGCACTTGGAAACAACAAGTTACGTTTTGTTATCAAAATTAACAACCTCTCCTTAAGTAATTTTTCTTTCTTTTTATACCATCATACATTTTTTCTTCTTTGAAAATTTTATTTAAATCAAAATTTATCAAGTCAGCTTATGTATTTTTATAAAATAAAAATAAGACATATATATATACACTCTACTCTTTCCGCATTTCACTTTTAAGATTACAATACTAAATATATTATTTTTTCATATATTTTCCTTCTCTTTTTGTATCAACTTAAATTGGTTAAGTATGTGTTATAAAAAATAATCTAAAAATATTCTTTTTATGAACTTGTTACTATTTAACCATTTTTCGCTTTAAAATGACACTCAATAGCTAGATCTTGAAATATGAGTTAATTTCACACCTGGTCGCTGAATTTTATCATTTTATCAATAAAATCAAGACATTATATTTTGTATTACTGAAGATATTGAACTATTTTTATATAATTAAAATCATTTAATTTTATCGGTGATAAACGCAGTGCAATATTTAGAATATATTAAAATTTGAAAAATTAAAAATATTTTTAATTTTTTGTTTTTTTTAATATTTTATATATTATAATGAAATATTAAAAGAAAAGATTATATTTTTGAATCATTAAATCACTGGAAGTTGAGGGTAAATTAATTTTAGCCACCCAAATCCCAATCCCCCGGCATGGACTCTGCTTGGTTAGGGGGGCCGGAGGTTGGTGGGTTAGGTCCTTTGAATATATATTTTTCTTCATGCGCACCCACCAAGACAGTTGCACTTAAGACATAACAGTAGATTTTTAATTGTTGCATTTTTTAAAAAGCTTAAATACATGCACAATATATAGCACTTCTCGTCCTTACCTTAGTAGTGAAACAAATCGCTAATTACGTTGAGGTGAATTATATTTATCGATTAAGTTAATGATATTGCAAATGACGGCGTAGCGTAGTGATAACATGGATTTCTTTTCTTAAGCTTAAGGAAGCATTTCTTTTATTACTATTTTTGTCTCAAAGTAAGTTATCATTTTAAAAATTAAAAAATTATAATTTTGAATTTTTTAATTATATGTTTTATTGTTTTTTAAAAAAACAAAAAAAACATGTAATTTAATTAAAATACAAAAATAAACACATAATTAAAAAAACAAAAATAATAATATATTATATTTATTATTTTTATTAATGGAGGTGAAAAAGTCAAAATGAAATTTATTTTAGGCGAGAGAGTATAATCTTTGCTCTGTAACTCAACAAATTTGTGACTTTTTGAAGTTAACCACATCACAAATGTTGTTTTGTAGCAGTAGTTAATTTTTCCATATATACAACTGTGATTCTGTGAAATGCAAGTTAATTTCAAAATGTTCTTTTTTTTTTGTTCTTTTGTTTTTTTTCTAAAAAAATGATTAGTCCCATTTTCGTACGTATAAAATGTAAGTTGTAAAATGCTCACTTAAGTTACACTAAAGCAATTTCGAACAAAAATGTTACACTTCTCTCGATAGTACTCCGGTCTCTCTTTTTTTCAAAGAAAAATGCGGAAAATATATTTAATTACGCGAATCGAATAAAAATTATTATTTTTCTAATAAATATATATAAAATCATAATAATTATCATTTATTTAGATAATAGTAATATAAAATTTAATAAAATAATTTTTTTTTTAATTCATAATTTCAATTTTATGAGTTTATAAGTTTTAAATATTTGTTAATATAATTCTTAGTTTAAAAGTTAAAAGCACATAAATAAAATTCACTTATCTATTAAAAATAGATTAATGAAGGTCGTCAATTGAAGAAGGAATAATGTTAAATTAGTCGAATTACTCTTGCTCCATGCATTTATTTTTATTTGTTCATATTTAATTTGATATATTTTGTAAAAATTAATAAATAAAATAATAATTTTATTATATGTTACCCTAATTATATATGCTTAAAAATAAATTAAAAATAATTATAGTATTTAATAATAAAAGTAGGGAACAGAGCATTTATACATTATTTCTCTATTTTCTAAATTGAAACACGAAAATGAACGGAGGAAATATTAGAGACGAGGTTACTTGTCCACCGTACTAAAAATAAATATTTATTTTTACTCGTCTAGTTTAGAAAATTAAGTGGGAGAAATACTATTTTACGCTCATTTATGTCTTAAAAATAAAATCTTTCATTAACTATTTATTCTATTGAGGTATTACTAATCTTTAAGAATAATTACTGTTAAAAATAAAATAAAAAATAATTAATCTTATATTAAAATTTTAAATGACAAATAATTTGTGACAGAATAGAAGTCAATAATCAAAAATAATAACAACCATCGGATAATTAAAACAATTCACACTATAGAAATAATTTAATAAATTATATTTTGTATATTTTTTAATAAGTCTGAAAAGAATTAAAATTATAATTAAAATGAGACTGAATAAAGTATTCTGTTTTAAGTGCAAAATTTATCCTGATAACTAACTAATACAAAATAACGAGTACTTAATTTTATCACAATTCACACGTAGCGAATTATTATCTCAAGGGGAACTCGACTTAAGTTAGTTAATAGCTTTGCTTTCTTTGATTATAAATTTTAAATTTAAAAATTTTAAAAAAACAAAAAAAACATGTAATTTTAATTTTAATTAAATTACATGTTTTTTTTGTTTTTTTAATATTTAAAATTTTACGAAAAATTTAAAGCCAAGTGGTAGCTTAATATTGATTCAAATTTATTAGTTGGATAAGAAGTCTGAAATAGCAGAGGAAAGTGGAGAAACAAATTTTCCTTTTTACAAGTTCAGAATACTCCTTTCAATTCTGGAACGCATGAGAATTGAGAGAGTGTCAAACAAGGGCGGTTTGCCACCCCATACCGCCGTCATGCACCGCCACTGCAAATCTGACACAACTAGTAAAACAACAATACTAATGGTTGAAATTTCAACTAGTCTCAGAACATAAGGTTAATGTTTCACTAGTCAAGAAAAGTTTGTTTAATTTATACTTCTTCTTTTGTTGGTTACAATATGAAAGTAATGTTTTTGCTCTTTGCTAAAGCCGTTACAGTAATCTGAATTATCCTAACCAGGACACCAAATTTTCTATTAACATAAAATGATTGAGCACAATATTTTTTCAAAAGATAAAATAAAAGTTAAAATGTATGTTGAAGATTAGCTCCGAATGATCAGTCTATTAATCGTCGGTTACAATAGTCAATACGCACACACAGACACAGAGCGCCCTATAATTAAAGCACTTTTTAAATAGTGTGTGTACGTATAGGCCTTAGACCTTAGGGTAATTAATGACTAACGAGTAGCACTCTTAAAGTATTTAGTGCGCTCCATTAATATCAATTTAAGTTTTATACATTATCCCGCGTAAACAATTTTTCTAACATATAGAGGATTCCTCTGTTATCATTATTAAATATATAGATAAAATTTACGTATTTATTAAAACAAAATAATAAAATTATTAATTTAACTAATATAATTTTTGTTAATAAAAATTTGTATTAATAATTTTTTTTACATAAATTAAAATTTCATTGAATATAAATAACTTAAACAAATAAAATAAAAAATATAATTAAGTAAAATTTGAAAATAAAGAGATTTTAAAATAACTATTTTTAATATATCTAACAACTAGAATCTACTGTAGTAGATAATATGCGTGTTGCTTTGCGATATTTGGTACTGGAAAATATTTTGTTAATATACTTTTTTTATTTTTCATGTTTAATTAATTAAATTTTTTTTTAAAATAAGCTCCTTCAAAATAAAATTAAAAATAACTTTTCTAAAAAAACAAGATAAAATTAAAGAGTTGTCAAAATAATTTTTCCAAATTAATTACTAATTCCAGCTTGAAATGATAACTTTTAATAAATTTAAAAACTAAAAAAATATAAAATTTTAATAATATTTTACTCATAAAAAAATAAATAAGCAACTTATTTTCCTAAAAAATATTTCCTAAAAGTTCCAAAATAACTATGTCATTAGAAATTGAGAAAAAAAAATAAGTATTTTAAACTATAATTTTATATAAAAATATTATTTAATGGTGAGTAATTTAATAAACTATGTATTCAATTATTTTTTAACTAACATAAAACGAACTAAAACGACACTTATTTTCGGTAGACGGGTATCAATCTTTCTCTTCATAAAATATTTATTCTATTAAAGTGCTTGTGATTTTAAAAATAATTACAATTAAGCAATAAAATTTTAAAAAAATAATTAATTTACCTTAAACTTCTAAAATATTTTAGACCCTAAATCGATGAAATTATACTCAATATTAATACACTTTTAGAAAACAAATAATTGAAAATAATTAATTTTAAAAATCACATAGAAAATTTAAGATCTTTATTTTGGAGACAAAAGCACAATTTTTCTTCGATTAAGACTCGATGATCCAAAACACTATTAATCATAAATTTTAAAAATAATTAATTTTATTTAAAACAATACAAATAATTAATTTTAAAATCACCCCTGTGCGGAGACGCATGGAATAATACTCAACCCCCCACCCACCCGGGGCTATTATATGCCCATGAGCTGTCTTCCTCTAATGCCTCCTGATCACTCTTCAATCGTCTTCCTTATAAATCCATCTCCTTTCTGAATTACTTCCCCAAATTTTTCTCTTAAATATATACATTAGCAGCATTATTTTCTCCACAAATTCATCTTTTCCAAAATTCATATACTAGTAGTTGATATATTTCTGATATTCTGTCCGTTACCAAATTAATATCCACTGGTCTTTCCCTTGAACTATGCTAAATAACAACTTCTACTTGTGCATATTCCCTTTCCTGTTCTATCATTTCTTCTCTCTCGTTATTAGTGATACGGTACTACTACTATTAATTTTTTTTTTTTTGAGGGGTGAGTTGTCTTGACTATATGGTACTTTCTATTCAGTAGTGTAGTATTTAGCCATTGGTGGTTGTAGTAAAGGCCTGAGTGAATTGAAGATTCTTGTTTGCCTCTTACTCTCTTTGTGATGGGAATAGCTGAAATTTTTCAACTCCACTTTGTCCTCAAACTCACTACTTGTACTCCGTTCCTACTCTGAGGGTCAAATAAAAATATTTATCTCAAACAATGGAGTACGGCGGCACCGGTGGTGGTGGTGGCGGAACCAGCAGCGGCGGCGGCGGCGACCCCCACGACGCATCCGATCCTAACTGAGGAAAAAGCGTTATCATCGTCACACCGCTAATCAAATTCAAAGGCTTGAAGCGTAAGAAACTGAGATTTCATATATAGCGCACATCAGTACTAGCCATGCATTTGCATTTCTCCACCTAACCTTCTTTTTTTTTTTTTTGTGGGAGAAATTTCGGTATTAGTACTAACTTGGTTTTGCTGTTTTAATAGTATTTTCAAAGAATGTCCTCATCCAGATGAGAAGACGAGATTGCAGTTAAGTAGAGATTTGGGTTTGGCACCTCGTCAGATTAAGTTTTGGCTCCAAAATAGAAGGACTCAAATGAAGGTTTGTTTAATCTTGCTCTGTTTTATCTTGGGGAATTTAGAATTTTCTCGACTGTTGTATTGCTTTTTTTGGGATTTTAGGCACAACATGAAAGAGCAGATAATTGTGCGCTTCGAGCAGAAAATGATAAAATTCGATGTGAAAATATTGCAATCAGAGAAGCCCTCAAGCATGTGATTTGCCCATCATGTGGAGGTCCTCCAGTTACTGAAGATTCATATTTCGATGAGCAAAATTGAGAATTGAAAACATGCAAGTATAAAAGAAGAGGTCTATTAAATTTCTTCCCTATTTATTAATCTTTCAATTTCACTTATTTGATGTTGTTATTCATTTTATGTGCCTTTTTGTTTTTTTTGGGAACATGCAGCTTGATAAAGTATCTAGTATAGCTGCTAAGTATATAGGGAGGCCAATTTCACAACTCCCACCAGTGCAACCTATTCATCTATCTTCACTAGACTTGTCCATGTCTAGTTTTATTGGTCATGGCCCTAATTCCCTTGATCTTGATCTTTTTCCTGGAAGTTCCTCGGCTATGCCCAATTTGGCCTATGCTACGTTGAATTTATCGGACATGGATAAGTCCCTTATGGCTGATATTGCTGGTAATGCAATGGAGGAACTCATTAGACTGGTGCAAACAAATGAACCTTTGTGGATGAAATCCACAATTGATGGCAGAGATGTACTTAATTTCGACAACTATGATCGGGTTTTCCCCAGGGCTAATAGTCATTTGAAAAATCCTAATGTTCGGATTGAGGCTTCCAGGGATTCGGGTGTTGTCATTATGAATGGTTTAGCATTGGTCGAAGTGTTTATGGACGCGGTTAGTTTATCTTATCACAGTTTTCTATGTTTGTGGCAAATGGAAAGAGTTGATTAAATTTGATCTTTTTCCCTATTTACTGTTTGGTAGAATAAATGGCAGGAATTCTTTCCATGATTGTTTCAAAGGCTAGAACACTCGAAGTAATATCATCTGGTGTGATGGGCAGCAGAACTAGTACATTGCAATTGGTAAAGAAAAATAATCCACTTAACAAAGATGGATTTGATCTTTTCTTTTCCTTGAAATTATACATATATATTATTGAGGCTGAAAATGACTACATTGATGCAGATGTATGAAGAATTGCAAGTGCTTTCACCATTGGTCCCAACGACAATTTTATTTTCTAAGGTTTTGCCAGCAGATTGAGCAAGGCCTATGGGCAATTGTTGATGTCTCTTAAGATTTACAACTCAAGAAAATCAGTATTCTTCCACTTCTTGCAAAGTTATAGGCTAAGCTTCCATCTGGATGCTTGATACAAGATATGCCCAATGGTTATTCTAAGGTTGTCCAAATAGCTGTAATAATCATAATTATTGTGATTAAGCTCTACATTTTCCAATTAATATGAGTTTAATTTCTAAACTTTATTTCTGGATAGGTTACTTGGGTGGAACATGTGGAAGTGGAAGAGAAAGGTTTAATTCATAGGCTATATAGAGAGCTTATACACAGTGGGTTGGCATTTGGAGCAGAGCGATGGGTTGGCAATTTCAAAGAGTTTGTGAAAGATACGCTTGTCTCATGGTTACTAGCAAACCCGTCTCATGACCTTGGTGGAGGTAACTTAAATCAAAATTGGTGTTTTCCCCCTATGTAATTAGAAATTTAAATTGGTGGATTAATATGTTATGTTATGTTATGTTAGCAGTAATTCCATCACCTGAAGGGAAGAGGAGCATGATGAAACTGGCACAAAGGATGGTGAGCAATTTTTGTGCTAGCGTGAATCCATCTAACGGACACCAATGGAACACAATTTCTGGGTTGAATGAGTTTGAAGTCAGAGCCACCCTCCAAAAGAGCACTGACCCTGGCCAGCCCAATGGCATAGTCATTAGTGCAGCCACCACAATTTGGCTACCAATTCCTCCACAGCATGTCTTCAATTTCTTCAGAGATGACCGGACTCGACCCCAGGTGTGTGCAAATTGTCTATGCTTCTAGATTCATTTGACTTTGTGCCAGGGGGAAAATGCAGAAAAGTTTCACTTGACTATCTGTTCTTGGTTTACTATTATCCTCACCAGATGTAAATTGGGATTACTCTGTGCATGTAACTATACCTGTCTTTTTAGTTAATCTGAAACACGTTCTTGATTTGAGAAATTCATTTGTTTATGTTCACAGTGGGATGTCCTTTCCAACCAAAATCCAGTGCAAGAAGTAGCTCATATTGCAAATGGCTCTCATTCAGGGAACTGCATTTCTGTGCTACGGGTGAATTGATAAAACCATACTATAAATATATTTCTTAAAGATCAAAAATGAATAGCTTTATCTTTTTTATCCTTGAAATTACAACAATTTGAATGAGGAGGATGCTATATATTCTCAGGCCTACAACACTAGCCAGAACAACATGCTTATATCTAAGAAAGCTGCATAGACTCATCAGGGGCAATTAGTAGTGTATAGCCCAGTGGATGCCTGCCATCAACCTAGCGATGAGCGGCGAGGACCCTACGATATCCTGGGTTAAGTACCTCGGTCTACGATATCTCCGGATGGCCGTCAACTAGACATTGAGGCAGCATCATGCAGCAGCAGCTCAAATGCAAGTACCATAGGAGGCGGCAGGTCAGGGGGTTCACTTATAACAGTAGTGTTTCAAATCCTAGTAAGCAGCTTGCCATCAGCAAAAATGAGCCCAGAATCAGTTAACACTGTGAATAACCTCATAGGAAGCACTGTTCACCAAATTAAATCTGCCTTGAATTGCTCCACTTCCTGATCCTATTTTTGAAATCAGTTCAGTATTTAAATTACCTCTGCTTTGTTTGAAGTAGTTGGGAATTTTCAATGCTCTTCTGCCACTGCTACTGATCCTGTCACAGCTTTATTACATTTCACAACTCATAATCTTTTTCCTTTTCTTTCATTTTTATTTTTTTGGGGTTGGTTAGCATATTTTTCCCTTTCGAATTGTGGGGTTCGTTTTTCTTTTTTTAATTTTATTTTTGCTTAAAAGAGGGAGTCAAGAACGCACCATACAAAAAATCTTTGCAAGAGAAGAAGTGTTTACTCTGTTAAAGGCAAGGAAATTGTATGGTTCGGGTATTGACTTCTGTACTTGGAACTTTATTCTATCAATCTAATGGAAGTATGTTTGAGTTTTATTTTTCTCTACAAAACAGAATTTCATTTCTCAGTCTTATTGAATATTCTTTTTTACATTTCTATCATCTCTTTCTGTAAACGTACATTGTATTCAAGATTGTGGTCCAACGTGGGAGAATAAAGACCATCCTGGCCAAGAGTTGAAAGTCCAGAAATGTGGGGGCCAAAATAATGACCTATAAGAAAAACTTGTTTATTACTAACAATCCAGTTGGGCTGCCTCAATTATCAACTGTTCTACTTGCCTTTGTGGTGAGAAATTGTATGGGAAAAAAAGCATAGAAAAATCTAATACCTCATCATACTTGATTAAACTTGTTGGTAGATCTATTATTAAATGCTAGTGTGAACAAGGCAGTCCTTTAGCCCAAGGGTTGCCGATATGCAGCTTTATTCTCAGGTTTAAGATGGACTTGACCATTACACACCACTGCTGCTTGCCCCTACAACCTGTGGGGCATTACAGAAAGTAACACTTCATTTTTTTTTTCAAATTGTATTTTCTTTTCTGATTAAAAATGTCCACGATTGGGCATTTAATGAAAAATTAGAGAATATGATATCCTAAATCCATTCCTAACGAATACCTTCTCTGAACAACTGTGATGTTCGCGTTAATTTGAAGCACTTTGTCCATTCAAAATTCAAATTCAAAATACTGTATTTTTAAGCCATTAGACGCTTTCGTTTTCACAATAAAAATACATTTTAGTTTCTTTTGCATGGAGAATTATTCCACTTTTTCTCGTGTCCTCTAAAGGAACAAAATAAAGGGATTTTAAATTCAGATATTTGGATGGAGAACTCCACTTGAACTACCTTCAGATTTGTACTAAAATAGAAGTGTGGATGGAAAATTTCATTGTATATCTTCAAGGGACAACTTATTTTGACCTGGAGAGGGTTGCGCGCTGCTTCTGACTTAACCCAACACCCACCCAAGACGAGCCGACGACAAACATGCACCACCTGTGTGCCCGCGTTCCCCGAAGGCACCTCTCTTCAAGAGGACTTCATAAGTTCAGGGAACTCTGAGAATGAACAAAAACAGGTTGATGCAGCTATGTTGTCACAATTCAAATCACACATAATTAATTTGTGTATCTATAAATGCACGTAGAAGCGCATATAAAAATAGTCTATTCAAATTTTTAATAAAATTAGATCGGAAAAATACGAATTTCTCTGCAAAGAATTATAATTTTTATATCAAAAATGGGAAAAATACAATTTTTTGCCCTCCTAAACTTACAGAAAAATAAGATATTTCTTCTAATTTTACGAGTTTCCCTTATTCTTGTTTAGAATGGAACTAATACCTACCTGGCATATGCTTTAGAAAGATAAAATTTTAATTTATGTGGTTCAATCACAATAAAAACTCAGGAAATAAGATCTCTTGGACACCTATAAATTGAATCCAAGAAAAATGACATTTTCAGATATTTCTTATGTGTAAAAGAGTTATAAAAGGCTATAAAATTAAAAAAAGTTGTAAAATAGCCTATAAAATCACACTCTCTTCTGAGAAATTTAAGTGACTCAATGAGCGATAAGAAATCTGACACCTTAGAACAGAGGCGGATTCAAATTTTAAATTTATTGGACCTTATTTCCGAATGATTTCAAAATTTTAAAAAGACATTATTATATGTGTACAAGTATTTAATCAAACCTCAAAGGGCTTACGCTAAACTTTAGCAAGTTTCATTTCTACCGTTGAACCAAAAAATTATTTTGTCATTGGATTTCCAACAAATATTTCATATATATTTAAAAGAATTTCAATATAAATACAAGGTTCTATGTGAAAATTATTGAGTTCCTAAAATTTTGGTCTCCACCATTCTAAATCCGCATGTTTTAGAATGGTTCGAGTTGTTTCTTCCTCCTTTTTTTTTTATTTTTAAAACTCTCAATATAATGTCTCAATTTAGTTGTAGGAAAATTAAGTTAGCTTACAAATTGTACGTAAGCTTATAACGAGGCTACGTCTTGAACACGAAAGCCACAAGATTTGATCATAAAAAATAGGCAACAAAGGAAAAGGGGACAGTAGTGTAGCATAAGGACCTCATCTAGGCACCTATTGAAAAATGTAGTTAATTAATTAGGTAATTAAATTTAGCTAAGCATTTTAGTTAAGCCAGAGAATGCTAACCAGTCAAAGAGAACTATCGCTATAATTTTTATTTTTATTTTTTGAAAAATTTGGAAAAATTAAAAATACTCAAACAAGTACACAAATTTCAATTGGTAAATTATTAATTTCAATTTTATATATATATATATATATATACACACCACCTCAAAATGGGTCCCACTCCCCGATTCCGCACCCCAACCCCGACATCTCCCCGACCTCGACGAACACCCGTCCCGACTACACCCGATCCCTAACTCGACACCACCCGACACCCGACCCCCTACCCAACTTTCGACCCCACCGACCCCGACCTCGAACCCCGAACCCGACATCCTACCCCGACCCTAACTCGACATCCGATCTCAACCTCGACCCCAACTCGATACCCGACCCCAAATTCCGACTCCCGACCGGACACCTGACATGACACCGACCTCTAATTCCCAATCCAACTTTGATTCCGACACCGAACCTCGACCCAACTCTCGACCCCGACCCCGACCCTCGACTCGACACCCAACATGACACCCAACCCTAAGTCCTACCCGAACTCCACCCCCAACCCCACTCGACCCCAATTCGCTCGACTCGACCTAACTTCTAACCTCGTACACCGACCTCGACTCGACACCCAAACTTGATCCCGACCCCTACTCGACATCCTTCCGACCTCGACCCGACACTCCACCCCACCCGAGCCGACTTCGACACTCGACCCCGACCCTAACCAACAACACCCGATACCCGACATCCTACACTCGACCCCAACCTCACTTGGCGACCCGACGTCGATATCAACCCGATGATAATCCAACCTCGAATTTCGTCCCGACACTTACACCCGACCCCGACTCCCCGACCTAACTTCAAACCCGACCTCGATCCGAGACCCGACTCAACCCCGGGTCCCCTACCCCCCGAGCCGACTTTCGGCACCTAACCTCGATCCAAGACCCACCTCCGATTTCGACCCCAATCTCGATTCGCGAGATCCGATCCCGACTCTCGATTGTGACTCTAATCCCAAATCCCCGACGCAGACTTTGACCCCGATCTCGATCCGAGACTTGACTCGACCTTCGACTCAAGTCACTTATTTTAAAACATATTTTTTGTGATAAATAATTAAAATATTTTTCTTCATACCAAACACACCCTAAAAGGAAAAAAGATAAAAAATTAATTTAGGAATACTTATTTTTTTCATAACAAGAAGCAATGAATAATATGAATATTAATAATTTACAATTGACCACGTTATTTGAAAATATTTTCTTTAAAAATATTTGAAAATTGATTATATTTGTTTAAAATATGACATATTATATTTGGTTAATCTTTCTAAATGTGCTTTTAAATGTCAAATTATTAAAAAAAAAAAAAGAAGCAATACTTACTTTTTTACTTAAAGATTTAAATATACCCAAATACATCATTCAATATAGATTGAACATTAAACTCCAAGAGAAGGAGAAGAGATGGTACATAACAACAAAGGAAAAGGAGAAGAGAGTTGTATTTATATTTAAGAAAGAGACAAAATGATTAAATTAATGAGAGATAGTTGTAGTTTAAATTTTTTAGACAATTTTATCTAAAAATATTATTTAAATCTAAATTAAATAACTAATTTTTTAAAATTTCTAGTTTTTTCCTCACAGCAGAAAAATTATTTTTGTTGCTGTTCAATGACTCAATTTTATTACTTTTCAAATTTTTTTACCAAACAAGCTAGTAGTTTACTTGCTCCATTTCATTTTATATATATCGCAGTTTGACCTCTTAGTTTTAAAGGTTTGACTTTTAAATTAGTTAATCAGTTATTTTGAAAATTGATAATGATATGTAGTTGAAAATATCCTTAATACAATTTTATTTTTTATGTTTGGTAAAATTGTATTGTATAATTGAAAGAAGTATTTTATTACTTTCTTTCTTCACTTTAAAATAAGTGATATTTTGCTTTCTAAGCATACCTGTTAAGAATATTATTCATTTGTTTGAAAGTAACATATATTTTTACTAATTTTTCCTTAATAAGTACCTTTAAAACGATATAGCTTTTTAGTTGCTTCTTGGTTACGTAAAACTTCTTTTATTTAAATAAAGATAAACTTGAAATAACATCATTAATGTCTTTAATTATGTGAAATACTATTTATTTCAAATAAAATAAAAACATTAAAAATACGTACTTTTAATTTAAAATGGAGGAAGTAATTAGCTTCAATTTTCTCACTTTTCACAAAGTGGCCGAAAATTTGGAATTTGAGAAGGCGTTTGAAGGGGGCTTGAAAATTGAACTAATTAAGGTATCAATGAGTATGCCAAATGGGCGAGTTGGTCGAATTTGAACAGCATTAAATGTAATTGAGTTAATAAATAAATGATTAAAAGAGTTTGGGTTGATTAAACGCGAGGTCATAATATAACCTAGCTTAATTCTTACTAAGTTTTAATTATTTTGTCATTTTTCTAATTTTTTATTTACGACTATATATAACGTATCGAATCAAAAAAGTTATTTTTTTGAGGGTCTTTTTGACAAAATTTCATAAGCGCACTCGACGACACGCCTCAATTTTTGGGCGGGCTGAAATGAATCAACAACAAATACCAAATTTTTCGAAAATAACATAAATAACCTCAATAAATATACCAAGATTTTTCATTTTACAAACTAATATCAAATTTTTTTAACAATAAATTCACAAGACTTAAAAAATTCGCCCGAATTTTCATTCAAGATTTAAACGCTCAAATTTTTAAGTGCATATATAAAGTGATAATGAACGGAATTTAAACATGTATATCTCTACCTGCGCTTAAAATTTTCACTAAAAATTTGTGTACAAAACTATATGAATCGTATAAAAATGTATATAACAATATACAAGCGATAAAATTCATATTACGCTAAATTTAATACATCTACAGCAAATATCAGACATACAACTTTCATACAAATTTAATACGTACCACACAATATATATAAACTTAAATTCATAATTTTATTCAAAACCACATCAAATCTACATTAAATCATCCTAAATTCGAGATATAGGCTTCAAGGTGTTCTTTGGAACCACAACCATTTTGAAATTATTTTACTTTTTTCAAACTCAAGTTTCAACTTTGAAACTTCAAGCTTCATCCATGGTGCAATTCCGATATCAATCTGAAATTTTATTCAAAACCACACCATATCTACACTAAATCATCCTAAATTTGAGATATAAACCCCCAAAAAAATATTCTCAAACTTTGAAACAACACCCAGTCTGAAATTATTTTAATTTTTCATCAAATTTCTCACTTTCAAACTTTGTACTCATCAACTATGACCGTATTTTAATTTCCGCAAAGAAAATTTGTAAATTAGAGAAATAAAGAAGAAGAAGAAGAAGGAGGAGGAGGAGGGGCTGGGAAGGGGTTGGCTATGAAGGAAGAGGGTTGGCAGTGAAGGAGAAGGAGAAGGGGCTGACAATGAAGATATAATTTTTTTTTAGATATGTTATGTTTTGTAATATATTTGTTATATTTTGTAAATAAGGAAAAGTATTATTATGTTTAGTAATAGAGTCTTAAGTAGGTGTGGGGAGATAAATTTCATAAATGTTTGTCAATAACTTGCTCAAATTTAAACGAGTTAATAAATTATATTTTTATATAATGACTAATTTTACTAATTAATTCGTATGTACAAACCTAATGGTTCGTAAATTAAAATAAGAGAAATTTTCATAAATAATTATAGTTTAGATCATAATTACCATTAGTACCAATAGTTTGTAATTATGATTTGCAGCAAATGTTCTGAAATTGGATTTTTTAGTGATATAGCTTTTTGAAACTTCGTTTTATTTCACTGATATAATTTTCCAAATTCGCATTGTATCAATGATATAAAATATAATCTGTATCAGTGATACATCAATTCATTGAGAGAGGCAGAGAGGAGAGAAATGAGCGAGAGAGGAGGAGAGACAAGCAGAGGGGGAGGAGAGAGGTGAATGAGAGAGCGAGAAAGAAAAAAAGAGATCAATTTACTATAAACATAAAAATTATTATCATATTTGGTGCTATTTTAAATTGTATTTATGCATTTTAAATATACTAATAATTATGTTTGCTTATTTATATAATTTTTCTTAAAATAATGATTATTCCAGTTTCCTGAAGAAGCATTTTACTCCGAAGGTTAGTCCTTAAATGTCCATTTGTGCTTCATCCTATATTTTTATATTTTAGCACATCACCAAACTTTTTGTAAAATAATTAATTTTGCATTTTCAATTTATATTACCGAATTTTGCCGTCAAATATCGCAAGTACTTTATCTTGGTAATAGTTGCAGCCTTTAGACAGGACTGCTTATAAAATTAGTTTATCAGAATATGATTCATCCAAATCTGGGTCTATGTGAATGAGATGTGTTAGAGGGTGAGAGACATTTTTTTTTAATTTTAAGTTATTTATTTAAAATTATGACCATAACTGGTAGACACAATTAATTTTTCAAGTTAAATTTTAAAAATTAAAAATATTTTCCTTTCTATCCGACGAACCAAAAGAAGTATCTTGCAATAAAGGCACACTTGCAGCCTTTAGACAGGAGTGATTATAAAATTAGTTCATGGAAAAGGATCATTCAACATCTTTAAGTGTGGCTGGATCAATGTGTACGAGGTGCGTCTGGCATGGTATATCACAATTAATACGAAATGTCATTGTGTTTTCGTTTTTCCTAATTTCATTTGAAAGTTTTTTTTTTTTTAATTTTTAAGATACTTATTTTCATGGAGACGGAGGCAGATCTTGGGGGTCGTGGAGGGTGTTTAAAATTTTTAACCTAACAATACGGTAGTACCAAAATATTTTTCAGACGTAATATACCTGAGGAAAAAAAGAAGAAGAAGAAAGTAAAGAGTGATCAGGCGATGTGAATAACCTTTCATGTTTGGTCGCGTTAGGCACGCAGTAGCTATATAACTTTCACGAGAGAAAGCAAGGGTGGTGGCCGGCCTCTTTCTTGCAGTAGTACTTGAAGTGATATTATTGTGAATAAAAAATAAAAGTGAGAGGTTAGCATTAAGCAGAACTAAACTAATATATAAGTATACTGTTTATAAACCAAGCAAACCAACCAGTAGTATGCAAGAAGACAGTACGTAGGTAGTGCTTGAGAGAAACGTTTTACGAGAATCTGAAAAGAGAATAAAGTGAAAATGACTCAAAGACAAGGCATTTGAATCCCTTTTATATATACCGGCCCAAACATTGTTGCTGCCTCCGAATTCAAATACGCTAGCTACCTCTCTCCGCTGGAGCTCGCTAGCTGGACATCGATTGATCGATCCTATATGGCACCCGTCTCCTGGTTTTAGGTTCCATCCTACTGATGAAGAACTCGTCAATTATTATCTCAAGAGAAAAATCCACGGCCAAGAGATTGAACTTGATATTATTCCTGAAGTTGATCTCTACAAATGTGAGCCTTGGGAATTAGCAGGTTCAATTTTAATTTAATTTCCTCTTCTTAATTGATTAATTCACATTCTCCATTTGCAATATCAAATGAAAATTGTATTTAATTCGATGTGTGAATCAGAGAAATCGTTTTTGCCGAGTAGAGATCCGGAATGGTATTTCTTCGGTCCAAGGGATAGGAAATATCCCAACGGGTTCAGAACGAACAGAGCGACCCGAGCTGGATACTGGAAGTCTACGGGGAAAGATCGGAGAGTGACGTCACAGAATCGCTGATCGATGAAGAAGACGCTGGTGTATTACAGGGGAAGAGCCGCAGGGGATTAGACTGATTGGGTAATGCTAATATCGACTGATGACAAAGCACGCAGACAAATCTCCAGCATTCAGGTAGTTCGTATCGTGATTCTAATCTTTTATTGAACATATATATATATATACATATCAAATCAAAGATAAAATTTACTTGATTTTTTTTACGTCAAACCAATAAATATATTATCTGTGTATATATTTACTTATTTTTCACTTAACCATGTAATTAACTGCTACCTTTATTAGTTTACATCAATCATATATGATTGAATGGCTTGATATCTCTAACGTGGCATACACAAATACAAAAATCAATAAAGAAATGTTACTTTTTGAATTAATAACTATTAGTTTAATAATTATATTATACAAAAAATCAACCCTATAAATACATAACCATGATCAAAGTCTTCTGCTAAAATACGGAAAATAAAACAGAATTTACCAATTCGAAACTTAAGATTGCTTGGCTAGATCTTTACTCCTAATCCTAAATGATTTGGGCTCTTAACTAGCACATGATCATCATCATTATCGATTTTCCTGCAATATTTTGAACTAATTCTTTTTTATTCATTTTTATTAAAAAATCATTGATGATTTACCCTGCTTTAATACTTGGAGAGGTCAGATAGTTAGAAATGCAGAGAGATCGTAAATAGGAAAAATAAGAATGATAAAAGGACTAATTACTTGTAAAATTCTTTATCTGCACGTAATGTTTACATCAACTTAATAAATGCAAGACAAACGCCTTCATACAATTATTTACTTAATTAACCATATAATTTTAGTGATCATATTCATTTCCATTTTAATTTTTAACTTCTTAAGTTAAATTTCTTGATTTGATTTAAACACCCGAAGTGGGAAAATAACATCTACCGTAATTAGTTCATATACACAACATTTCTTCTATGTGAAATTAAGGAGGAAACTTTTTCATCATGGGGAAATTTAATTCAGATCATCACTTATTATAATAACAATTATTGTTTCAGATACCATTCTCTTTTGTTTTTCTTTTACTTTTGTATTTCTTACCTCTTCCTTTTCCAGGCGTTAATTACGATTTTCAAAACTTTTAATCTCTTTGGAAAAGGAGTTCAACTCCAATTACCAAATCAAATTCGTTTCTTTAATTAATCTTCAACATAACTTAGACACAATTATCAGCATTTGACTTTAAAAGCATGGATTTTATAAGCTGTAATTTGCTGGGGATTTTTTTCAAAAAAGCATTAGCTCTTCAACATGCTTCTCTTCAATCCTCTTTTACAGTTAAAGGATGTGATAAAGCAACAAGATTAATCGCTCTTACCATGTGCCCATGTTATCTGGCTTTTTATTCCTCTCCTCTCTTAAGGGAAAACACCAGAAAAAAAGAAAGTGAAAGACATCAAAAGAGTATGAAAAAAAATAATTCATCTTCTTCTAAAAGAAAAAGAAGGGAAAACATTATATCGATCACAGGCTAAGATGATAGTACAATTTGAAAATTGATATGACATAATAAGAAAGAGAGGAACGTGGACTGCATGGCATGCATGGAAAAGCTACGGCTTTTGTCTCTGCCACACTTACTTTCATTACCAATTTCTGTGTGTGTGTGAGTGTGTGTGTGTGTGTATATATATATATATATTATATAATTTTAACCGCTAATATTCGGGTTAGGCCGTGCATACTTGATTAATTTCATGTAATTACTTCACTCTACGATATTCGTTATCCCCCTGGCCAACATCCAATCCATCAAGCATTTCGAATAGATTGAAAATTTTCACGTAATAAGTAGTATTTTTTTTGTTCAGTTTATGTGGGATACTTTTTCGTTTTAGCCGCTAAAAAAACACATTTTTATATTTAATAAGAATAATTTAACTTTAAACTTCTTATTTTTTTTATTAAAATAATTTATTAACAAAAATATTAAAGTATAATTAAAATAAGACCTCAAGGATTTCAATCTAGTTTATTAATTATCATGCCCACACTTTGAGTACTATTCTGTGTAATATTATAGTATATGATAAGATACCTTTGCGATAATTTTGAAAAAATAAGACATATTCGTTACTTGCACAGGTTTTAGATCTCTCAGTGGAAAGTCTATAGCTTCACTTTGTCTTTGGATAGTAAGACAAAAGTAAAATCCTCCCATATGACTGAATCTGCAATATATATAATAGGCCTCCAATCATCAGTATTACTACTATTCCACTTAGCTTTTCTTTTTGTTGATTTTTCTATCCTTCTTTCATGATTCATGATCATTGATTTTTAAAAAAAAACACTAATCAAAGATTCTTCCACCAAAAATTGAAATCATCATAACTTGGATTTAACCTAAAAGCAAGGGGTCCCCACCTCCCCAATTAAGTACCACTTTCATTCTGTGAGAAGGTGTCGGTTTGCTTTTCACTTTATTCCAGTTTTACCTTAATAAGCCAATTGGATGTTCACTATTACCCATTGGCCATTGGCCCCCAACGTATACATTTAAAAATGACTTCACCATACTACTTAAGTCCCTTTGTTCAAAATAACTCTACATTTTTGGAACTTCCTAATCTGCGGTCCAAAATTGCTCCGCTTATTATACATATCAAATAATTTCACTTTTTTAAGACGGAGATAGTAATTTTCATTTATATATATAATGAAAAGCTTATAATCCGACCTTATATATAATGCGATTGTTCGGTAAACCCTCTGACTTTGTCCCTGCCCACATTTATCATTGGTTATTTTTAAGTTGAATGAAATGGTACTTTCAAATTGTAAGATTGGATAACGAAGGGAGTAGTAGGGACAAGAAGAGTCGTAAACTACACTTTGTTTTTCATACAAGCAGAGAAGAAGAACAATGATCTTCACTTTTTCAGTATTTGTCCTCTCTACTTTAGGATCTCTTCAGGGAGCCACCTAGTTTATTATTTTTCATCAATATCTAAATAAATCCAGTTGAGCCCCAATTACGACTCAGTACAAAATCTGTCATTCAAACGTCAAAACAAAACAATGTACTTGTGTTTGATGCTCTTGCAGCCCCACATTTAACTAAAAAAATCTTCTCCTTCTTTCTCTCTCTAAAAGAATAAAAGATTCTAGATATGACAGCTCATACAAAGTACTTACTTAATCTCCTTATTTTATATATCTAATCATAGGTATTATAGTATGAAATATAAAACTCTTGAGGTAGTTTAGTATGATAGATTGAGGAAATAATCATGATAAGACATTTTGATTATTTTTTTATGATAAGATTATTGTCAGCGTGATCAGAAAGGCTTCAAGTTCGAGCTATGTAAAATCAAAACAATCTCTTTCTTCTGTAAACGCAAGATAACCGCATGCCAATGATCTTAATACCTACCTCCTCTGCTCCACATGTAATCTGAAGCTTAATGCATCATATTGTCCTTTTCTTTTTAAATCATTTTACAATTAATTAATCATATAATTTAACATGTCGTTGTACCGGTATAGTAATATCATGATTGGGTTATACATACATAAAGCATTCAAAACGCCAAAACTACTATTATGGGTCTCCTCAAACCCTTATACAGATTTAAATCAAAAACAAGTTAAGTTATGCACTCACATATCTAATTTCTAATACAATGAACTAAATATCTGATTTTAGAAAGAAGTTGTATAATAATTCTTGCATTACTGATCCCATATATATATATTGTTAATCATTGTATGATACATGATAATTTGACATTCTTGTTTTTGTTTTGTTGTGCAAGCAGGATTCATATGCATTGTATGTGTATTCAAGAAAAATGGTGTTTGTTCAGAAATAGAAGAGCTTAGCCAACCTAGTATTAATGTACCATCATTTGAGTATCCATTAACCCAAGGCATTAACAATAATAATGTTCATGATCAGCAGTACCAAACACCATCTCCAGATGTCCCATTAGCGTCATCCTCCTGTTGTATTGAAGAAGAAGAAAAAGATGATTCATGGATGCAGTTTATTACAGAGGATGTATGGTGTTCTTCCAGCTCTCCCTTTCAAGGTGAAGAAATCTCTCCACTTGCTTTTACAGATTTATAAACAGCAGCAGGAGCTCTCTGTGCTTGCTCCATCGATCGAATCGATGACCTAAAATTCTTCTTACCATAATAATCCATATTATTTTATGATAAAGTATGTAACTTTTTGCTTTTTTTACCCTAATTATGAACAATGATTTCCCGCTAATTGTACTTAGGTTTTTTTAATTATTATATTTTTTGTGACTGGTCATATTACATATATATATTATATATCTGTACAGCCAGTTTATCTTGTGGCTTTACGGGTTCAGATTTTGACCTCTTTCTTTGAGGTTAATTGTCATGGTGTTATACTTGTGAAATAAAAGGCAAATGGATTGTTTATTTACTCTTTTCTATTTACTCTTTTCTTCTTCTTCTTTATGTTTTAATTATTATGAGTGAGAACAGTATAAATATTTTTTTATATATGAAAACTAAAGTCGCAATCAGCAATTACCTATGGCCTTTTAATTATGATTAGTGCTTAAACATAACCAATGTTGGTAAGTTGTTGGTAGGGGCCTAATGTTAGGAGTCCATAATATATAATTATTGGACTAAAGGCTATATGGGAAATGTCAAATGGGTCAATGTCTATTCACCATTTCATTCTCAACGAAGATTATTGAGCCCTACACTCTCTGACTTAGACGTGACAATTATTGAACATTAGTTTATGAACTATAACATCAATGTGATATGAAATTTTAGGCTATAACATCATTGTGATATGAGATTTTAGACCATAACATCAACATGATATGATACATTAGGCTATAATCATGGGCGGAGACAACTTAGGAAAGGTGTTCAAACACTCAATGCCGAAAATAATGTAATGTAGAGATTAAATATTAATTATTATGAGTGTATATTTAATTTTGCACATCCTTAAGATAATTGGGTAGCCTATACAATCTCTTCATGCAATCTCTCGACTCGCAACCGATTATAACATCAATGTGGAAATGAAATTTTAGTAGTATTGATTCTCTTTATGGGTCGTTTGGTATGGGATGATAAACAAAGTTCATCCCATATCGATATCCCATGCTTATCCCACCATATATATGTGATAACTTATCCTTATCATTATAAGAGAAAGATAAATTACGGGAGCATAATCTTGGGTATCTCAACCACTATTTCTCCACCAACACAAAATTAAAATACTTTTGCATTTTATTCGTGAATTATTATCTCCCTTATCCCGCATAACAAACGATCCCTTAGCTCATAGTAATTGGAAAAGAATCCAATAAACACACGTATTGAATCTCCAGTATTTCATGTTGAAGCAAATAAAAATCCATACTGAAATGCAATCCAACTAAATTTAAAAATCACTGCCGAAAGAGCACAGACCAGTCAAATTACCTTGGAGCATTAATTACACAATCTGTTCTTCCAATGAACTAGTCTTTATTATTTGTCGTTTAAATGGATTATTTTTTTAATTTTTACTTTTAATAATTAAAGTTATGTCTAACGACATAAATTCTTTAAGAACACAAACATGATTTATAAAATATTATGATTCAAAACATAAATTCGCGTCCTGAAATCATATTTTACCTTCAAAATAAAAATCAAATAACAGCAAAAAGGGAGGACAAAAGTGCAAATGACCCACCTAAGGGGGCTAGAACCAAAGGCTAAACCCATCCAAAGAGTGAAGGTCCTGCGACTAAGCCATTTTATCACATCAAAATAGATGTTCACTGTTTAAATATGATGAAATTATAGACATTCTATCTAGTCACAAATATATTGAGATCATTTTAGGATGAGAATTTGAAAAAACATGCACCAAGGTTTTTCTTTATTAATTCAAAATAGATCTCAACTATTCAAATGCATGGAATTATTTTTTGACATTTCTATAGGGTAAAATTTAGATTACTGGGTAATAGCAACTTAATAAAATATCACCTGCTGAATATTTCGTAGAAGATTATATGTTTGTACATTAGATCTAATGCGTGCAAAATGACTCGAGCACCACTGTTATAAACAAATTCAGACAAAAATATATCTAGGCTTATCATCTAAAACACTAACAAATTGTCTACTTGCGTCTGAAAAGAAAACCACCTGCAGAGTACATCACCGCATGCCTGCAAAAGCAGATCTCAATTACACAAAAGATAATCTACCAGTATTGAACTAATTCTTTATTCTTTAGCCGTAAATAGTAACACTACAGAAAGTCCTCAATACTCTTTTCGACCAAGAAGGTCATTACAATGGGCATCATATCAGAGTTTCTTACATAAAATAGTCCTAAATAGACCATCTTTGACTATAAGGTTGAAACCACTAGAAGGTTTGGAAGGAGCAATCCTACATATCCCAATGTTTTAGTATTTAAGAGATAATCCTACTTCCATCGTCATGGGACAAAGATGTATCTAGATAGTTAGTTGGGATCTAAGTTGCGGAGACTTCTTCACTTTCGATGCCGCACCCATCGACATTTTTGAAAAGTTCGATAACATAGGCTGGGATCATGGTGTAAATGGAAAGAAATCTGAAAAAATAGCAATTTTGGAATGCTTTTGGCTTATTCAGTTTTGATTATGAACTTTACCTAAGACCCAGCTGTCGGATGGACTTCACTTAAGACAAAGGGCCAACTTCACTTAGATCTTCAGGATAATAGTTCACCTATGTTGAAGTTCTATCTGTATCCTTCCAGTTCTCAAACTCAGCAAAATTTAATATAAATGAACTGGCATTTCGATGCCCACCACCACCAAATGCCTTAAGTCCCAAGAAATACATTTTACATGACTGCAAACTATATCTTATAAATCACATTGAAAGACATAAAGAGTAATGAAAGCAAACAGACACTAAGAACCTGAGAGATAGATGTCAGACCCTCATCATCAATGCTCCTCAGGCTAACTTTTAACATTTCATCATTTTCGAGTTCAGATACCTTATAAACAACAGCTCCAATCCCCCTGAAATGCATCCAACGACAACAATGAAAACTATTTACATGCATCATTGAACATGTAGTAAAATAAGATATTGATGATATTGGCTAGTCTTATCTTGAAGCTTCATGAAATGACATGGTTGTCGGAACTTCCACATAGGTGATATTCTCCTCTTATCAAAATTAAAGATATATTTCAGGGAGAAACCATGACTGCTTTTCTTTATAATTAGTTCAGTTTATTTCTTTTTCACTCACCAAACTTCTTCTTTTATCGTGATGATAGATAATTTGGGGGCCATATGACTGACTTTGTGACTGACATATACCATATAGTCAACAGTCTAACTCTTGGTTATCGTATTACACTATGAACATGCTTACCGTTGCTTTGGAAGTCTTAGGTTTAATGAAAAAACTTTTAAGAGTACTGACGTTAAAACATGGAGAATGCTAACTTCACATTAGAGCATATAAAGAAACCGACAAAACCACACTAACTCTGATAATTTGAGTCGAACCGAGAGAAAAATCCCACCAGTGGTTTGGTTTGGTATTGGAAAAATAAAATCCGACTCATAATTGATTTGGTTTGGTTTTTAATCTAAAAAAAAGTGAAAACCGACCCGATATTATATGTATATAATTTTTAAATATTTTATGTAATTTATAAGAAAAGCAATAAAGCTTACCCGCCTATTTTCATTTATTAGCCAACTTTGTCCTTCATTATACTATTTAAGCTAAATACCCCCCACACTATGAACTTAACAAAGATATCCCTATTTTTAACGGTTTCCACCATGGCAAGGTGAGAGAACTTTGGTTCAAATTATCCACGTGTCACCTTCTAATTGGATGGAATAGCTAACTAATTATATTTAGTTATTGTTTCTTAATATTCTTTTTTATTCCAGATTTTTATTCTTTCCTACTTCTTTTTACTCTTTCCATTTCTCTTTCATGCTTTTCTTCTTCCAAATTCTTTTTCCTTTACTATTTGTCACCTGTTCTTCACCAATTATATCTTCTCCACCATTTTTCTTCCTCCTCCTTTCTTTCTTTCTTCAAAAAAATTGTGGGCAGATTTACGGAAGAAGAATAAAATGGGTTCTTCTTGATTACAAAAGATGAATAAAATGGGTTCTTTTCAATAGGATAAAGGGATGGGCTACCTGGGCTTTAATGTTTATTACATATTATAATTTTGAGGAATTTTAAGTTAGATTAGGATTAATATATAAATAGTATTAATAAAAAAAAAGAAAAGCTTTGAATACAAAAAAACTAAAAGAAAAAACTAAAAATATTTTAAAAATATAGTGAATTTCTAGATAATGATCTAGTGGTGAGGACATGCCACGTGCCGTCTATCTCACTCAAATGTCAGGCCACGAGTGATTTAAAAAGTAATGGTGGACAACCGTCTACCTCACCCAAATGTCAGCCACGAGTGATTTAAAAAGCCATGGGTGGACAACCTAAAATAGAGGTATATTTGTTAAGTTTCATAACTATAGGGGTGTATTTAGTCAAATAGTATAACGAAGAACAAAGTCACCAATAAACGAAAGAGAGAATTTTTGACCTTTTTCCCTAATTTATAAATACTCATTAAATTTTTTTCATAGTATTTGCCTTTTAACATATATTATTTCAAGTTTGAACTTAGAATTTTAAATTATCCAATAAGTTTTATAGCTCATAGATGCATGCCATTAATTCAAAATGACGCCAAAACCAAAACCAAATCAATATTAATGCTAACAAAAGAAATGATTTCAACACTAGAAAGTTTTACAACAATATTAGATATCTATTCTTTACTTGTAAATTAATTTACACAAATGAAAACGCATAACTTAATATTTTTAATGTTTAGTCAAAGTGTAACTAATATTTATTAGTCGTACTTAGTTTGGCATAACTTAGTACTTTTAAAGTATGATCATTTTCATTATGACTTATTAATTAGTAATATTTGTCTTATGCGATTTCATTATTTTTGTTGAGTATTTTAGTACAACGTCATATGAAGGTTACGCCTGTCTAAACCTAATAGTCTTGCTAGCTTAAGATCTTGGGAGTGAAGTTCTTCCTGGCAGGCTGACCCAACGGCTGATTGGCATAAGGCCCCTTAGCCCAATTCTCGACTCATCTCATATTTTGTGTTATTTTCTTAATCATGAAACACCTTAAGATAATTGTATGTTTACTAGGGTTAAAGAAATATTTCAAGTATAAGTTATATATTTTGTATGAAGACTTTATTGGGGAAAATATTCTAAAAATCCGAGGTTGAAAATTTTGACTTTATTGATTTGATTTGGTTTGTAAATTTAAAATCCCAATACAATTGGCTTAAATTTGGTTTTAAAACCTAACTATGTACACACCCCTACTTCACACAATTCTTGTAAATTCTCTTTCTACTGCTCTTCCCCACACTCGCACAAGACTCTTGGAGAAGTCCATATTGTTTCACAATATCCTTTTTTTTTTACCAAGAGTGATTTCAAGAAAACTTGGGACACTCGACTATTCCACCTAGTAACCAACACAGGTGTCGGCCATATCGAGGTAACTCCGTCCATCAACTTAGATAGATGGGAAGAAATCACCTAGTATTTTTATTTATGCATGATTTACCCTGGTCTCCATGGTTTGCACTCATTTCATACCAAATACCAGAGTTTTGGAGAGAGCGAAAACAGAAAAACAATGGGTTCGCTTCACTTAAGCGAGAAGCGTGAAGCAAAGCACACGCTTTTTCAACTAAAGCACAATTCTATCACAAAATAAAAATAATATGTACACATAGATAAATAACCAAGAATTCAATAGAAATAACACATTAAGCAAACTTTTTAATTTTAAATTAAAAAGTAAATAATAGATATTAAAACTAGATAGTCAATAATCCTCATAAATCACAACACATTAAGCAAATGTAAAACCAAATTAGAGAAACAGAACTAACAATAACAGAGAGAAGAGAAAGAAATAGGAAAAGAAGAAGAGAAAAGAGAAAGGCCAACACCCTAGTAGCCGAGTAGTAGCAAAGAAAAACAAGTCGAGAGGTAGCAGAGAAAAACAGAGAAAAGAAGAAGAGAAGAATAGAAAAAAAGGAGAGGAGAAAAAGGAAGAAAAGAAGAAGAGAAAGATAAGAAGAAAAGTAAGTCAAGAGGAAGAGCCCGTGTAAGTGATATCAATGTTCCTATCAGCAGTCACGTAAGTATTTTTAATAAACAATTTTTCTCGACTTTCTAGCTTCTTGCTTCTGTGACTGAAGCTAATACATTTTTTCTTCCTATCTTCTAATGTTAAAGGAGTCTCACAATACTGCTTCGTTTTTCTAATATTATGTTGAGCTTATTATACTACGTGAACTCTTTATTTGCTTAAGCATGCTTTACCTTTCTCGAATTTCTAGCTTCTTGATTCTGTGACTGAAGCGCACATTTTTTATCCATAACTTCTAATGTCAAAGCATGCCTCACAATACTGCTTCGCTTTTTCTAATATTATATGAGTTTATTATGTTATGTGAACTATTTATTTGCGTAATACACATGTCAGCCAAGTATAACTTTAAAAATGCACTAAACTTGCTGAAAATTGTGAAGCTTTCCAGATATTCGCCACATACAAACAACAACACTCCACAAAATTAATAGCCTAGAGCCAATTTATAATAAAAACCTATTTTTTTCCATACTTTTGTTTATAGTGTGTAGAATAGGTTGGAAAAACATAAAGTTTTTAACTTTATGTAATAATATTATAGCTAATATTTATATATGCAAGGATTAATTCAAGTTAATAAGAAGTTAGTCATTTGTTTGCAATACAATCTATTGAATGATGTAGTAAAATTTTATTTACTACTATAATTCAAAAAATTTTGAAATATTATCTCACATAAAGTGTGGACAGTTTTTTATTTTAATATAAATTTTTATATTATTTAAACAAAAAAATCATAAATTTTACTATTAATTAAAAATTTGGGTACTCAAATTTTTGGGGCCTAATTTCAGAGGCTTTCATTAGCCTCTCCTTGTGCCACCCTGCATACCAAATACATACATCTATCTAAGTTCAAACAACATCCTGCCTAGGACCAACCTATCAGGGGAAGCTATAAAAACAGACAGATAAATGCAAGTAGCAATCTTTGTTTAGATTATCAGTATATTTGCAGCCACTTTAATACAGTTCTCAAAATATAATTTTCACACAACTCTAATCCAATTTCCAACTATCTTTAAATAAATTGAGTGCCATTAGCAAAACTCATTTGAGACTTCACTATGCAAAAAGGTGTCTTTGCATAGCTTTAGACAATTATTTAGTGTTAAGACTTAATTAAAAGTAACTTCCTCCAAAATTAAGCTTTTAGAGGGCGTGATCACATGATCCAGTCAGCTGACTGAGCGGGTAAAGGTCTACTTGGCCCCAAGGGAAAAAAACCAAGCTTCACACTCAGAGGCATGTTAAGACACAATTAAATAAATGAAAATATCACCTTTCTAACAACTCAAGCTTTTAAATGAGGTATCATATACTTCAACAAATCGAATAGTCCATTTACATCATCCAATTTATTTGAATAAAGTATGTTCGTGAAATCAAAAGTGCTTACTCATGCAATAAGATTGACAATTTTTAACATTTATGGCAAACTAATGTTATCAGGAATGCATCAGAAGACACAGAAAGATAATAAGCACTAGGCAAGGAGGAAAAGAATAAGGAAATAAGGCATCATAGAAATTGAAACACATAGAAAGAGGGAAGTACAAACCTCAACTTCATATTACGGCTTTTGACTGCCAACTGGTTCCCAAGCTCACTTCTTAACTCAGGTATAGAATCTGCATTAACTGCCTACAGGAAAGATTGAACCATCTTGTCATTCTCAATTCTCTGAGCAATATGAAAATTGTTTATAAATTCTAGCCAACAGTAAATGTTGCACTAAACAGTAACATCTGATTGCTATAATTACTGATTACGATTGTGTTAAAAATAAGTGAAATTAGAGGACCACCCTGCTTAGAAAGAATTCATGTATCAGCAAAGGCATAGCTTGTTGCATTTTCTGGATGGAAATAATAGGAACTATAGATTTTTAAGGTACAGTTACAACACTGGGGGCCCATTCATTATCTCCAAAGAACCAGTAACAAAGAAAGTGGTACACCTACTTCCAGATAAACAGCCTATATAGTTGGGGCATCCTATAAAATTGGAAATGAAACAGCTTCCATTTAAAAAAAGACATATATGCATCTTCTAAGGCTGTGGAAATGAGAATCCCTATAAAATGGAATCTTACTTACATCTCTAAGACATGACCTTTGTCAAAATTCACATACAAAGCAGGAGCTTTCAGTAATCAAGACAATTCACTCAGGAGAAATGAATATTAAGATTCAACTTACCAATTAAAGAAAAATAAGGACACTTAGGAGATTCCCAATGGATGGGATAAACACCAAACAGGAGTTTCCAGCGGTAAAAAAAAGCAATCTAGAATTCGATCTACTCAACCACAAACCTTATAGTACTATTATGTTACTGTCATTAATAGCCTATTCGAAGCCAAAAGCGCTAGTTTAGGAAAGTTGAGGTGCTTGGCCAAGTCTTTAGTGGAAAAATAAGCTTTTGAGCCTTAACAGAAACTGTTTTTCATAAGTTAAAGAAAAGTAGCTCTTCCCCAGAATTACTTTTAGAACCTTGGCCAAGCATTGCTCTAATTTTGGCAAAAGTGTTTTTCAAATTGATTAGCCAACCACAAACTACTTTCCAAAAGTATTTTTCCGAAAAGTACTTCTGACAAACACACTTCTCAAAATAAACAGATGATGAAAGCTTGGCCAAACAGGCTATAAGTATGATGACTATGAGACATACAACAGCAAACTCACATGTAGTACCCTATCTTATTTCAAACAAACTAAAAGTCTAAAACTCCTGCCGCATATTTTCTCTGAGTGAAGCACACAATCTCCAGTGATTCAACAGACCATACAAAATGTACAGAAATATCTTTTTGAGGCAAATCTCAGCAAGCAACATAGCAGTTCTTAGATCCGCACAGATATATTGCACTTGTTCATTCCCAATGATTTAGCATACTCTTGGTGTCCTAGACCTTAATTGTGCAGTAATGGTAACAACTTTTCATATAACTCGAGAAAATGTACGTGTGAGCATGTCTGTCCGGAGAGTTTAAACAAAGAGAGAGCACATGTCAGCCAGTTATCCCAAGGCCACTTTCAGGGAATGATGCTACAGTAGAATATTACCATGGCACGATTGAGGTCTCCCAGAAAGTGAACATTAATCAGGAACTTTATTGACAGGTTATACTGACATGAAGAGATAATTTTCAAACAAATGATCTACTACATTGAACCTTTGAATGGGTTGATATTGACAAACCACATCTCTCCAATATTATAAATCTAACTATTGAAATATGAAGTACAAGTAAGCTGCAATCTCAGATTTTATGCTATTTCTGTGAAACTACAGAAGTTGCAGAGAACAGAATTCGGTTAGAGAGTCACATAAGCATGACCAAATGCAGAGAAAATAGTGTCCTTCGGCTGGACATTTATAAGCTTAATTTATAAGAAGAGATAGACTTCATGCACTGCAATTTACTAGTTTTTCCTTTTGAAATTTGCTAGAAGATTGAAGATCCCGGAGGGACAAGTCCTATTATTGGATTGTGCCCCCAAGTCCATCTCATTGAGGAATTAGAATAGTATACGACTATAAGGGGAATGTAAAGGAGTTTGGTCATATTTGATACTCCAGTCCAAAGCCTATGAGACCATAAACCACATATATTCTGCATGGTGAGCCTGCTTATCCTTAATCAAGGGTTGCTGTACCCTAGTAAGATGAGGAGAATATCCGGAGGAATAAAAGGTATTGCAAGAGATGGATCATTAACTTTACAGAGTCAAATAGATATTTTTGGTTTTCAATTCATATATTCTTATTAATAATCGAGAAATCCCCAAAGGCCGTGACGCTTCTCCACTTAAATACCATGCTTGTATCTGCAGTAGCGATCAAACACGTGCCCCAAATCACGTGTTGTGCTCCTGCACATTAGAAGAAAGCCTTAGGAGGCTTTCAATTTTAAGTGTCATACAGCAAAACCTCAGAAAGTTCCATAAGGAGTTTGACTTTTTAGTTCCCGTCTGATCTATATATGGATAGTTTTGCATGCTTTCACTTCCTTGGTGTATGATCAGTAAGACAGAATTTAATGTCTTAATGGGATTCATGATGGAACAGGGTGGAAGGATGATATTTTACAAATTTAAAGAAAAGTCTCCAAAGTAGCAAGAACATAAGGGTTTATTTTTCAAGAGATGAGTTAAAGCGAAAATGGAGAAAATTAAAATATACATCCTTCCAACTTTACCTCGTCTTCTTGCTCTAATTATGGTTAAAAGGAAAGCGGAAGAAAATTACAACATCAGTTCGGTTTCTCAAGGTCTATGAGTAATTTCATAAAATTTGCAGTAGAAAATTGATAATTTTTTTCTTCAAAGAGGCTGAGCTTTACGGAATATGTGCCTAAACGTGGCACATGGAAAGGGTCATTATTGGATGTTGAGGCATTTAAACTGGTTAAATTACATTGTTTTCTCACCATATCCTTTTCCCTCTTAACATTTCCTCACCCCACCCCTGTCGAGTCAACAGTCCATCAAAAGTGAGAATAGGCCACCCAAACTTGAAACTGCAAACCAAAAGAAACACAGCAAAGTGAATGCCCTGCTTAAGCTCCATAATGCACAGAGACAGGCAGGAGAGAGGCCAAGGGTTAATAGACAACATTTCCTTTTTCAGAAAAAGTTATCCACTTCTGAACGATTCTACAGGTGACACGTCTACATCCCCAGTATTATGCCTTTTCTTTTATAAAGTAATATAGAAATCCTTAGTAGTACTATGCCTAATCAGCTAGGACTGATTCAATCCGACCTTCTATACACATAACCAATGCCCTCATTGGCTCCTCGTGATTACAATCAAAATAAAGTGACCAGAGAATTTTCCTCAAGTTGTTAAACTTCTGTGTGCTTATTTTGCAAGGAACTAAGAGGATCACTAGTAGGATAACAGCCAGTAAAGGATATGTTCCCGCTTTCCTACTACGCTGGTGAGAGTTAGCAGGTACACTATTGAATTAGTCAAGGTGTATGCAAGCTTGCCGAGACACTATGGTTATCCAAAAAGGGGAAATGCTTCCCTAATGCAACAGAACTTTAATAGCTCAATCTCATATGATCCTTAAATCCCTAAAGAACCTTAAAAGAATAGCCTTTAGATGATATAAGAAAAAGATATCTAAATGACCACTCATACAATAGGAACCAGCCTAATCTTCCAATTATCATGAATTTGGCAACTAGTTCATTTCAGCAAAGCGTAAGATTGGGAAAGTGCAGGTCCAAGCCTGTATAAGGTAATAAATACAGACCAGGAAACAAAAGATCTCCAGCTTGTTATTTACCTAAGTATCGAACTTCAGTCATAATTTGAAGAGTAGACTCCTGAAAGAGTTGTTCCTATGTGAAACCAAGAAGAAAAAGACACATAAACCTATTTGTGAAGCTTGGAAAATTTGGAGTGGAACACATCATATACTGTTTACTTGTTCATTCACCTCCTCACAAAGACATGTTCTTTAAGGACATCCCAAAATATTCAGATGGAGAATATATAAGGTACCTTAACTTATGAAAGTTTTGTAAATCTTATACATGTTTCATCTCCGAGAACTTCCCACCTATATCTTTCATTTGATAGCTTAAATTCCAATTACAAGTGAAGACAGCCTCTTAGTCTTGCCCATCGACAACTTCCAAAAAATGACCAATCATTAGATGATCTCACTAGCTCTAACGCCTCGTGAAAGGTGCATCATGTTATAAGAATAATAATACTAGCTTGCATCTGAGCATCTGTCATTCTTTTAGAAGGATTAAAAGCGCAAGGTCCTTCAGCTATCAATAGTTTTTTCTGTAAGCATTGGGAGTTTGCACATAGCACACATAATTCTAATGTTTGCTCAGTTGTTTATCCATGCACGAAGAGTAAGCTATAAAGTCTAGCATGTCTTCACTAAAGCAGTCATTGTAGAAACTACAAAGCTTGATTTATTGATTTCTATTTTTTTTATCAGGAAACTACAGTTACTTGATTAAATGCATATGTTGGAAAATTGCCTATTTAACGACTCAAAAGTTCATTAAGAAAAGTATCTATAGTCACAAGATGAACGAGTCCTGGAACTACCAGGCAACAAACTAAATGCTCCAGCTCCAAGTGAAGTCTCAAAAGACTGCTCAAGGACCTCATCTATAAGTTTCTGCTTAGGGACAAGCTTTATCTTTCCTTGCTCTTACAAGATTTTTATCCAAAGCAAGCAACTACAGAAAGGAAATCATTAGAGGCATAATGAACAACCTACAGACACAAAAGTAAAGTTGGCAATAACAAACTGCTTAGATTATGTTCAAGTACATGAATGTGGTGCATCTGACCAAGATTCAAATATTCAATGAATCTGCCGAGCTTTGCACCAATTGTCCAAACTTCTGTTGTTCCATGTTTAATATGGAAGCACAAAGAAGTCAAAATGTCATGATGTACCAACAATCCTTAATCATAAAACCAGGTTTTAGCCACGGGTGTATACTTTGTTCATGAATACAACAATCCTGGAAATAGACACTTTAATTGTGGGTGGTGAATTCATCATTTGCATGTGTAGTATCTTCCTTAGCAGAATTCACAGTCGATAAGAGTATTAATTAGTTGGGTTTATAACCACTTCAATAACAAAACAGTTGCCTGTTAGAAAATAAAACAGCAAGTAGAGACCACCTGTTGAAACAAGGACGGGTTCAAATTGACATCATATTCAATATTGAGATCATCCAAACCGCTGCTGAATGCTTTACTCTCTGGGAGTTTCCATCTCCACAAATCTCTGTCCTCTATATATTCGAATAATCTCCTGACTCTGTCAAACTCATTAATCTTTAGCGCACTGCTGTCAGCAGCTTTGTTATTGTTCCCCGTTACGAACTTCTCCTTGAAATAATCATAAGCAATAGTAGCCCCACTTCTATCCATGTCAATCACTTTATACACATTTTCAGTCACAGATGTCCCTCCACCTAACAGCTCTCGTGCAGTCTTGTGATGGTCCAATACAACAACACTGATAATAGAACCACCCAAAAAGAAAAAAGCAATTAGTATAGAAACCGCAAGCATGTGTTCCATTAAGTACCATTCTGCAACAAACTGACAGTGGAAAGATAGAAAATCTAGAATCTCTGAACACTACGAGTTCCCCATCACAGTGATTTCTAATGCAAGTTACCATCCTGTCTTAAGGCGAAATAAATAAACATAAACTCCCATATGCTGAAACAAAAGAAAACTGAACAGACAGAAGAACCTACCAGTCAACTTGTGACTTCAATTGCTGAACAAAACCAGAAGGACCCACAAAATCCAAAAGGTAAACATGATCAATTCGACTTAGAGGAAGGTCCTCCACCCTATAAACAGAAAACTTTCAACAGTGACTAAAATAAAAGGAAACAAACAAAACAAATACATTGGAATTCTAGAACTAAAGAAAAATATACCTGAGAGGAGAGTAAACGGTAAGAAGTAAAGTGAGTTATGTATGGAAGAAAATAAAGGTGAGCGGCCAAAGCGCAAAGCTCCATCAGGCATGGGCATGGTAGAGAACTGCGGGTTTCCTCATCACTTTTTGTTGCTTGGGCACAGCTGCTCGCTGGTAACGCCGCTTCCTGATGTTATAGGAGTTGCCGAGGATGTAATCCTCCACCAACTTAAACTTTCGAAACCAATAAACGAAAAACATCTCCTTCCCTTTATTGTCACAATGTTTCAAAGGTAAATGGGTCAAAATTCTTCCTCTCAATTATAATACGTCAATTTTACAGGTTAATTTCACAGTTTCTTAGCTTTAAATTTTAACCCTCATACTTAGTCAACTACCTTAAATATATTTTTCAACTAATCAAATAATTTTAAAATATCCTTCATATTAATTATTGTTTCAAAATTTTAAAAATATTTTTAATTTTTGAATTTATGAAATTTTAAGATTAGACCCAAGGGTTCAAGTGGAGAAAAATAGAAAAAGTTAAATATGTGAAAACTATAACAGCATAAAAAATAAGTAATATAAAAACTTTTCATATTAGCAAATAAACAAACGATAGACATACAGCCTTTCTTTTCTTCTCCTACTTCTTTTATACATTAGGCATGAGTTATTATGTTTTAACATAAAATTATGTATTTTTTTCCTTCATAACTATTTTTAAGAAAATTATATTAAAATAATGAAATTTGTTTTATTAAATTATATGATATGATAAAATAACCTAAATCTCACTTATATGTTGGTACTTGTTATTTGGAGTATAATAACTTTTAAAGAAAATAATAAATAAAATGTTTAGTTGGAAACCAATGTTGGTAATTAAACTTACATTACGTAAATTGGCATTATATTAAAATTATTATTTAAAATAGTTAAAGTAATCTCATAATTTTTAATATAAATTTTTGCTCAAATATTTACAATTAAGAATATTTGTTCAACTTTAAATAGAAGGAAAATTGTCTTATTTTTTAAATAGCTCAAAAGAAAAATTGATCTCTTTTTCTTATTTTAGAAAGCAATAGTATAAATGATATTTTTTTAATGAATTAAAAAATTCTAAATATTAAAAAAAACTAAAATTAATCAGCTATAAGAGTCAAAAAATAACAAATTTTAAAAATATTAAAGATATTTTTTATTTTTTTTATTTTTTTTGAAGATATTTTTTCCTCATCTTTTTCTTTTTAGGTATTGTTTTTTTATTTGTTTAAAAAATTCATTAATTAAATATTTATTAAAGATTACATAAAGGTTATCGAATTTGAATAGTTTTTCCATTACATTTTTAATATTGTATATTGATTACAGTGTTTAGTGCTGATTTGAGTGTGATATGAAGTTAATATTTTATAGAAAGAAAAAAAAGAGAAAAAGATATTTTAAAACAATTAACAAGAAGTGGCAATTATTTATTTGTTGAATATATCGTTGCATTGGAAAATTTTTGCTTATTCTCATAAATAAATAAAAACACTTCTATTTGATTACTACTTATAAAGTCTTATGATAAATAGGTTGCTTCTCATGATAAAGAAGTTATGATAACATTATTGAAATTACATGAAAAACAACTTTAAGTTACTTTATGTTTTTTATGGCCTTTTTTTGTTAGATAAAAATCACACGGTCTTTAAATTTAAGAAATCATAATTTGATAAGAAGAGTTATTTGGTAAACACATTTTACCTTTAATTTTAAGATTGTGAGTTCGAGTCACCAAGTGATTAAAAAAAGTGTGAAGACTCCTATAGAGGAGTAAAAAAAAAAATCATAATACCTGCTAATAATTTAAACGCCGAAATACTTGCTAGACATTTTAGAACATAATATTTTAAAGGTAATTTCAAAACATAACTTTTTACTATTTTCTAAAAATGGAACATTGAATCATTCCTTCATCCTATTCTGGATATTCCTTTTCGGCGGATGATTTATTCACAAGTTGGAGAGGTAAGAGCTTCAATTTACACGTGAGATATAGAAATCGAGCACTATTTATGTACAGTAACTTCTAACTTCACAACTAAACTAAAGGCTTTGAAATATCTTGTATGCCTAAAATTGGTGAAGCAGATAATATGATATCTATTGAAATTGGAGCAAATTCAAATGCAATTTACCAAGTCAAAAGAAGGGGTTGAAAAAGCATCACAAGGAACGAAACGACGACTTGACTTAACAAGAGTTTCTTCAATTTGATAGAAAGTCGTAAAGAAGACATCAAATAAGCATTTAACAACAATGTGGTTTTTGCGTTGCTTTTTGGAGAATTAATTTTAGTTTTTTTTCCTAAAAAAATTGTAAATGTTTGAATTTAATTTTAGAAACAAGAATTAAGGGGACGTGTAAAGATATGATACTTGAGCCTAACTCAACCTCAAAAGCTAGCACATGAGGGAGGATTGCCCAAATCCATATAGACAAACAACCAATTCATTCCCCAACTAATGTGTGACTTTAACCCATTCTAACACCCGCCTTTACGCCCAGGCCTAACTAGAGCATCGATCGGGAGTCCAAACGGGAATAGACCTAGCTGTGATACCATGAAAATATACATGACACCCGTGCTTAACTCAACCTAAAAGCTAGCTCATGAGGAGAGGATTGTCCAAGTTCATATAAGCAAACCATCAGTTCATTTCCCAACCAATATGAGTTCCCAACCAATACGGTGACTTTAACCCACTCTAACACCCTTCCCTCCGCCCCCACGCCTGCACTTACCTGAGCACACCTAAACTCAAAAACTAAATGTACCCTCACGCCCAGACCCTACTGGAGCATGGACCAGAAACCTAAACGGAAATAGACCTGACTTTGATACCACATAAAGATACGACACTTGGGCCCAACTCAATCCCAAAGCTAGCACATGAGGAGAGGATTGCCCAAATCTATATAAGCAAACAACCAGTGCATTCCCCAACCAATGGGGGATTGTAACACTCTAATAGCCCCCTTCATGCTCAGGCCTGACTGGAGCGTGGACCGGGCGCCCAAACGGGAATGGACTTGACTCTGATACCAAAATCGCAATTTCAAAAAATTGAAGACGAAAAAAAAATTAGAAACAGAAGAAAAGAATTCGTTAGTTTAGTATCCCAGTACCAAACGGACCAGGCCCAAACCTCCTAATTCAACATGGGTCATTTGTATAAATGCCCTTATTTTGAGATGGTCTTTGATTTTTTTACTTATATTTGTGATCTTTAATTTTTGTCTTTCAGTACTTTAAGTGACAAAAAATGATTAAAAATGTCCTTAACAACAACAACAACAATAATAATAATAATAATAATTTTAAAATATCGCAAAATATAAGTTTTTGCCCAAAGTAATGTCTTAAGGGCTAAGGTATAAATTTGCACAAATTATTTCCTCATGACCAGTAGGTATAAGTTAAATAACATAACTTATGCTTGGTAGACACAAATTCATGTTATTGAACTTGTGTCTACTTCTGCCCATAGACACAAATTAAATAACATGAATTTGTGCCTAAAGAGCATAAGTTCATACAATTGAAATTACGCCTAAGTGGCACATGAACTTATGCTCACAGGCACAAGTGCAATAACATGAAATTATGCCTTGAGACACAAAATCAGTACGAAACTTGTGTCTATGAACAAAAATTCATGCAATTAAACTTCTGCTTTTTAGGGTTAACTTGATATTTTTTTTTTTAACTTGTGAATCTTATTTGTTTTGATATTTTTTTAAAAAAATATTATTTTTATCCCGTTTCAATTACTTAAAACACTAAAAATTAAAAAATAAAATTCTTCAATTTGAGGGGGTGAAAATTAACACTATCCCCCCAATGGGATCAAAAACTTGATCCAACATCGAGCACTACAGTCCGAAATCCAAATTCAAGCATTTTTGTGGAAAATCCACAGTGATTTATCACTCTCCCTCGAAAAAGAAAAAGGAAAATTCAAATTCAAGCACTCTGATTTCCTCCCAACTCATTTTCTCTCTCTACAGACCTGTAGAGCGATCTTTCTTTCTCTCTCTGTCCATCATCAGCTGCTGTGATTTGCAGAGAGGGCTAAAATCCGCATTCTTACAGTGGTTTTCAGGTAATGATCGGACTTATGATGTTTTTCTGATGGATTTGGCTGGGCTGTGTTTTTTTAATTGTCTATCTTCGATCTGAGTTTCAACCTGTGAGTTTTGCTCTGATTTTCTAGTCACATTTTACTCTGATTCTTCTAATATTTTTCTCTCTTTTTATATGTGCAGACGCACAAAGTAATAAAAATTACCAGGGCTGAGTTTGAAGGATAATGGCTTCTCAGTTACAGATTCAAGGTGATGAATCCGTACTTTTACGGGTTACTCACTCCAATATGAAGAGCTTTTCTCCAGAAATCCGTTTTTCTCTTCAGGTTGGGCTCATCTCTGGCAAGTTCTGACCTTGATTTACTATGCTGTTATTTTGATACATCAATCACCAAATGATATGTATGATACCAGCAGCACTATATCAAAAAACATAATATGGTCATGTACCATCTACTGCTCTGACTTTCAGTATGATTTCTTGGTTAATTGTGCAGAAGTATAGGAACAGAGTGTAAGACACTTCCCTATCATCTCAAGTCACTTGCAAGCCGTAAACCTATTATGTTCTCATATTCTACTTGTAACCTGGCTCATGGAAGTATAATTATTCTTCAACCCCAAAGTCATTTTTTATAGGTCATTCTTAAGCCATAATCATAATTTAGACAGAAATCTATGGTTAGAACTTAAATTCAAATCTGCAGAGACATAAGATCGGCTTTACAACTGTTCTCGACTTCTCGATGAGTTGTTATTAGTTAGACTTCCAAATGGATCATCTTTGATATAATAAAAGTAATGATTGAAAAACTCATCACCAATTTTGCTGCTTAACACACACACACACACACATAAATTTTATTTTATTATTATTATTATTATTATTTTTTTGCTGCTTAATTGATTTTGAATATACTTGGTTGAGAAAAACGTCCTTTCAGCAGTTTTAATATCCACTGACTTGTGCATTACAGTCCAATTTTTCTGTGTTTTCAGATGACAGTGGAAGCCGTGAAAGAGAAGCTTTGGAAAAAGTGTGGTACTTCAGTCAATTCAATGTCCCTAGAGCTCTATGATGAAACTGGTGCTAAAATCTCAGTCCTAAGCGATAATGCAAGACCTCTTGGTTTTTATTCCCCACTGGATGGGTTAGTAAAACTCTTTTTGTCCGTGGACCTATTACATCATAATTATCCTTTTCTAGATAACCAACTCTTTTTAGTAGCTATTGTATCATATCCTGTCTGCTTTTTTTGCATAAAGAACTTGAACTAATATGGACATACATTTTTGGATTAACCAGTCTGCCTTTGCAGTTATCGCTTGCATGTCATTGATCTCGATCCATCGTCAGTGACTTCTGGAGGTTGGCTCGAGGACACATCACTTGTGGAGAAGTATACTATCTCTGAAGAGGCTTATGGGAAACTTGGTGGTAAATGTTGACGAGTTTCACTTGGCATATTTGTTTTACACGTCTCTTCTAATTTGATTTCTCCTTGACTCGGATGCTGTACCTCTCCAAGTCAATTTGTTCCCTGGAAATTATAATCTGTTAGTGGACAATGTGTTTTGACTCATCATAGAAGTCCCATGAGAGAGTAATTGTGTTTCAACCTAATATTTGAAAAATAATTCTGTGAGAAGCAGAGCCTTTCCAGCCCTTGTGGTCCCAAGATGAGGGTAGAACTAATTATCTTTAGATCAGTGGTTTTTCTTTATTTGCTGATGTAAGTCACTGTGAACATCATAATTTTGCATGAGAAGTTACCTATCAGGGTTTAACGGGGAAGGAACCACATAGTGCAGCAGATTATAGATATTATAGCAAGATTCTTTTGTCCAATCAGACGTCTTTATTTTGATCTTAGGCTAGGATGAAAGTTTTATCTAATTAATCACAACCTACAAACGATACTTTTCTTGTCATTTTTTGACGTGTAGATTTATCTGTCTTAAATATCCAACTGCGTGGTTCATGAAGTTAAATTGGTAGTACTTCTTATTCATTCATCAATTTGTGCGCCTTTCAATTAGGGGGTGGGATGGGTGGCTGACATCTTTTAGATATAAGATGAAAAAAGAGGAAGACAGCCCTCTTTTTCCTCTTCTATTGTTCTATGTACAAGACTTTTGATTTTCATTTCCCTACTCTGCTTTTCCAACTCTTGTTTCTTTCAATCTCACCTTACCTTTTCTCCTCACTGATGCTCTTCTCAGTCTTCTCCTCTCCTTACTTACATTTTGAGTTAAATGAACTTGGAAGAAAATAAATTGAAGAAGGATGATAATCAAAGAGGAGTAACAAGGGATATAATCTTGAGCCTAGTTCCATGAAGCACTTAATTGACTAAATTATTTGTGGTCTTAAATAGGTCTTACAGCAATGTTCACGTGGCTAATGGCCTTGTATTTGGTTGTTAGACAAAAGTAAGAAAATAAACAGTGATAGAATAAAGATATCTCTAAAGATCAATTGGATGGTTAAGTAATTTATTTCCTTTAGTGAAGGAAACAATGTATTTAACCTGACTATTACAGAAAAGTACATAGAAAAAGAACAAAAGAATGATATCTCCACCTTTTCACTGTATAATTTTTTTTTTTAAATGGTGGTGTTGGGTCCAGTTTGCCTTCATCTCAATTTATCCACCGGATATTTGCTACCTTTCACCAGCGAAAATAGCAGGTAATTGTATCTACCCAGGCTTAGACGGAGAAGCATACTCGATGGTCTTTACTTATGCTGGAGTTTGAACCCTAATCTTCCATGGTCGGTTTTAGCTTCATTGACTGCTAGGTCACACCCTTTGGTGCACTAGCCTAGATATCTTTGGATAAACCATATTGGCAAGTAAATTGATTTTAACTTGAAAGCTCTTTTTTGTGATCTTTTGATGGTTGAATCGGTAAGTTTATGTGTATCTGTTGCACATGAAGAGCTGTCTATTGTCCCACAACTACCAGATTCACTTAAGAGAAATGGACATATGCACAGTCTCTTTGGAGATGCAATGAAGTAGCCGTGAGATTGTATCCTTTTCTTCCATTTGAAAGAGAAAGTACATCCAAGTAGCAATTTTGTGATTCCACACAGTATGTTTTTAGTCATTAATTAACACGATTATCATTGGAGGAAACAAGTGCTGCCATATGCTTGCAAATATCTTTGTTTTCATGATAAAGTAAAATAAATCTATTAATGTGGAAATACTCCCATGTATAAATCTTATAACCAAAAAGTAGAAAATCTACACAATAATGTGGTTTCTACAAATTACACCCAATCTTCTAAAGAAACATGGATTTCATGGGTGCAGAGTGCACCAGCAAGTAACTGAGAATAAAAGATGATACCTCAAGTACTGTATTATTTCTTATATCCGGTTAAAAGCTCTGTTATTTCTCTCTTACACAAGACCCACATGATGGATACCAGGGTAATGTCTGATGTCCTATTTATAGTCTTCCTTCTTCCAGAGGCCTCGCTAGGCAGCTATGCAGTGCAACCTTCACTATGACCGGCATAACCTACTAGCAAGTATCTTAAATAGTATGATTCAACAAAGTTAAGCCAACTGTTGAAACTTAAACTTAGACGCTGCTCACACTTCCCTTCTGATTTATCTAGAGAGTAATGATTTGCTTGGAGATGTCATGAAGTTATCTGTGATGGATCCTAGAGTTGACAAGTTTGTTGCTACTTTTTAGGTACTTTCAGAAAATTCAAGGAAAAATTGCCACTTAAGCAACCGCCTGGTCAAGAATCTAAAGTAAGTTTTTACTAATATTCAAGTGTTTGTTAAAACATTTGGGTAAAATTCTTAGACTTCTGCTAAAATTTAACACAACATTGTGGACCTCCCCTCTAATTTACTATGTCATTGCTTACTGCTTAGGATCTTAAATAGCTATGCTTTTTCAGAAAATGAACTTTATCTCCAAATTAACCCTACAATCCTATTATATTGTCCCAGTAATATGTGGTGGAGAGTAAGAGAAAAAGGTTTTCACTTGGTTGCTAGATCATGCTGTACATAAATTGGGCATCACCCTGATGCAACAATAATAAAATTACCGTGATTTATCTAATAAAAAGAAGAAGAAGAAAGGGCTATTCTCAAATTTTAGCTGGTAACCGTTAACCCGAGCTCTCCAATTTTAACTGCATCTCTCCCCTTTTCCTTATCTCAGCATAATTGTCTTTCATTCCAAGGCATAACTTGTATCCATGCGCTTCATATTCGCCATACTTAGTCTCCCGCTCCCATCCTCAGAGCAACCACTTTCACTGGACAAGCTCTAGCCTCACAACCCTTCCACCATTTCACCCTTTCTCTCCCAGATATCCAACCCTGCAACCCACCTCTTCAGGAAAAAAGAGGAGGAAGGATTCAATTCCGTCTTTCTCCGTTTCATTCTTGTTGAATGAAGGGTAAGTTTTTCGTGTAATACCAAATTTAAATGCGATCTAGAGTGAATGTTTGGAAAGGCAAGTCTCAGGTAGATTTCAAACTACTGCGACATTTAAGCTATGTTGCTCAGACTCTTCAAAAATGTTGACGGGTGTGTGTCAGATCCTCCAAAAGTAATGCATTTTTGGAGGATCCGCATGGGTGTGACCAACATTTTTGGAGAGTCCGAGCAACACAACATTTACGTAGTTGACTATCACTAAAATATAGCTAGTTCTCTCCTTGCTGCTTATTTCGAGAAGAGCTTTTTGGCACTGGATAATTCCAATCAGTTGACTGTTTACTTTTCAATTTTGTGCATGATTGCTATATGTTGCAACTCTAGGTCTTTTATTCATTTCCCCACTTGGCTTTGTCAAACAGATATCTGACAACTACATGGAAGATCTTTGTGCAAATATTAAGGTTAGTTGATCTTCATCTTTATTACAGTTATCTTTCTAACTCTTTAGCGTGTCTATTGCATAATCATAGTAAAGTAGTAAATACATTCTTGACCATACTACAGTCTTCTCACATGAGCCTTCTAATTATATAGTAATTGAGGATTACTTCTTATGTTCATTTATTTATACACTACCTCTTGCTGAAGCAGAGAATTTGTGCGCTGATTGCCATAGAAGATGTGATATACAAAATAAAATACTGGACTAAACTATATACCCAAATTAATTTCCAGTATCACACGTCCTTTTAAACAATTTCAGACAATGTATTTTCCTGCGACTAAAAGCTCCTCCAACCTCAATTACAAAAGATAAACAAATAAATAGAAAAACAAAGGTTCAACTTAGATTAAATTAGCTAGTTATTATAAATTAGGTTTGTTGTCTGAATGGATCATTCTTAGTTTGACGTGCAAGTAAGTTGGAGATACATAATCTCTAGTAAGTTATACTTCTCATTTCTCAGTTGTTGCTGATACTTGATAGTAGGTTGTCAATATATTTATTTGCATGACTACCTGTAGCACATGTTACAAACTATTTGTAAAAGGAAAGGATTCTAACTTGGTTTCAATGTTCCAAATGAGTGATATTATTTCTGGCGTTATTCTTGTGCTAACTATGGCGGACTTATGGTTCTGTTATGGTTTACTTAAAGCAACGACCAACTGTCTTTGAAGTTTGAACCTACCCTTAAAAGTCATAGGTCTTGAATACGGTGCTTTAATTGATAAATTTGTCAATATTCTTCCTTCTCCTTTCTGTTCTCCTCTTCAGTATTTCTTTCTGCAGGTCTACTTTCGTGGCTCAGAAGAATAATGTTTTAGTGTTACTTTTTAACTTGTCTGAAAACAGTTTTTGTTTTCTTCGTGAAAGCAGATGGGAGACAGATGTGAAGTGGAACCTGGAGAGAGAAGAGGCACGGTCAAATTTGTTGGTCGGGCAGAAACACTTGCACCTGGGTTTTGGGTTGGAGTTCAGTTTGATGAACCAGCAGGAAAACATGATGGCATGTACGTCAGTAACACAAACTTCTCATTTAAATCTTAGTTTGAAGTAGCAATACATATATTTTATTAGCGGTAATCAGCAGTAGTGAGTTTTATTCTTTGAGGAAGCATGTGTTATGCAGGTCTTTTATGAATGACTTGCCTCCCCGTGAAAGACTGTAAGGACTTTCCACTAAGGAGAGACCTTGTATTGGCTCGTTTGAGCCAACCCTTAATTTAGAAAATTTTGCCATGTCTAGATGTCCACTTTGAACTGTAGAACATGTGCGACCTAACTCTTCACCCTTGGTGCTTCTTATAGTTGGAAACTAATTTTGTTGCCCAAGTTTTTAATTTCTTGGTGTCTTAACATTTCCTTGATCCGTGGTTCTTGTTTAATCTTTGGTGCTCTATTCATTTAGTAATTATAATTACTACTTCGTGTATCCAATGTACTGATGACGACCTACATTTTCAATCCTTGCATCCACAAGCTTAATCTATCTTTAGTTGCACTAATTATTTTGAAGGAAAATTCAGATGATAAACTAGTTACTTGTTCTTTCTGTTATGCCGAACTCAATCTGGCGTTTTGCTATCCTTTTTCCCAACAGCAGCATATAGGTTTCTTCTTCTCCAGGTCAAACTAAATATTTAGTCAATTGACTGTACAAATTTGATGTTCTAAAATTGGCGCACACAAATTTTTGGCAGAGAACATACTAATCTTTGTGAAATGTGACCGTCTTTTCTAGGGGGCAGGTAATGGTGCACATAACTAGCTATTGCTATATGCATTCACCAAATTCACCAAAAAAGATAAACTGTGTTGTATTTGAACTATTAAAGTGCTAGAGAATCTAGAGGAATGGAATAGCTAAATAGTTCCAACAGGGTTATAAGTTAGTGTTACTGCCAGAGCATGGATGGTGCATAATCTACGTGAGATCTTCATATCAGATCTTGCTTCCACAAGGGGTCAGGATGAGTTTCATTTATGTGAAGAAAATAATGTATCACAAGAAAAATCGGAATTTTGAAATTATAGGACATGACTGATAGGTAACAAGGCATATGGAACCCATGTAGGCCGTAGCAAATGATGTCTCTGCTCTGCTGCATTATACAGTACAATACTTGGCCAGAGGCCTCTGAAGGTCCCTTGCTGCAGATTCTTTTTTTTTCTACAAATCCTTGCCTTGTGCATTGGCACAAGCATTCTCTTTTTGATTCTGGTTTCTTACTCCATACTTGCAATTTTACTTCTGAAGAAATGTTATTTATATTTGGAGACTGTCTTATGACGTCTGGTAGTAATTGCAGCAGCTAAACCAAATTATTCTCATATTTTCGCAGGGTGAAAGGGAAACGTTACTTTGACTGCCCTCCTCTTCATGGTGCAATGGTCCGACCAGACAAAGTAAAGGTTTGTACAAGGGGTATCTTTGTCATATCCCAATGCCCTAATAAACTTGCCAGTTAATGTGCTTGTATCTGTTTCATGCTTTGGGTTGAAACGTGACACAGTTCTATCTTTCCTATTCCTAAGATATATATCAAAAAAGTAAAGTTAATAGCTGCATATACAAGTTATGGAGTCTTGATTCAGGAGCATTCATTACATGAGATGTTGGAGATATGGTAAATAGAATGTGGTGAACAAACATCCAATTTCGGTGTGCTTTGAGATTTATAAAAATGAACTCTGCCATAATGTGATGTGCTTCCAATGCCTATAAAAAGTAACTCATCCAATAGTATTTAACATCCAAAACACTGCCAAGAAGCAAGACTAGTCTGTTCACAACAGTACTAAGATCCTCTAAGTTATTAATAGAGTAGGCATTAAACATTAATTTTGGGGCGTTAACTGTTACATTTTGTGATTATCCAAGTTAGAGAACATGGCATGCATTTGACTTCAATTAATCTGGCTGAACCAAAGACTCAATTTTTTGAAATATCATTTTCATAAACAAGTTTGAGAAATTAGAAATGATTACTGGAAAACGACTGCATTCCTCCCCTCGATCAACTTCCCCTAAAAAATGCTTTGGAATGAAAAGGTGAAAGCATTTATGGTAGTGCTGTAAATTACATTAGATCTGACATTTTGACGCAGACTCTTTATCTTTTTGTATTGCAGATTGGAGACTACCCAGAAAAAGATCCCTTCGAGGATGAGGAAATTTAAGTACATAGGATTCCCTGGTTTGCTGTTCCTTTGATTTGATCTTTTAATAGATAGGAGAGACATGTTTCAAATATATAACTGAGCTGAAAAGATGATCAAGCCCAGCGTAATTGATTGCTTCATTTAGGTTAGGTGTGTTGTGATTGTGTTTTAATGGTTGATGCGAACTGTGTAAGCAAGTTTCCAGAGATATGTTTATTTCAGTGGATGGAAACTGGTGATGGGGTGCACTTTCATTACCAACAGGTTACATAGCTAAAGAAGTGATACATATAGCATCCTGTTTAAACTTTCCACCGACTTAGAGGTCTGTAACTTTGATGCTTGCGGCCCTGAATTTCAGAAGAAACTTAAACTAACATTCATCCTCTCCAATCCCATGGTGCCTGGCAGAAAACCTCCTCCCATAATATCGCATAACCTATCAAATTCTGCAACTCGAAATTAACAAAGGTCAATTAACCGATTCAGACTATAGAGGATGCAAGATTGGGGTTAGGAGCGACTCGAATCCAAGAATATGTGAAAATGGTTTCCCACTGCACATTTTACTACTGTAGGGTTTATGAAGGTTACACCTAGACATATTGCTGAAATAATAAACGAAACCAGAGGCTCAAATAACTGTAGTGTGTTCACAGTGATGCAAACCTAGAAGAATAAAGGACGTACTGTATTTCGACAATATAATGAAGTCATGTTCCTTCACAAACCGTAAGAAAAGGGAAATCTACAGAATGCAACGTACAGGGACACAAGATAACCAGAGAACTGTTGAGTGAAGAGAAGGACAGACACGTTTCCTGTAAAGCTCTTCAAGACAAAATTTCTCTTCTTTTTGCTAATTCTTCTATTTTGTTGGTATAACATTGAAGCATATCATCAGAGGGAAGCTAACACCTCAACCATGCACTACGTAAGTTACAAATGGACCACTATTATCCTCTGATTTAATCTTTGTTATGATGAAATGATTACAGAAAAGGCAGCACCACGCTGTCATACAACCAACAGAACCAAGTAATACACTGACAAAATGTACATTTTCTGTCATCTTCATCAGAAAGAAAATCTTTCTTTTCACTCACAACATGACAGGAATCAGCATATACTAAGAGCAGAGGCATCACTTACGGCCTTTTCCGAAATCACCAAGAACAGGTGCTTCAAAATTTTGTGCTGACAAAAGCCATGTCAGAGTGTATCATATAATGGGCATGTTACCCATCCGCAACTGAAGAAATCTTGCTTTACATGACTTAAGATTCAACATCATCTTGCAATAGTATTTCATAAATATCTGTCCTCAAATTGAGTTCTTTATCCCGCATTACTTCCTGGAGATCCGACAACTCTTTTGCTGTAAGAACAGAATTTAACTTGATGAAACCATCAAGCCAGAGCCGTTTTGACCTGAGCAAATTTTGAGCAACAGAAATAAGGTGTCATTAAAAAGTGCAACAACAACAACATACCCAGTGTAATCCCACAAGTGGTATTTGGGGAGGATGGGCAACCTCACCCCTACCTTGTGAATGCAGAGACATCGTTTCCATTAAAAATAATATGAAAAGGAAATAGTGGAGAAAAGAAGAGTAGCAACAACAAATAATATGAAACCGAAACTTAGGAAACAACAAATAACAATAAAACCGGAGAATAAGATAGTAGTAGAGTAATAGTAATAATACTGATATGAGAAACTAGACAACGCTCGACTACCTACTAACTTTCTCCTCGAAATTGTTCTCCATACTTCCTATCTAGAGTCATATTCTCGGTGAACTGCAGGTGCACCATGTCCTGACTAGTCACCTTTCCCCAATACTTTTTCGGCCTACCTCTACCTCTCCTCAGACCTACATAGCCAACCTCTCACACCTCACTTGGGCATCTGTGCATCTCCTCTTCACACGCCCGGACCATTTCAGTCTCTCATCTTGTCTACCATAGAGGCCACTCTCACCTTATCCCTCGTATCTTCATTCCTAATTGTATCTCTCCTAGTATATCCACACATCCATATTAACATCCTCATTTTTGCTGCTTTTCTCTTTTGGATGAGCGAGTTCTTGACCAACCAAACCCTCCGCCCCATACAATATAATTGGCCTAACAACCACTTTATAAAACTTATTACAATTGAAAGCATAACAATAAAAATTAACTGCCTGTTGAATCTGTCTGGGTGGCACTAAAGTTCTAAGGTTTAAGTCAATGTTAAATTTTTTTTTTTTTAAAATAATAGAGTAAGGAAACACTACAATTGAAGGCATGACATGTGTGTTATGGTAAGTAAGGAGACAACTTGGAAAATGTCGGAACTGACTACATCGTGCTAAAGAGGAACAAGGACAGTTGGCCATCCATGGCGAACAAAAAGATTACACTAAATGTACGAGGCAATGAAATTGTCATTAAGGTTATAAGAAAATGAGTAAACCAAGGCTCAATATAGGATTCCTCAAATGCTATGACTCCACTTTTCCACTACCATGCCAGGGTACAGCTTCTTGAATTTTGTTTTTTGAGATTAACAATATGTTCTAATTTTCTTTTTTTTGGGATAAGGTTAGGTTTATTAAAAAGGTACCAAGATGGTACTAAAAAGATACAACAATATGTTCTAACTTTACCTGTAACTGAGAACTTTTCATGAATAAGACCTTCAATATTCAGTCTCAAAAAAAAAAAGAAAAAAAAGAGAGAGAGAGAGAGAGAGAGAGAGAGACCTTCAATATTCGCTCTTATTTCTTTCATTCGGTAAGATCTTAGTGTAAGCTATGAGGAAAGAGAAGGATAAATGCTTATAAGCAAAAACAACTGGAATCATAAAAGCAAAGAAATAATAGGGAATTGAAGACGCAAACCAATCCTAGCGCCCTTCCGCGCCCACCATATTCTAAATATATAGATGGCAAAGCTATAACCACCACCTAATCTTCATCCCTGATGTCAAAGAAAGTTTTCTAATCATCAAGAAATCAGTCGGTGCCAACCCTTAGGACCAACTGCAGCCTTCGAAACTCAGGGCTAATGGTCTGCCCCTCTTCCTTTCTTCACTTGAGATGTCAGAGAATTTTTTTCCTCTCACAAAAGTCAAGCCAATGAACCACCTACCTCACTCCTCGGCATAGTCATTCTGCAAAGTACCCAAATAACCCTGTACCTAATAAAGTCCACCAGCACCAGTGCAAAAACATATCTGCCTCGGGGAAGAATCTTTGATGCACCAACTCCCCACTAATATTATCAGCACTGAAGATATACTGACAACTTTAATTGAGAGAGTTTCACAGAGTTGGATGGAAGGATGAAGGAGTTTTTTTTTTCTTAGCACACCGGACGTACTTACAAATTATCGGCATATTTACCTTGTTTTTTAAAAATAAATAAAAATCAGTGTGTTTATTAATCACAATCAGAAGGTTTTGACCAATGTTCACTGTCAAGAGCATTTAACTGCTGAAATGAAATGAGAGGCTCAAATACGAAGTATATGGGCATTGTCCAACAGTTGTAACAACATTCTTTTTTAATCATTCTGGTAACTGTTTTCATAGTAACACTATACTTCACCCCTGCCCTTGTTATGTCGAGTTCTTTCTTTCAGACCTCTTAAATTTATGAAGGTCCTTTTATCCTGATTTTATTTAACTTGTACAGCACATCACAAACAATATACTCACCATGGGCAAGCATGGATGGCCCGAAAGAAAGCTCTTCTAGCTGCAGAAGGGTTGCATGCTATATCAATTTCATAAGCAATATACAAGCGCCAGACTAAAACTGAGTTATGTAGCTTCTCATTCTCCAATGCCCTCTCAAAAAGTCTGCGTATTCTATGCTCTGTACCACCTCTTCTTATGTCGAACAATAATGCAAAGAGCCAAGCAACAAGCGACGGTATCCTGGAAGTTTAAGCAAAGGACAAAAGAAAGAGAGAAATTAAATCATTGAATCCAGTAGGTGGAAAAATATAACAGCTTTAACAGCTACATATCAGATATATATTCTTTCAAAAGGATAGATTTCAAATGCAAAACCAAGGGAGAGTTTATAATACTATGAAAAGGTGTTATCCTAAATTTTTTATTTTCAATTTTGACTTGACTGATAAGGGGGGTTGAAAATTAAATCTAATTGTCCATTATAAGAGTCTCCAAAATGGAAGAGGCAGAACACTTGACATTGGAGACCTTCTATAATACATGCTTGGCTTAGCTTTTCATTTCCAAAGGCCAGCCAAACAGAGCAACTTTGCAAAGAAATCTTTTAAGAAGCCACAGACAGAAAAGCGCATATATAGACTTGCATTTGGAAGTCAGATTGCAAACTCAGCTGCACGAAAAGTAGTACTTCCTCTGTTTCCATTTATATGTCGTAGTTTGACTGCGGATGAAGTTTAAAGAAGACTCTTGAACTTGTGGTTTTTAAATATGTCATAACATTTGTGTGACTATAAAAGCTTGTCTTGAAGGGTAAAATGAGAAGTTCAAGTTAAATTATTTCCAAATTTAGAAAGGTGTCATTCTATTTAAACGAGCTAATAAGGAAATAATGTCATTCTTTTTGGAACGGAAGGAGTACCAAAAATCAATGAAGAAAACTTTTTAAGAAGTCATTACAGCATTAATATTTCACATAGCCGACCCCAATTGATTTGGCATTGAGGGTAGTATTATTGAAATAAAGTATCAATATTTGTTTTTGATAATCGAGAAATCCCCAAGGAACAATGTAGCATGGTTCAAGACTTTATGGATAATGGGTCCGCCCCTCTGCCCTTCTCACTTAAATTAAATACCAGGCTTAGTTTTATGGCAATGTTCGAACACCTGATGTGCGCCTATACCCACACATCAAGCCTCACGGGGGAATATCAATATTCCTAAATTTTACTGGTACCAACATACATAATTTTCCATTAAAATATTTTGGGCCCAAATTCCTTTTCAAACGTGAGTATTCTTAATATTAATTATAGACAACATAATGGTCTGACTAGAGCACACAAACTTCCTAGACCCAATGATGCTACTAACAAGAATATTTAAGTAATAAAACTTAGCATAGTGATCAAAGAAACTTAACATATGTGGAAGATTTCTGACTGTGATTACTGTATGTCACATAGAACTGGAGGAAAAGGTTAAGAAGGTCATACTTTCGGAAATTTTCATCGAAGATCCACCGTAGCTTATTAGGTGACACATAGAGATTGCCAATTTCAACTAATGAATTGTAAAGAGTTGGACTGGATGGATATATATCCAGTCCTTTCACTATATATTCCCATAATTTTGACAGCTTCATTTCTTGATGATGTCTGCAAAGCATCCTCACGTAGAAGTTGAACAAACACTCCAGATGATGACTGTGCCGCCTCCTTTCTACAGTAAGGCCATTGCAGTAACCATCAGTAAGATGATAATATTCCATCAGAAAAAGATCTATCAGATTAAGTCATTAAGACAATGGTAAAGTACACATGTCACCAATTCATAATACAATTTCTTATATTAAAAAAAACAAAACAGCATATTGTCTTCCTTACTGAAAAAAAAAAAGCATATTCCCTTTTCTCTCTTTCAATTTTTGGGTGTGAGGTACCGAGTGAGGGTGTGGAGGAGAGGATTCCAAACTACAGAATAAGTTAAAACTATAGAAAATGGTGTCCAACAAGGATAACTTAACTTATCTTAAACGTATCTTGGAGGATTTACACATAATTACTGCTGTCAGTACAAGTTTTAGTTATAGTAATATTTACAAACAAATAGTAATATTTACAAACAAATGAAGGAATAATTCAGATATTTCTGCTTCCCCCGTCAACTATCCACACTCATCTACTTGCATGGATATCCACAACATGTAAAGTATATTTTTCACACCTGCAGTATTACTAGGGGAGTTCCATCACATTGAATATCAGGGGTAAATTCATCAGAACACAATAGCTCTGGTTTTTGGACCTTGTAAATGTCTCAAGAAATTCACTAAACGAGTACAAATAATTGATTTTTTTTTGACAAGGACAAATAATTGATTTGGAACCCAATGAGTTGTGGTAGAATGCTGAACTCAAACCAATAAAGTTCAAATCCTAGATCCGCCCCATTGAATAATGTCCGACTCTATTGAGACTAAATCTGAACATATATGTAAATACTCTGAATAGTGAACTTGTATCCAACTAACATTTATACTGAAGACTTCTTACAAAGCAAAACCTGACGAGAAAAATTAATTTGGTTCCAGACAGTTGTTACACCAGTCAATTCAGATATCTAATTAACAGATAACTTCCATGATCACAATCCAAATAGCATACAGAACAAATAAAAATTTCTCTTTTCATTGGTTTCTGCTTCTTGTTCAGAAACACAAACCAGACAAGTTTCATCAGATAAAAGATTTAACTAGTTGTTGCATTGACGAAAAAAAAAAATCTCATGGAACCATAAGTCGAATTTATAATAATAGTTTCCCAAAAAAAAAATAAAACTGAAATTCTTTCTTGTTCATAAAAAATTGTTCTCTTAATTTTTTATCAATATGAGGTGACCATAATCCATAACACAGTATATAAGACTCATGTGTGTGTGTGTGTGTGGTGTGGGTGATATAAAAGCAAGAGCGAAGCGAGGGTCCAGTGCTTCTGGAGTGTGAGGAGATGTGAAGTGAATGAAGTGGACACTTCTGTCTGTGAAACAAAAAAAAGACAGCGGCCGATTTGCTAATTTATTTTTTTAAAAAGCAAATTTTAGAAGAAAAGGGCAACAAGACTAGAAATAAATATGGAAAGAAGGCAGTTGGAGCACAAATACAGTAAAAACTTAATATGGATGCAGAGTTTGGAGGTCCATCAGGAATCTGTGGCGAAAGATATGGTAAGCAAAACAAGATTAGAAGTGAGGAATGGTATGAAGATTTCCTTTCGGAAGGACATTGGATTGGGCAAGGTGTTCCGCAACAAACTTCCCCAGATATATATATATATATATATCTTATGCCAACAACAGGAGGCAACAGTGGCTGAAGTATGGCCTGAACAAGGATGAAATCTGACTTTCAGGAGATTCCTAAATGATTGGGAATTGGGGATGATAACCGAGTTTTACAGTACCCTAAATAAGTATATACCACTGGAAATGGGAATGTAATGGTATGGCTAGGATATAATCAAGGAAATTTTAAGGTGAAAGCGGCTTACAAGATTTTGAGCAAAGTTAATAATCAAGTGGCTGCTGGCCATGGAAAATAATCTGGAAAGTGAAGATCCCACTGAAAGTAGCTTGATTCTTTTGGCTTGTGGCCAAAGAAGCATGTGGACCCAGGAAAAGTTGAGAAGTCCGGGATTTAACTTATGCTCCAGATGTTATGTATGAGGGGAACAGGCAGAGACAGCCAACATCTCTTTTACACTGCAAATGGACAGATCAGATCTGGAAAATATTCATTAACCTGAGGGGTATCAGGTGGGTGATGCCAGGAAACACAAAGGAGACACTAGACAGTTGGGGCAGAGAAGGTCTTTGTCCAAACAGAAGGAGAGATGGAGGGTTATCTCAGCATGTATTTGGTGGACTGTGTGGAGAGAAAGAATCAGAGGTGTTTTGAGGATAAGTAGTGTAACATTCAGATGGTGAAGATGAATTGCTAACTCTTCACTATTTTTGTTGTAAACACAAATGTTTAGTACAAACTAAAGATATCTTTGATGTTCTAGATAATATGAAAGAGGAAACATAGGAAGGAAGTTTCCTCTATTTTGCAATTGTCTGATTTGGGGGGATATATAGAATGTTTCCATTATTCTTTTAAAAAAAAGGAAAGAAAAGAAAAGAAAAGAAAAGAAAAGAAAGAAAGAAAGAAAGAGAGAAAGAAAGAAAGAAAAGAAAAGAGAAGAAAAGAAAAGAAGGCAACAAGAAACAATATTCATAATAATATAACATTATTAATTAAAGTACCAAATACAACAATGTAATAACCATAACACGTGATATGACATAATAATGGCACATAAATTGTTCAAGCATTAAATTCTATTCATGAAGAAGGGCAACGGGAAACAATACAGTAAACTAATACGGAAACATGAAGATCTAGCATCACAAAGAACGTAGTTCACCCTTAATGTAATTTTACTTTTACCCTTAGTATCACCAAAGAACGTAATTTATCCTTGACATTCTTTAGGTAAGACCATTTCATTTTTAGAAAAAATGAATTGTGCAATAGCTTTAGAGAGCCAGAACTGAAAGTATAAAGAACAATGCTCGAAAAATCAAATTCAAAGAGAATTTAGTTCATCGTACGCATAAACGTCATGATATGACTTATATTTTCCTTGTCAATTTCAACAATCTTCAAGCAAATTTTGTGGAGAAGGTAAAAAACATCTTGAAAGTTCTAACAAAATTACCAATCTTTCTTCTCACTATTGCAAAAGACAACTTTTCTCAAAAAGATAATGAATATTTTCCGGTAATGCTAATCAAAGGTTGAAACAACAAGACGTTTCCATTATCTTCATGAAGAGGTAAGAGATATCTTCAATTATTAAGACGGCAACTAATTTTACTATAGAAATGTTGAAATAAGGGGGCTATAAGCTGGAAAGTTCCAGTACTCCATCTGCAGTAAGCAACAATTTATTTCTCATAAAAATTGTTAATATTAAGTGAAGAATAATTGCATTATTAAATAAAAATTAATTGATTACCAAGCAATCTTAAACCAATAAGATCTAAAGGACACAAAATATCAGGTTTAAAAAGGAGAAAATGACAGGCAGCAGAAAAGCTGATTACCAGGAAGCACCATTGTGAATGCTTGCTCTAAAATTTGAACACCTTCAGTCCATCCAATTGTTAATTCTTCAAATAAAGCAGCTGAACATATGAGAGCAACTGAATGATCATTAATTAAACCACGTGTCCACGATGAACGTAGCATATTCACTTGTTCTTTGAATCCTTGGTGTGCTTTAAGCTGTTGCAGGCTTGAGGATTTACATTTATATGTACTGTATTTCATACCACTCCCCAAGCAAGATAAAATATGCATAGCACGTAAAGATGATTCAGCTGATCCAGAATCACCATGAGTACCATTTGCGAGCTCCACTTCAGCATACCAGAGATATAAGAGAGATGCATTTGTCTGAATATCCTGCTTATTCAATAAAATAAAGTACTATTACAACATCAAATGACAAAAACAATTTACTGTAGCAAAGAAAAATTAACAAACAAGAACTAAAACTAGCAATTGACTGAGATTCGCAGAGAAACTGTGGGCTTGGACAGCCTTATTTCATGGTGAAGGAAATAGTGATTTAAGCACTAGCTAGAAGACTGCCTCTTACAGAATAACAGGGCAGGTTGAAGTGGTACTCCTCTCCCAAAGAAGGGATAGCATTCCAATATCATGTTAAACAGGAAATAGATGTATCTGATATAAAAAAATAAAAAAATAAAAAAAAGGAAATAGATGTACCTGTGGAAGTCCATCAATAGAAGACAATGCCATGTCGAAAATCTTTCTAGCATGGTCAATATTTCCAAAAACTGCTTCCCTTCGTGCATAAACTCCACAAAGCAATACATCCTGTAAGAACAAAAAATTGTAAAAGTAGCCTGCTTCGTGTGGCTGCTATCAAAAGAGGCAGCCCCAACACATTGGACAATTTGATAAGTAAAGGGACTCCATTGGGTTCAAGATGCTTTCGGTGTAAAGAAACAGCAGAGATAGTCAACCATCTCTTCCTGCATTGTCAAATCACATCTCATCTATGGAGAATTATCCAAAACCTCAAAGGCATATCCTGGACCATGCCAGGAAAGGTTACAGAAGCTCTGAAAAGTTGGGAGGAAACAGGTTCACAGGCGAAGGACAGGACTAGACAGAGAATTGTACCCTGCTTGCATTTGGTGGACAATCAGGAAGGAGAGAAATTTCAGATGTTTTGAGAACATAGAGAATGACATGCAGGTCATGTTGAACTTCATCTTACTGCTGTGTTTTTGGTGTAATCAGGTTTACTCTAATGATACTATGTCTATCATTGAAGTTTTAGACTAATTATAGATAAGAAGATAGTAGAAGTTAGTTCACATGTAAATATGGTTTCAGTACTACCTAAGTACCGTTTTGGCTCTTTGATATAATATACAGTTACCAATTTTAAAAAAAATTGTAAAAGAGAAACAAGTAACTTTCAGGTTGATTTAGAAACACCTAAAGGCTAAAACCCAATCGAGACATCAGAAGCACAAAAATATAATACAATCCACTTGTGACACAAACTTAATAAAAAGGATTTTGTGGTGAACAGGGACAAATCAAAAGCAAAGGAACCAAAATGATAATCCTTGGGAGGGGCAGGGGCCAAGAGAGAGGATACAAATCAATATCAATTCTATCACCTATCACACCATTACAGTCACTAAGCACTTAACAGAGCAATAAGGTAAACTATCACATGAGACCCTGATCAATCTCCAACATATGCAATAAAGTTTAAAGGAATTGACAGAAGACCATAAAAGGTGCACATGATTTACTGTCAAGCTTTAAAGAAAGAAAACGAGCGAAAGAGAGAGAAGCTGACACCTAAGTAAAACACACAAGCACCACCTTAATGAGGACTTGCAAAACCTCAATAAGTTATTGTCACCAACGAGAGCACTATTTGTGTATCGATATTCTTACACGAAGATTTCATGCAACCAAAAAGACACAAGCGAGTTTCTGTTTCTTGATTGTTAAAATTACCTTCAGATTTATTTGCTTTGATTATTTTATTTAAAAGTCATGTGCAATATGCAATGTTGAAGACATGCACTCTAATATTTTAAAATCACGCCACATATGCAGAATGCTCGACCAGCAAGACGAATTAAAGATGCACCTGACGGTTACTCTTCAAAAGGCTTTTTGCTAAAGTTCGACATGGTGTTACTGAACAGCTAGAAGTATTCATCACTGTATTTGATAGCTCCTCCGCAATAAGAACAGCTTCTTCCAAAATGTGATTTTGGGGAAATACAGTGCAACAAAGCAATGTAGTGTTTCGAACAAATCTCATCATGCTAGTCCTCATAGAGATATCATCAGAACTGCTAAAAACTTGCTCAAAACTTGTGTCAATTTGGTTCCTTCCTTCTTTGGTTAAAACGTCATGCATTTTTCTTAGTTCATCAAAGAGAGAGTCAGGGATTGCCTCCAAACTAAGGCTTTTTTCGGCCCAACTTGAACTGTTTGTACAAGTCCTGCGCACATTAAAAGGAAGTAACTTACATACAACAAATTATGTTCCTCTTGTTTCATTCCTTCCCTGTGCTAGTTTACCAAGCACCTCCATGTGGCTTTTCTCAATTAATGGCATCCTTCATCAAAGAAAAAGAACCATAGCAATACAGAGAAGCAACATATTGTCATATCGAACAATAGCTTTTGAAATGATTGAGAAACTAAAATATAAGTAAGAGTCTGCGACTTACAACTCACTCTCAGCAGCTTATATATATAGATACATGTATATATATACACACACATATGTGTGTGTGTGTGTGTGTATTTACTTATCAATAAAAACCCAACTCACTCTCAGCACCCAAGAAAAAGGAAGACCTAATTGTATGTCAAAAGGAAACAACATCTCTTAAAGCAGCCAAGTTTTTAGTGGATCCTTCTCCTATCATAGTTGACTATCCTCTATTAAGAAGCTGTTCTACGCTGTTCTCCATCTAGGTTCCCTTTGCCTATAAATGGAAACCGTATATCCATAGACTCGCACAGAGAGTGTGAGAGAAAGAGGGTAACTACATTTACAACTACAACAACAGCAACAACATACCCAGTGTAAGCCTAAAAAGTTCATATAATTATCCAAAAACCTTTTTCTGCATATAATGTCAACTTCAACAAATTGATTACCTTCCCTCCTGAACTGCTAAGAAGCAGGCAGATTCAGGGTTTTAACAAAAATACTATGCTTCATATTCTTAGGGAAACCATTAACTATCCGGTATCCAAAGCTAGAGGCTAAAATTTTAAAACAGTTGACACATGGATATAACTTAACAATTTACTACCACTTCAAGGAGGAAAAAGTATAAGGACATAAAAGGATGATCCGAGCTAGTCGAGCACAAGTGCCCAAAGTTCTGGCTCTACAAGTTTTAGCACGTACAAGACTTTGTATAGGAACCAACCTGAAGCTACATAGCATTATTCAACCCTAATTGCGAATGTGACAGGATGGCTTGGTTCTCAGAGTTAAAGTTTAAAACATCAGCATATGAGATCCCTAAGAAAAACACCACCCTTCTATCCAGATACATTCACACAGTAAAAAAAAATCCTCAAGCATGAGTTATTCTAACATGAGACATGGACCTATGCGTTTCTGTCGTGGCAGCAATATGACATGTATGACTATAATACCTAGTAAAATCAATGTGATCACTAGAGAGCCAATATGATATTCAAGGTAAGAAACGAACCATTGATCCATCCTCCCGCCATAAAAATCAATGAACTGGGAGACCAGGGAAAAACGTGCTTCTTCAGAACTTATCGAGAACAGGTAGTCACTCAAATCTTCATATGCTATTACTCTCAAAAGCTGCTCATCGTCCTGTGCATCAGCAGGATCCTCACTATGAGAAATCCCAGCTGTTAAACATAAATACTTAAGGAATTAATTCTCTATCTCAGACAACATATGCTAATGAGAGAAGAGAAAAATGAGGCATGACGCAATACGTCACTTGGAAACACATGCAGTGCACTGATAGGTAGATCAGTCAGTTCAATATCTTTACAAGGAAAATACTCGATAAAAAAATCTTTTCAGGAAAAATAACAACCAGATATTGTCACACTCCATTTGCAAAAACACACATTCTTAAGCATAAAATTAGTTTCAGAATCAAAATAATAGATACATAGTCATGCCTATTGATGGAAAAGACTTGGTGGAGTAAGGCATGATAGGTAAATGGTGTTAATAACACAACGAGGATGAAAATGAAACAGGAGCTATTATGTGTACAGTGGTAGAGAGCATGCTACTGAATTTCTCCCAGAAAACTAGTATTTTCATGATTCAGTCAGATGTGAAATAACTTGGATTTGCCACTTGATTGGCACGTCTTCCGTCATTCGACGTTGGAGTCAAACAAATGAGATAGACTTGCCGAGCTTTTTGAAGAAAAGAAATAGAGAAGCTAAGTCATTAAAACAGATTTTAACTCTCAAGTATTCAGAAGTAAACATTCCTTTTTTGGGGAGTGAAAATTAAAGGTCCATTCAGCGACAGAACATACTAATTAGACAGAATTTTTCAGCTGTTCCACCCTAGTGAGTGAACCTTCCAGAGAACAGTGTTCCGTGGCACAAAGATCAACCTTGATATTTCTCTGTTCAGTCTGCATCTTAATTTGTTAATTTTTCACTGATTTAGTTAATGATGGCCTCTTCTCAAGCAATTCATTCACTTGATATTTTGTTCCGAAAAAGTGCTTTTATACTTAATTAGGAAAAGGAAGAGGAGTGGATTGAAGAAGGGAAGGGAGAAAGACGATTACTTTTATCATGGACTGGCATCCACTCTTTCGAGTCTCTTGCTACCTCTTCTTCAGACCATCTAGTCCAAGTTCTTGTGTCTTTAATCTCACAATTAGCTTCAGCAGTAGCATCAATCCCAAGCATTTTCAGCAAAGCTTCAGTATCATCTTTCTGCTCATCATCTTTCATTTCAGATCCATCTAACTCATCAAGAGCACCATCAGTCTCTGTCATATTTTCTATAGCTTCATTACTTTCTTTACTTTTAGATAACGGTTCTGACCAACCAGTCCAACCACCCTTTTCAGAATCATGTGAAGACTCCTCCTTCATAGCCCTTTGCCTCAGCTCTTCCTCTTTCTCTAGCCACTTTGACCAGCCAAGGGCACCATCTTCACCAACCCTGGCACCATTACTGTTCCAGAAATGCTCAAATAATCTTTGCTTACTTTGCTCACTAAGAAGTAAAGAAGGGCAAAACAAGCTGTATTCAATCTGCGCCTGAAACAAGGCAGTAGCCAACTCTCTGTACCCAGCCTGCCACTCAAACCGGCAGAGACTGAGAAATGTATCAACCAGACCAAGTTCAAGTCTAACAATAACAGGATCCGTAGAAGGCAAATTAGCACTTCCAGAAACCTGTTTCCAACAAAGATATATCCATCAGCAAATCAAAGGGTAACAGAGAAGATCAGGATGAATTTATTTGTCATTTATCTGAACTCTTTCATTGAAGCATGTGCTAACTCTGCAAGATTTCACACACACAAAATCAACAGAAAAAAAGAAATTGAATTATTTAAAAGACTCTGCAAGATTTCTCATACATAAAAGCAAGAGACACGAACTATTACTATTACACCTCAGTCCCAAACCATAAAGCGATATAAAGAGAATAAATTGCATAATTTTAAGGATTAGTTCTTAATAATTTCATCTAAGTTTTGCAAATTGATTTACAATTATTTACTAAATATTACACAGTCGATACTTACAGTACCGATGCTCATGAGACCAATGCAAAAATTTCATTTTTATGAGGTAGTGCTGCACCTATGGTAAGGTATTCTCTTTAAGTGAATAAATCCGATACTAAATTACCAGTTTTCAAAAAAAAATTAATGAACCCAATACTCTGGTAATACATAGAGGCTGACATGTATATCCAGTAATGCTCATACAGTTTCACCCTAGAGCCATTCAATGGCCTTACTTAGTCAGCTTCTAATTTATCTTTCACTGTTGTCCTACTTCAGCAACCAAATATTAGGGAAGTTCTAGGAAATGCATACACCAATATCTCTTGAGCTAGTCTTTTTCAAGTTCCTTCTGGAAGCGACTATCCACTACTTTCAGAATCCCTACCCTTCCCCAACAACTGCATGGGATTATCCTTCATAAAAACTCCATAGACCATCTCTCCATCCAGAGGAGGTGCTCTCAGGACTCAAATGCCCTTTCAAGGAACAATGACCAAGCACATAGATTATTATGCAGTTCCTCAACTATTTGACTGTTAATGATACCGTAACTCTACTAACCCAGAAGGGGGCTTTTTCATTTAAACAGCGCAAGAAGATAAGATTTTCAGATGCCACGTCATTGGTGAATCCATGTGCTTCAAACAATGACGAGCACACTGATCAAAACGAGAAGAAGCTGACTCTGAATCTCAACTCCGAGAGGTTGCATTAACGTCGGCATCATTTTATATTGGATGTTGAAATTAGTTATCTAATAACAGTTGGTTAATTATAGTACTAAATTAATATATGTTTTCTTTTAGTTTTATGTAAATTGTGCGCTTCATTTCAAAGAAGCATGCGCTTTGCTTCAAACCCCATGGACCTTGACACTTTTTGCGCTTTTCGTTTTTAAAAACACTGGTATGTTCAAATTAATAACTATCTTATGCACACAAAAAAGACAGCACAATATGTCAAAGGAGAGAACCTGCCTATGCTGCTTAGTCCATGCACCAGATAAAGCTTGGATTGCATTTGCATACATTTTTCTCGTTTCAGAAACCTTAAATCTTGAAAAGTCACCCTGAACAACCCGCAAAAATTCTCTCCACAATGTGCAACTACCTGAGTTTTGGATAAGTATCTTCTCCCATCGGCTAATCAGGTCATCAATGCTATCTCTGCTCTGATAAGCATTCATAAGAGAAAGAAGCAGGTCCTCACTGTCAGGGTTCAGCTCTGTAGCCTTCTCCAGAATACTAATCTTCTTTTCAAGTGTTTGCAAACGCGCACCTTTCTGTGGCTGCATACTTGCTACCTTATCTTGGAACTGTGCAAAAGCCAACCAAATTTGTGCATCATATGGCCGCTCCCTTGTCATCTTGTTGAATTCCTTTGTTTTGCGAAAGACCTCATCCTCCCAAGATTCCTCAACCACCACATTTCCTGAAATTGCATCTCCTCGGATTCCTTCATCTGACTTAACTTCATCAGACAATGAGACGAAATCAGCTCGAATGTTCATCATTGGCTTGAGAGGAGTCAAAAATCTTAGACGCTTCAGGTTCTTATGGTGCTCAATTGCAGCATACATCGCAGACCAATAGCGGCCTCCAGACCTTAGTTTAATGTCCAATGCATCAATATCACTATCCCTTTCAAAAGTTCTCTTATCATCCCGCCTATAGTAATTGAGCTCTGAGGTTTTCTTCAAACTATGAAGCTTGTAACGAGCAACATCCATTCTACAGTACAGCAGAATATTCTACAGTTAATGAAGTAAAGTGAATCAAGCTAAGAACTAACACAAATCAGGTGCATCCAATGCCTTTTTTTGTGTAGAAAAAAATCAAAAAACGCATTTTCATCACTGATGAAACCAAGTACGGAAGCTCAAAAGAACATGTAGAAATTAAGTGTACTCCCTTCATGCATTCTTTACCTTCACCATAATAGAAAAGAAAGCACGAGTTCACTGGGTGTGACTCTTAAAATCATACTGCATGCCCCATGGTGACAATGGAACAGAAACCTCACTAAGATCTTTACTACCAATAAACAAATTTCACAAGTGATATGCATTTACGACATAGTTGATTGACTTATTAGCTGTGCTGCAAATATGAAAAGGGTTAACTAAAACTATGCATTGTGAAGATTTTTCACAAGGTCTTCTGGTGAAATGGATGTGGAAATTTCTAAAGCAAGAGAAAACTCTATGATGCACTGTGATAAAGCAAAATACAGGAAGCAGGGCTTCTTGATAAAAGCAAAATACAGGAAGGGGGCTTCTAGTAGACCAGAGGGGTGAACAATCCTTATGGTACCAGTCTGTGGAGATCTTTCAGAAAAGTGGAGCTTCAATGTCAAGGATGGAAGAAAGATAATGTTCTAGGAGGATAACTGGTTGGGTACTGGAAGCCTCAAATAGCTATATCCTGACATATAAAACTTAAACCAACAGCAAGGGGCTACACTGAATGAAATATGGTCCACCCAGGGTGGAATCTGACATTTAGAAGGCTAATGCAAGGTTCAGAAATGAATGGACTAACAAACTTTTTTAGCACCATGGAACAGTGCAAGGAACTGCAGGAAGGGGAAGATACGCTCAGATGGAAAAGTCAGAGTAAAGGATTTCTCACAGTGAAATCTGCATACAAGGACCTGAACCCGGAGGTTTCACAGCTCTGTTATCTGCCTTGGAAACTTATATGGAAAGTTAAGGGTAACATACAAAGTGACAGTTTTCACTGGGTTGGTTTTAAGGGAAGTTGTTCTTACTTTGGAGTATTATTATTCAGTTTCATCTTTGTAACACTACTCCCTTCGAGAGTGAAATGGTTTTTTCTTTGTCCATGGGTTCATAAACATCTTAAATATAAACATTTGTGATTTAACACTCTTTATGTGATCTCTGTTGGTTTTGAGGGAAGATGTTCTTACTCAGGATAATCTAAGAAAAAGGTAATTTTAACTTTGTTCAAGATGTTATTTATGTGGACAAATAGCAGAGGCAATTGGCCATCCGTTTCTACATTGCAAAGTAACTAGTCTGTTATGGGATCTGCTCATCAACCTCAGAGTCGATCAGGCGGGCAATTCCAGAAAGAACCTCCGAAGTCTTGAAAAGCTAGAACAGAGAGGATAAATGCAGCACAACAAAGACAGATGGAAGATCGTCCCAGCAACAATTTGGTGGACAATATAGAAGGCGAGGAACTCAAGGTGTTTTGAAGATACAAGCAACCCATTGCAAAGAATCAAAATAAATTGTACTATTCTGTTTTGCTTTTGGCGTAAGCCAGAATATACAGATGATCCAGTTTCAATTATTGACATTCTAGGTTCCTTTTAAGAAAGCAAGGAGCTTTTAGTCTTTAGTTTTTACTTTTGTTTGGATCCTCTGATGTAACATTTCTCATTTTGGTCTCCAGCACATTTTTTGTGCTGATGATTATATACACATTTGTTACCATCTCAAAGAAAAAATCCACTGTATGAAATGATTAAATCATCATCCTAACATTTTCGAACCTTCCCACTATACCGGATGTTGAGAATAAATCTCTCTTTAAGTTTTGCTATAAAGGCTCGTAATTTGCAGATTGCATTGCCCATTGCGAGCCAACAGCTACTGCAATAAACACATGAGTTTCAATAATATGCAGTATTATATTCTTTTGCTGGCTAACAAAACAAATGATAGAAGCAGGAAAACAAACAAGTTCCTCTACCATTCATTCCTGTTTACTTGCTCTACTTCTACAAGCAGTAAAAAAGGTGCAAAGAATGCAATGTGTAACTTCCTAAAATTTTCAAGTATCTTTATGTTTACATCAAAGTTCTATAATTTGCATATCAAATTGCCCCTTGAGAGCCAATAACCACGGCAATCATCATCAACCTATGAGTTCCCAATGATGTGTAGCTCTAAATTCTCTTGACAGCTGAAAAATCAAATGAAAGCAACATTGGAAAAATCAAGCAAGTTCCATAGCGCTCTTTTTCTAATTACTTGTTCTACATAGCTAAAAGGAAGGCACGAAAAAGCACCGCGCGCACCTGTAGATACTACCAAAAGCTAAATTGTCTCGGTCGCCACGAGAGTCAAAGTAATAGTCTTTAACATTAGCAGCAGATGAAGAAGCCCAAGTTCGAACTTCAGGTTTTCTGGAAGAAGAAAGTGCATAGTCATAGGGTGTACGGTCATCACTCGATCGATGCCTCTTCCTCCGCTTCTTTTTCCGCTTCTTCTTCTTACTCTCTCTTTCATCATCACCAGAAGATGAGTGTCCCCGCTCCGACGCGGACGAGTGCAGCAACTCATACCGTGCCTCTCCTTTCAGATTTTCCTTCTCTACGTCTTCTCCTTCGTCGTCCTCTAAATTATCTTGGAACTGGATATTTGTGTAGTTCGTCGAAACGGCGTCGTTTATCACGGAGATGTCAGTGGTGAAGCTGGAATTGCGAAGCCATTCAGGAACGGCGTCGTTTGAGGTAGTGGGATTGGGCGCTGAAGCTATCTGAGTTTGAGGGAAAACGGGAAACAACGATGAATTTTTCGGTGCTTCTGCTTCAATTTCTTCCATGGCGGTTTCTGTTTCCATCTTCTCCATTCCCTGGGGCTTAATCTGATTTACACAGTCATTTTCTCGAGGTATAACTAAACCCCGTATTTTTTCAAAAATCTCCTACGGGAGTCCTTTCATTACTGAAAATGTACAAACAAACCCCTGTAAGAAGGAAGTGACGGAGCAAGTAAATATTTACTAGTAGCCACTCGTGCGAGGAAATGAAATATTTTCACCTCTTGAAAAATGAATGGCCTCTAATAAAATGAATGAAAGAAAATGGTGATTTTAAATCTCTTATGTGAAAAATTAAAAGAATTTATATGCAAAAATAAAATTTCTTGTCATTTAAAAAAATTATAAGTAACCTTAAAAAACTATTTTTCCCCACTCTATGTGGGTTAATTGATTTTGTAACCTTTTACTATTAGTTTTTTTTATTTTTACACATGAAATATATAAAAATTAACCCACAACAATTTTTTATGAAATTATTTTTTTCTGTTCAAACGATAGAGGTTATATTCTCCCTATTGCAAATTGGTTTTCTAGTGTTGTTGGCTGGGAGGGAAGTGGTTTCATTTTTTTCTCTCCTTCAATCAATATTTTCTAATTTACCCTGGACCTTGACTTTTTCAGTATTATGCTAGTAAGTAGTATCACGTCTAATAATGTCATTTGAGCTCAGTAAGCATTTGATATACATTTCTTTACCTTAGAATTTGTTTAATTGTGAAACATTATGCTTAGGAACTTTCAAGAACTTGGATCAAGATTTCATACGATGCTCAATCACAAGAATTCAGTAGTATGATCTGTTTTGTAGAACTTACAAACTTAGTGTTTCCATTTTTATTGAAGCAAATGCAATATGAATTTCAGCCATTTGAACCAATGTTGACCCAAACCAAAGAGAAGGTTTGTCAACAATTATTAATAACTGAATTCACAGACAGAAATCCTTGGTTGCAACTCATGTTACGACTGTAATGTGCACAGATTTGCCTTGTGTAATGGATCTTCTCAAGGAGAATAATGGCTCTTGAGGGATGATCAAATATTACCATTCCTAGCAGAAGTTAGAGATGCAGCAACACAGCACGCTACTGCAGAGAGAAAGAGCGGGGGCACTGAAATAGAGAATTCGCAAAAAAATTTCATCAAGTGGAATTTTGCATTATGACCATTGTCAAGACAAGAAAATATATGTTTCTGACCTTCCTTCATTTTGATACATTGCTGCAAATGAGGGAAGGCAACCAAAATTGGATAAACAGCTATTTCACAAGCTATCGCTAAACACCTAAAAGAATCAACACACATCATGTACAAACAGCATGCATCCCCTTCCATCAAACAAGACAAAAAACCCTAATGTTACATAACATTTGCAAGACTACATTCTCAGTTGGGTTAAAACAGAAATACAGCTCAGTGATATGGAAGGAAATGCGGACCACGTTGGAGATATCCCTCCTATGTCATCACTGGAGCATCCAAATTGGAGCAATTGCGGAACTTCACAGCAGGTTAAAATGTCAAAGAAATCTCACACAACTCAAGATGATATTGGCTCATATGGATATGACAGCCACGGATGCTTTAAAGCCTCCGAGGCAGATGGACGCTTCTTTGGGTTTACTTCAAGGAGATGAGCCACGAAGTCTATGAATCCTTGATCCCCCATTGGTAACCGATGCCTCAAGGATGTCTTTTTGGGTATTAAGCATTCCAATCTGTTTGTTTCCTGGAAAAAAAAAAAGAATGCAATAGTAATCAAGAGTGGATATTAGAAAGCAGCAGGCAGATAAAGCAACACAAGAACAACAGAAAACACATAAGTGGTGCCCTCTAATAATGAGAGTCTTTTGTAAAGGTCCAAATTCACCATTCGCCAACTCATTAAGAGAACAAAGAATCTGAAGAAAGGAACAATGGCCTCTCTGAGAGAGAGTATTGATCTTCACATATTTCATTAAATTTAGCCCCTTCATGCTTACTATAACTAGTTATTTCGGTTTTTTATTAGCGGCTTAACTATAACCTCAGCTCTATTTATTGGTCTGAGCAAGATACGACTTATTTAAACTAAATATTTAAAATGAACAATTTATAAAAAGAAATCCTTCTGTG